>OY986969.1:11147479-11168054 GCA_963920575.1 Narthecium ossifragum | reverse complement strand
CACCGATGCTATTCCTCACTCTTACGTGCTATGATCCTCTCGTAATGGGTTTCTACTGCTCCAATTGATCAGAATCGGCCTGATCGGACTTGATTTGAGTCCAATGGGCTGATTTGGCTAGCTAGATCGGATCTGACTTGAGCTGGATCGGATCTGGTTGAGTCTGATTGGATGGGACTTGACTGGGTCAAGTCTGAGTTGATCTGGATTAAGCTGACCAAGTGGATTAGGCTGGATCCGGATTAAGTGGCTGAGCCAATTTGGCCAAAGCTGCCTGGGAAGATCCAACGGCTGAGGAGTCGCCGGAGTGGATCTCTGGCGTAGGGCGTCGGCGGCGGTCGGAATACTTCCAGGAAGGGTCGCCTGGAGGTGGGGAAGAGATCTACCGGCTCGGATCGGTGAGGTAGGTGGCGGATCGGCCGGATCTGGGAGATGGACGGCGGGGGTTTGGGTTCACCGGCGTCGGGGACGACGGGGAGGCTTCTGCGGGGCTTTGGGACGTCGTAGAAGACCGGGATCTGGCCTAGGGAGGTCGGCGGCGTACTTTGGAGGTAAGATATGGGTCGGACGCGGCTTGCCGGTGATGGGGACGGAGATCGGGTTCGCCGAGGACGGCGCCGAAGGCGATGGAAGATGGCGGGAAAAGGATGGCCGGAGTCGTGGGAGGTAGGGGAAGTGGATGGACGTCTTGGATGGCAACGGGGGTGGCCGGAAAGGAACGGCAGTGAAGCTTGGCTAGGGTTTCGGGATAGAGAGGAGGAAGAAGATGAACAGTAGGGGTGACGTGGCGCTGACGTAGCGGTGGGGTCGCTAACGTGGCGGAGAGAGAAAGTGGCGGGGAGAAGGAAATTGAAGGTGAAGGCGGTGCCGGCTGCGGAGAAGATGACCGACGAGGAAGAAGATGGATGTATGATGGATATCTGGTGGAAGCTATATTATCTCTACTCCTTTGATATTCTACTCCTATGATAATTTATCAACTACTCATAATTCATTCATCTCATGCATAACCTAATACAAACTAATGAGGTCCTTTTATAGAGACCTTGACATAGTCCTAATCCAACAAGAAAACCCCCTTGCTTAATTAGCAAGTAATAAGGTTTCAAACTCAACTCAACTTCCTAACTCAAATATCAACTAGGACTCAATTAAATATAAAAGACTAATGATAAATACTAATTAAATACTCTAGTTTGAACTAAGGAAGACCAAGTCAAACTAGGAAAGAGGCTGAACCAGTTTGGTTCCTCTTCTGGGTTCGGGTACAGTTGGTCGAGTCGGATCGACTCGTATCATACGTGCATCCTAATTTTTGGTTTGTGGATATTAACATGTGGGCGAATGTATTTCAGACGACCCACTCTCAGGAGCAACAGGGACCGATGCTAGGTACTCTTTTTCGCCTCCAACTTGGCTATGAAGTGGACTTGCCTGGACTTCTCTTTGATGACATCAAGAAGTTCCAGGGTTCAGTCACTCGAGGCCGCTAGACTCAGTCTACCAGAGCCACTCTACCCCACCCGAGTCTTCTTTTTGTAGTCATTGCCTCTCAGATTCCAGATGCCCCCGCCTCTTTTCAAAGTGAGCCGAATGTTTTAGTTATTACCACTGCCACTTGGACCCACTCCTTGAATGAGATCAGTTGTCCGCGTGCCCCTATTCCACCCCGTCCTGCTGATGAGCCTAAGTCTGAGGTTGCTTCCTTTCAGAGTTGTGTTGAGACACAGTTCCGACTGGTCCCCAGGTGTTTTGATACTATTGAGACATTGTTATGTCGTCTTCCAAGCGTTACCGGGTCTTCTTCTTTTGCACCTACCGATTTGCTAGTTTCTTGGGATGACGACGTGGATGACAGTTAGTTTGCTTTATTTTGATTATTTTTTGTGGTGTGGTTGTTTTGGACTTGATAATTGAGATGTCCTCTGTGTGGTTGGTAGGTTTCCTGCTGTATGTCTGCTTTATTTACTCTAGTGGATCTCCTTGTTATTTTCTTGTACTTTTATATTTTGTGGATTGAATATTTGTACAAGATGGTATGCTAATAAATACAAAAGAGACTGCCAAAATTTTTACTACTTATGTGCCTTTTTGTGCTTTACTGGACAATTTCTATCATATATATCTTGCACTTTGGGAAAGGTACTTATTTCACTGACAAGATACGGTGATAAGATCAATTGGGAGGCTATGCTTAATCACTAACTTTTGGTTAACTCTATCATCCATACCTCTTGAATTCTATTGACTTCTTCCAATTCATTATAATACTTGACTTGTTTAGTCTTGAAATATGAGATATAGGTGGCAGAGAGTTGACTGTTTATGGGGGGGGGGGGGGGGGGGAGGGGGGGATTCAACATATTTGTGGAGGTGGAATCAACTTTTTGCGCATCATTATAGTTATCTCTATCCTTTATTCTTTGATTTACTTTTATGACTTAGTGTAATTGAGAACAATTACATTTAAGTTGGGGGTAGCATTCATGGTTTTCATGTTCATATCTTTTTCTGATAACCGATATTATACACCCTTGAGCTACGTCATGAGAATGAGATTGTGATGTTCATTGATGCTTCGTTTAGAGACATATTTTTATGATTCATTCTGATTCTCATATGTGATATAAGATATAACTAAATTTTTGCTATGCATGACATTGATCAATACTTCAACACTTTTGCCTTAAATTAAGGATGCCTTGACATATCCTAATGTGCTTGTTCACTTCCACATGTTGATGATTTGAAATTAGATTTTAAGCATGATACTAGGATGGATTTATGACTTTATGCCATCTTACATGAAAGTATGTGATCATGTGAAAAAAAAGAGAAGCTTTACATGCTAAAAAGGGTTTCATACTTAGTAATCGGGCAAGATGCCTAACAAGGTATATTGTTCACATAAAACGGTTAAAATTCCTGAAAAATGACTAGTTATGATTTGTAGCCTTCATGGTTTAAGCATTAGAATCTGAAGGGTGTTCTACACCTAGTGCCCTAAAACCGTCTGGTTTGGGAGTCACTGGCTTGAACCGAATATGTAACTTGAAGAAAGCTTAGGAAATCATAGCATTGCAGAAGTCATGCATGTACTTGTCTAACTTCGTATTCTTGATTGGTTGAAATGTTTAGATATAATTGATACTTTGATACATGTGGAATACTTTTCACACACATGGATGTGTTGGAGTTATTCTTAATTGTTGTTAAATATGTTGAAGTGTTGGAAAGGTATTTAGCATGCATTGGTTTGCTATTGTTTTATTTTCTTATGGGTACAAGAATGAATACAAGGATATGCTTTCTACCTTATGCATTAAAATTGATGAATATTGTGATTGATTTCTTATGCCATGGTCAAGGGTTGTATAGATATTTGTGGGTATCATCGCTGAAAACCCTCACGAGACTATAACTTATCCACTTGGATAAACCGGGGGTTTAAACATTTGTTGCACATACTAAGTGCAATTGTGAGACCTACGAAAGTGGCTACTTAGATTTATTGCTTTCTTTTTTTATCTTTTCTTTGCTTGAGAACTAACAAAGTGTAAGTTGGGGGTGTGATAAGTCACATATTATGCATAATTAAGCCACTTAAATTACCTTTGTTAGCCTAAGAGTATTTGTATTTGATATCTTATTGTTTGATTTCATATTTAAGTATGATTTCAAAAGAAATACAAGAAATTTTGCCAAAAAATACTAAATTTTGTAAAAAGATTGTTTTGTCGAATGTTTGGGAATAAATCACGAGACTTTATACAAAAATGTATAAATCTGGAAATTCTAGGAGATCAAATAAGACTTCAATAGCTACAACTTTCATGTTGAAAACTTTATGAAATTCTCTATAAATTGGCGCCAATTTTGAAGTAAAGTCGGAATATGTGGAAGCTGAAATTTAAAAAGCTGATGAAATCAATTAATGACGTAGCAATCAATCGGCCCAGTGAACCAATCCCAACCAACTGATCGGTTTTGAGTCCGATCGATTGCTTAGTTGACGCCACCAATACGGAAATTAGGAAATTTAGAGTTTAACTCCATGTTTGAGTTCTAATTCTGAGATGGATGGTCTCTGCTATATAAATGGGTTATTCCAGCTGAAAATTATCATATTTTTGACCACTTTTAGAGGAGAAGGCGAGGGTTTTGAAGACAACAACCTTTCTACAAAGATTGACAGTTTTCTTCCCAACATCTATGGATCTTTTTCAAAAGATGAATGGCTAATTCTTAATTTTAGGGACCTCATGAAACCCTAGTGTAACCTTTGATTTTTTTTTGTTTGAGTTTTGTAAACTTCTTCTCAATATGATCTCTCAAATTTGATTTTAATTATAAAGATTTGAAGGAGCGGATCTCTTTTGAAGGATTTTTTAGTCACATAAACTTTCTGTGATTGTTTGCGTAGATTCTTGAGATGGTTTTCGTGTGGTTTTTGTTTGCTTTTGAGATAATCTATATTAAGTGAAGATAAGTCATCCCAACCCAAGGTCCTTAGGAGTAGAATAATTTAAAGTAATCATAGGACCAAAGATGATTTATGCTAAACAAAGATAGATTATGCCATTGGGAACATTAACTTTCTTTTAGGGATTCAGGTTAGCTTGTAGCCATATGATCCATAATGTTGAGAGAAGGGAACAAGAGGATAATTAGAGAAGATTAAAGGTGAAGCTAGGGTAGATTGAGTGATCCTTGGGTAATTTTTAACTTGTTTCAAACCCTGATCACATTACTTGCTTTCTTAAGTACTTTTTAGATAATTCAACCCACCTTTGATTACTGCTTAGGATTCGAGTTTCGAGAATTGATTTCGGTTTCTAACGTTTTCCCTGTGAATCGATTCTGAACTTCACCACTAGTCTACTCTGTAGGATAGTGATTGTGTAAGGGCCTATTTTCATATAAGGGCTTTTATGTAAGAGTGGAGGACTTTTCATGTAATTTCATGTTTTACGGGGGCTTTTCTGCAAAAACCACCCCTCCTTCTCAAGAAATCGAGTCTCTTCTCCTTCCTTTTCTTTGGCGCCAACCTGAGAGAGAGATCGGGAGAGATTGAGAGAGAGATTGGGAGAGAGATCGAGAGAGAGAGATCTGGAGGATGAAGAGGGATTGTCGGCGCCGGAGAAGAAAGGAAAGGGGGAAGAAAACCAGGAGAAGTAGAAATGGAGATCAAAGGAAATCGGGTAGATTTGGTGAGGTTCCCGTCGGATTTCATCTCCCTCTTGGCTCAGGTGAGCTCTCATCTTCTTTCCCCCTCCGATCTCTTCTTTTTGTGTGTTTTCCGTTGGGTTTCAGGGAGCGTTGCGGTTATTCGGCGATGGGTCACCGGAGAAGATGTTGCGGACGGCGTCGGGGACCTCCCTCGGCGACTGCAGCACCGGGGAAGGACCCCCCGTGGTCCGGGGCATCTCTCCAGACCATGTTTGGGTGTTTTCCCATGCTGGCTGAAGCTTGCTTCCCCTCCCTTCCATGGTTTCCCGCGAGATTTCCGGCCTGCCTTCCTCTGGCCATGGCCGTTGATCTTCCCCTGGATTCGGTGGTTGGGGCACCAAGCAAAGTCCTCTTCGCCGTGGTGGCTGTCCGGTCGTTAAGCAACGGGTTTTGTGGGCCTCTAGCGAAGCTCCGATGGAGTTCCGACGAGAGCTCCAGCGGCCCTTCTTGGCGGAGGGGTGCGTGTCGCCGGGGCTGGGTTGTCGCAGACGCGCCGTCGGTGCGGCAGATTCTGTCACAGACACGTCATCGGTGCGGCAGATTCTGTCGCAGACGCGTCGTCGGTGCGGCAGATTTCGTCACAAGCGCGGTAGAGTCCGTCGTCGGTGCGGCAAAGTCCGTTGTAGGCGCGGCAGATCCATCGTAGGCACAGCAGATCCATCGCAGGCTTGGCAGATCCGTCACAGATGCGTCACAGATCCGTCGCAGATCCGTCACAGACGCGTCGCAGATCCGTCGCAGACGCGTCGCCGATCCGTCGCAGACGCGTCGTAGATCCGTCTCTGACGTGTCACAGATCCATCACAGATGCATCGCAGGCGAGGCAAGTTGCAGCTCCCGTGGGCGGAGTCGTCGCACACTTCGGCGTGTGGAGTGCCGACATCCGATTTCGGTCTTTGTCAGGTCTTTTCGACCGATTTTCGAGCTCTATCTAATTTTAGTAGATTTAACAGCGTTTGGTGCCCTACCTGACCACTTTCCTTGTTGTTGTGCTTTAGGCGATCTGGTGGGTGGCCGTTAGAGTTCGGAGTGTGACGTGGACCCCAAGGCTTAGGGATTTCATGTCAATCGCCTTTTGAGGTAGGAGTTACCTCCTACTAGGGATGTGTGTATGTTATGATATGCTTGCTATATGTTGTGTTTTTATATGTGATGCAATGTTGTGTTGTATGCCATGTTGTATAGCTATACCTTTGTGATGATGGTTGCATGCTATGTTATGATATGTTGGGCTAGCTAAGCCCTCTACTTGCTTAATTGTGTTATGGAAGGTTATGCTATGCTATTCCTGTATTGTTTGCATATATGAGAACTTATGAATTACTATATTTGATTATATTATGATGTTGTGTGGCTTGTGCATACATGCGAGGAATGTCAGGCTGTCTTAAGACAGAGATTGTGGTTGGGTCTAGTCAGGTCCTGTAGCTAGACTAGTCAGAGTCTAGGGGCTATATCGATGACTTGACGGATGGATTTTGATCTCCGTATGTCGATCGAGGACTTTGAGGATCTGACTTGATGATTTGATCTGATTGAGGTTCTGACTTGAGGATTTGATCTGATTGGGGATGTTGGATCTATACTAGTATACTGAGGCCGGTATAGAGTCTATAGGGGTCTGGGTGAGCGTTGGCGGCCGGATGCGGTGTTGTGCATGTAAGACTGCCCAGACTAGCCAGACCATACTAGGATCAGTGAACTAGGATAGGTGGGTGTGTAGGGTGTGTTGCCTATACTAGTATACTGAGCCCTGTGTAGAGTCTATAGGGGTCTGGGTGAGCGTTGGCAGTCGGACGCGGTGCTGTGCATGTAAGACTGCCCAGACTAGCCAGACCATACTAGGATCAGTAAACTAGGATAGGTGGGTGTGTAGGTTGTGTTGCCTATACTAGTATACTGAGGCCTGTATAGAGTCTATACACTACAACAAAAAAAGCCTACACCAGCGTTTTCACACCAGCGTTTATTAAAAGCCGATGGTATAGACGGCTTATACCAGCGGTCATCGTGATTGCTGGCAAAGACTAGGTCTTTACCAGCACTTTGTGGTGACCGTTGGTATTGAGAGGTATATACCAGCGTGTTTCTCCGACTGCTGGCTTTGTCATATCAATATCAGCGGTTTTCGGGCCGATGGAATATGTATTGAGAATCAACCCCTACATTTTCTATACCGGCAGTTGAAATTGCTGGTGTAGGCTTTGTCGGCCGCTGGTATAGCTATTGAGAATAGCCACATATTCTATACTAGCGGCTAGAAGTGCTGGTATAGGCTGAAAGTAGACATTTTGCTTTATACTAGGTTAAAAAAAATGGATTATTAGACCATCAAAGATTCCAATTCCACGTAGTGCTATAATCACAAGATTAATTGATATTGTTTTTTCTATTCTGTAATCACATATGTGACTTTAAAAGAAAAAACCTTTTATTAATAGACTATTGTATTAATATGAAATTAGATAATTTATTTGCAAAAACTTCAATCTATTGGAGAGTTTTGTTTCTTCTATATATTCTTTTACATCATTCTTGTTTAAGATCATTTTACATGTCAAATTCCAATTTTAATCATTGAATTTTTTTCATTTTTTGCGTCTTATGTGCATGCATTAAAGTTTTATGTAATATCGACTAGACCCTATACCAAATAGGGTAGCAATCCCCACCCGACCTAACCAGATGACCCATGACCAACGAGCTATGACCCAACCCACGACTTACAAGCCATTTAAATTTATGGCCTTAAGTAACATTAAATCCAATCCGAACCCGACTAGCGACCCACGACCCAACACAAGACCCGGTTAATCTCAAAACCTTAAGCAACATTATAAAAATAGAATATCGATAATAAGATAAAACTTGATCCAAAACCTACCCATGTAATAAATAGCCTCAACGGGTCAGGTCAGGTTGACTCGTTTAAAAGCGGGTTGGGTTGACGAACCAAATAATCATATTTTAAAGTAGGTCTGGTTCGGGTTGACAAACCGGACCTGTTTATAAAACAGGTGAGATTTAAGTTGGGCTTTTGGGTCGAGATAACGTCAACATATGCCTATTATTAGAAAAATCTAATCCAATCCCAAATCCAAAACAAAATCCACTATTATTAACTAGACATTTTGCTAAATATTGACTAGACTCTATGTCTATTATTAAAAACATCAAATCCAAACCACCATACTTATTAGCCCAAACATCAAATCTAAAATTAAGCCATAATCTTGAAGGACCTCATGTCGGTTCAAACCCAACCTTTTATTCCAAATAGGCACCACCGAACCCATACATGAAAGCCAAAACAACCTATTAGTCCAAAAATACTACATCAAATTAAACGATACATCAAACCTAAACTTAATTATTTAGCTAAACCTATCAAAGTTGAACCTATTAATGCAAAATGCTAAGTAGCTATATTAACCTCCCGCCTCATGAAAACATTGGCGCCAGACCAATAGCTAATATTCTATCTTCAACCTAGGTCCTCTTGGGTCCACACCTAAACCTTCTATTCTATGTTTAACCTCATGCCTTGCCGGCCGAGAACCCCAAAGCCCTAATATTCTATCTTTAACCCCTCGCCGGCCGAGCACTATTAAGCATGTAATCGGCCTCCTGAATCTCCTCGATAGGATCCGTAAGCATATACTCGCCATTCTCCTCTCCTATTATTCACGGATTTCTTTCATCCTTGTTGGATTTTTGAGTTAATTTTTGATAATCGATCACAGATTTGTAGCATTTAAGTGATAGATTTTTTGTTTTGGTGTTTAGTTATTGTTTGTTGTTCATTACGAGCATCAAGTTTCTACTTTCTTGTCTCATTTGGTTGTGTTGTGGTTAAATATAAAGTAGAGACAGTGGGTTTTGTTTGATGCTCACAAATTCTTGGGGAAGGAAAGGTCCTGATATGGATAGACTGTGCTATTTTACAGCTTGGAGAATACTTTATTCTCTAGCTTGAGATGGCCTTGAAAGAGATTGCTAGTAGGCCTATGTCATGGCCATTGTAGAATCTGCAAGAAGGGTACCTTTGAAATTGCCATGAGATTGCTAGTAGGCTTATGTCTCCACCTATAAAATCTGTATGTCAGTATAAAGTTAACAGGGCAACTTAGGCATTGTGCTTTTGGTGTTTGTTTTATGGTCTCACCTATAAAATCTGCAGGATATTTTCTGGTTTTTTCTCTCTTTTCTTTCTTTGTGTGTTTGACCTCTGCTCCATATCAAAACCATGGTTTTGGTAATTGGATTTTTTTCGTATGATGGTATGATGATTTGTGGTGATAAGTTGTTGTTTTGATCTTACTGAAGATGAAAGTGTGATTTTCTGCTAATTCTTCTAGACCCATGTGGGAATGGATTTATTTGTTATATTTGTTTATAGATATTGAAAAATGAATATTGAGCTTTATCGGTTGTGCTGAAAGGACTTGGATATGTTAAGGCCACCTTGTTGACCTGAAAACAGAGAAAAAATATTAAGGTGGTGCTCCTCGGTATTAATTGGATCAAGAAAACTCTGGATCAAAGAGGACTCTACACTACAGGAACAACTTTGAATACCCCAGCTGACAATAAGCACTGTAATAGCCATCACCCATCTAGTGGTTCTTGAAACCTCATAACCATTAGTAGGCTCCTTGGCAGATGCACAGGAATGAAAACTTAATGGAAATTCACTTGCCTAGCTGAGTATCTTTTTAATCAGTCCCATGTCCATGTTTCCTTGAACCCATTCCACCCAACTTCATTGAATGCCATCCATTTAGGAGGTTTTGATTGAGAATAGCTGTAGTGTAAAGAATGTCATCCAGCTATGTAGTTTTTTGTTGCATTTTCTTTTTAGGGAGAAGGAAGAATACTACTACTGAAAGTTTGAATTGAATCCTGCCCAAGTTGTGCATATGCTATAAAGATATAAAGAGTCAACCAAAGTTGTACACTTCAGATTTTTAGCGCCATGTGCAGTTTATGACTTGCACGGAGCCATAGTTTCTATAGAGGATGTCCAAATCAATATACAGGTTTGAGCTAAAGCCCCAATTGAGCTTGAGTAACACACCAATGCCACATTCTTTCTGCCTTGAGGTTGTTATCTCCACTATAAAGGTTGTTAATGCTTGCACCAATTTGAGGTAGTATTTACCAACTTATCCATGCCTTCATGAGTTTGGTTGTGCACATTAAGAGGCTTGGATATTCTCCATTATACTTTAGATGGATGACGTGATCTTTCTTCTGCATTTCTGGTGTTATGTAGAAAGCAGAATCATGATGAGAAAAGTTTCATCATGATTAATTGGCCTTTGACATACTCTATTAAGGTAATGATGGCAATTACTTTGAGATGTAAGGAGATTAGTAGACATTGTTCCTGCATATCATATATCAAGCAACTTAGAATAGATCTTTAGAGGTGATTAAGTTCGTCAATGCAGCGAATTCCTGATGTGTTTTCCTGAATCCAAGCGTACTATGTTTTGTTACTCATATATACAAGCTGTAAGTTTTGAAAGCATGTGATTTTGTTTGTTATATGCATATTATAGTTGTTAATGCCTGATGATATTATGGGCATTGGAAGTGCAGTGAGGGAAAACTTGAGGTCTGCCAAGAACTGAAGATGATTTGAAGTCTCTGCAAAGTGTGGGGCAGATTATAGGAGAGGTTCTTTGGCCACTTGATAGTGAGCGGTGTAAGTAAAAGTGACTCATCCTCCTTTTTTGTTGTTGTGCTATTGTGGTTTTTGCTCTTCTACATGTGTGCTTGCTGCTGAATATTATATTTTGATTCAGACTATATCTAAGAGCAGTGTACACCATGGTTGTCAACAAAGGGCCCACCTAAAAGACTACTTCTAAACCATGATCTAAATAAGATTAATATAGATATGTTGGATTATATTCTAAATTTTTAAATAGTAGCAATTTAAAACCATGATCTAAATAAGCTTTGGTTCTTTAAACTATTTAGAGTAATAGAGAAAAAGACTACTTCTAGTAAGAAACACAATTACAACTAAGCTATAGTTGATAAACAGCTAAGTTAGATGCAAGTTGAACCTACAGTTGATAAGCAACTAATCTAGATAAGGTTGTTCACATGTTTTGATGTGAAAAGATGGGTCCTCCCTACATAGCCTGGATTCTTTGTGTGTTAAGTGAACACTAAATAGATGGCTTATGGCTAGCTAGTAAATTTTGTGGTGTTACGGTAGTTCACCTATCATGTTCTTGGAGGCAAGCATTTGAAACATAAAGATGCATTTAGTCCATGTTTGCCATTTTTAATGTTTCTTATGATAGAATCAGCATTTTTATAATCATTTAATTTGCATGTATCTAAGGTCATTCTTTTGTCCAAGAATGTCTTCTTTCATGCATGTAGGACATTCATTCAATGACAATCAATGGCTATTACTATTGTACGTATTCGCAATCATATATGTCACATTGGCATGAGACTTTGGTGCTCATTTGTGCAGATAGATTAAGATTATGGATAAGGCTTGGATTACTAAAGATAGGGCTAGTGATGAGCATTAAAGTTGTGTTGTGTTTGAAATATATATGTGAACAGGAGTAGGATTATGATATTTTCCAAATGGAATGTGGACTTAGATCTGCAAGGTCTTGTGATCAGGTTTAGACATGGATGTGTTCTTTCTCACTGTAACAATTGTGACAATGTATAGTGGATGCCAAGTACAATGGTGTTCATACCATTATGATATTTTCGTAGTGCTTGGCTAGACATGGAAGAACTGGACTAGGATTATGATAGTTTCTAATTTAAATGTGGACTTAGATCTGCAATATATCCTTGGTGAGGGTTAGAGATGGATGTGTTTTCTATAACTGTGACAATTGTGACAGTGTGCTTTAGTGAGAAGGTATAGTGGATGCCAAGTACAGTGGTGTTTGTAACATTATTTTAGTGCCATCCACAATAACTAGCAACAATGACTGGAGGGTATTGTGATTAGCATAAATCAGGTCTCTATTCTTTTCTTTTTCTTAGAAGTGAGCCCAAAGGCTTAAGAACATGTTCATGTTTGTAACCCAAATTAGACATGGATGAAGGTCTTTGTCAATTGGTGATGAGTCCTACATGGAAGCTTGGCTTGAAATCAAATTAAGAAACTGTGGAGCATGTAAGTTTACCTTAATATTTATGTTGTGCAAAAAGCTCCTATTCCTCAATAGTGCCTTTCCACAGGCAAATATTTTGTCAGATGAATTGGATCTTTCACAGAAGCACCTAAGTGGTGGGATTTTGGTTGGAAATGTTTCCAATCTCTTGTTGCTGCTGTGTCTAATTATATAGTGTGTCAATTGAGCAAGTTGTATGCTACCTGAGATCTGTCTGATGGCTGAACAAGTCCAGCAGATTAATTAGTCATTCATAGGAAACTTGATTTCTTTCACTACATTTAAAAACTCTTAGAACTGTTTTATCTCATTTTCTGGCTACTAGCTCCTCAGATGACAACTGGCCAGTAACATCCATGTTTCCAAGTGAACATTTCTTAGTTGATTAGATATGACTTCCTCTTGCGCTTTAATTGTATTATAGAGATGGTGTCACCTTGTCGGTTTGAGTGATCTCTAGAAGGATAGACAAAGATTGACATAAGCTGTCTAATGGTAGCTAGTAGGTTCACATACAAAACATCAGTCATCCTTTACATGCCATGTAAACAGAAAACTGATACCATTTTTAACTTCACCAATCATCCCAAAAAAAAATTAAGCTGATACGAAGGGGTGATTTTGTAACTTTATAGATAGTCTAGCATCTATATAAATGCACAGGATATCACACTGCAGTGTTCTTTTTCAATTTAAGTTCGACATGGTTGATGAGCATGTTCTGTTTCTGTTAGTTTAGGCTGACAATGCAAAATTCGGAAGATATTTCACATTGTTTTGCTTTTGATGGTAGAGTCTGAGATGAGCTTGTTATATCATTGTTATACTACTGTTAGTAATTCATAGCAGTTGGACAATTTCAACTATGAAAATATCAAACTCTATCATTCATCAACGCACATAGAATAAACTTGTTTCAATACTATATGCTCGCTAAACTTGCATTACTGGATAGCTGGTGGCATGGTGCAATCACAAGGTTGCGTATAATTAATAAACATAAGCACAATATATGTTGATGCTTTTTGTTCATCAAGTTATTGCTCCTGTTGAAAAACTCTGAAAAATGTAGAAAACCTCAAATTCCTTTTCATAACTGCTGAAAATATTGTTGCTAAATTCTCACTGCACAGATAGGCGCTATATTTTCATCTCAGAACAACATTCTGGAGGTTTATATCATTGATATACTATTGTTTGGTAATAAAATGTTGTGAGCTAAAAATAGTCCAAGGCTATGATCTCAGGTAGGGATGCATTTTGACATGGTTGGTCGTTCAATATAAAAGATGGCACATTGACTTAGCGGTACTATGTGTCATGGATTCTTTCCTTAATGTTGTACGTAGTCAAAACTAATTGTTTGTATTAAATTTTCTCCATAGGTACATGATTCAGCAAGTCCAAAATTTAACTTACGCTCCTCAACATCGAGTCATGATCCCGCATCCATCGATGATGGTACGTACATTGTAACTTTTAGAGACTAAATCTTATTGTAATTAGATAGCTATTTTGTGGTGATAATTAGATAACTATTTTGGTTGAATATGGATAGTAAGTTGAGAAAACATCGTCTTATTAGTGTTGTGATAAATTTGTCTTCCTTATGCATGCAGGTACCCCATAATTGTGAATATTAATGGAAGATGTATATGGCCAGGTCTACTTTGAAGGAATATTTTTGGATTTTTAAACCTTTCAGCTAAATAGTGTAATAGTTGGTACTGTTGGACTCAATATATGGATTTGTAATATTGTGGAAAATTAGATGCTTATTTTGTATCATTTTGGGTACTTGTAAATACTATATTTAATGTATTCAGTTTATATCTTTACCAGCAGTTTTCTCGTCATAGTTGAATACTCTTAAATACCATATACCCACATGTATTAGCACTCTATACCTGCAGTTAACTGACCGCTGGACTAGACCTCCAACACCAACGGTCGGATTATTACTATACCAGCGGTTTGTTTGTCATATACAATTATTCATCAAGACCATTTAGCCACATTTTTAGCACTCTAAACCAGCGGTTAGTCACCGCTGACCTAGTCAGACAACACCAGCGGCTATTTTGTGGCTTGACCAGCGTTTTGTTGTGAGATTTGATCATGTATGAAGCCCCTATAATCGCGGCCTTACCCATCCTATACCAGCGGTTAGTCACCGCTGGCTTAGTCAGACAACACCAGCGGCTAGTTTTTGGCTTGACCGGCGTTTTGTTGTCTCAGATTTGATCATGTATGAAGCCCTTATACCCGCGGCCTTTCGCATCCTATACCAGCGGTTCATCACCGCTGGCCTAGCCAGACAACACCAGCAGCTACTTTGCGGCTTGACCAGCGTTTTTTTGTGTCACATTTGATCATATATGAAGCCCCTATACCCACGGTTATATCCATCCTATAGCAGCAATTAAGTGCCCGCGAGCATTGTACGATCTATACCTGCGGCTAGTTTTAGTTACCAGCGGTCGACAAAACCGTTGGCGTAGCCTATGCCGGCGCTGCCAAAACCAACGGGTATTGACCGCTAGTGTAGCCTATGCCAGCGGTCGGAATTGATCTATACCAGCGGTTACGACCGCTGGTTTAGGTTGTTTCTCTTGTAGTGATAGGGGTCTGGGTGAGCATTGGCGGCCGGGCGCAATGCTGTGCATGTAAGACTGCCCAGACTAGCCAGATCATACTAGGATCAGTATATTAGGATAGGTTGATGTACACCAGTGTCCTAGATTGTCATTAGGTGACTCCTGTTGGGCTTTCGAGCTCATTTTCCTTAGGTTTTTGTTGTGCATGAGGTAGGCCCGAGACCAATACACCCCAGGGAGGTGGTTAGCAGTGACGAGACGTCATTTTTGTGTTTATTGATTGAGAGTTAGCTTTGTAGTAGGTGGAGAGATATGGGTTGTATCCCAGGGTTATTTTGTACTCTACCTTAACTCTCAATTTGTGTATTTGATGCTTTGTATATGTTGAAATATGGGAAATTATATATGGCAGTCTTGTGGCTAAATCATGTATTTGATGACTATAATCCTATGTACATGAATGAATGAAAGAGATATGTGAATGTTGTAAATTATGATAAATTATCATAGTATGTGTGAATTTTGTATCTATTCACAGGTTGTAATTGGATCTCACGTGCCCGTGCACAAGGGTTATGTCAAATTTTTGAGAAATTTTGAGAAATTTTATATTTAATTGGGGCAGGGCGTGACATATCGGATAGGTATTATATTTTGATTGAAGTTTGTTGCTCTTGAACGACACGTTTTGCGAACGATCACCTTCTTTACGGCCTTCTCCATGGCATTCTCCATCTCCATTGCTCTGGAAAACAGAGACGGTGTGGTCAGAGAGAGAAGAGAAAGAGAGAGGCGCCGACGAGATCGGAGAGAACAGATGTGAGGAAGAAACCATGTCATGCCACGTCACATGGATGCCTCGGGGGATTTATACTGTGAAACGTAGTTGTTTAATATCCATGCCATGTGGCACGGCATGGAATGCCTTATGCCGTGGGAAAATGGATGGGCAATGTGGGTATTGTATTTTCTTTTGGGTTAATTACAAACACATCCCTCGAAACCTTCATATTTACAGAATTATCCTGAAATCCGATTATTTACAAAAATAACTTCGACTTCCCTAAACAATTCACAACTATGTCCTTCACTCCTTCCGTCAGGTGAAAACACCTAACCCTAGTTAAATGCCAACCAAGCCACGTGAAATGACATAAATACCTTTGTATAATTTATTCACTCACGTTAGTACAGGTGCTTGGCAACCTTACAATCCCTCCAAACTCTCTTTTGGATATTTCTCTCAAAGTCTATTTCACACTTGAAGTAGTTTTACAAAGGTTTAGCTCACTAATAAAGAGATAGAAACTTGCTAGAATATTATTACAATAATCCCTTAGCTCCCCCTAAGTGCTAGCCAAGTTTGCTGCAACTTCTCTTTTATAGCTGAGCTCCAAAGCCCTTCAAATAGCCTCCCAACGGCTATTTTCTGTTTCTGCAACGGCTCTTTTCCTGGCTGACGGTCGCCGTCGCATCATCTTTGACATCGTCCGCCAGGTTCTTCTTGAGCCACGGTCGATCCACGCATCGTCCGTCAAGCTTCACGGTCGACCGTTGCATCGACCGTGACATCGACCGTCAGGCTCTGTTGTAAAAACCGCTTCTCAGGGTCGATACCTTGTTCGACCGTCGCACCTCCAAGACATGGTCACATAGCCCACGGGCGATCGGTCCATCGACCGTCACCTATTTTCCCATGAACTGCTTCTGCGGTCGATCCTTGCATCAACCGTCATACCCCACGGTCGATCCATGCATTGTCCGTCACATCGACCGTCAGTATAAAAACACATTAAATATGATTTTAATGCTTTTCAAATTAAGAGATATTAATATTCAACCAATGTTTTATCATCAAACATATATTGACATCATCAAAACAATATTAGGACTAACAAGTACCAAGGGTATAATAGTCATTTTACCTTTCTCCGTTAGCCTTAAATGGAATATTCCCTGGATATCCAATGGGAGGTGACTCCAGAGACGTTTTTGTGATTTGTTTGTTGAAGTTTTTGTAAATATTCTGATCTTAGAGATGATATTGTAAATATGAAGGTTTGAACGATATATTTTTATTTCATTTTATTTCGTCTCAATTAAAGATGCATTGATATCAAATTCTGGATTAAATTTATCAAAAAATTTATGATGGCATGGCAGCTTATATGATGCAGATTGAAAAAGACTTATGTGTCCTTAAGTTATTGGAGCATAACATGTGCTGACGTGGTGTCAAGCTATGATTTAAGTTTTTTGCAACGTGACAACTCCATCCCTCTCACACATGAATGTTGCTACTTCTTGTTCATCATGTTGGTGGTTATGCGTGGCGTGATGAAGCCAATGCTGTTCTACGAGCCCTCTGTCTCAGATGTAACAAAATGTTAGTTTTGCAACCCCTGATGCTTTTTGGCATATCCCCTGCGCGTCTATGCAAGCGGCAAGCCGGTTATTTTAATTCTCTCATTGATCTGAACCCACACTGAGGAGATGTTGATGCATCTGAATTGTTTTGATTTCATTTATGATTAATGACGAGTGATTAAAAGCCTATCTATTCTCCTTCTTAATGTATCGTTTAGGCCAAACATGGAACCATTTCGTTAATAACTGAGTTCTATTTTCAGAATACCCCATCCTTGTCACATTGTCAATCCTACAATTGTAGTTGGAGGTTATTTCTATTGAAGCTCATACCTATTAGTTCAACAAAATTAAACCATCAGAGCCTCAAAATAGGAAGGACGACAGCTGTGTGAAAATATGACTTGTACAAAACAAGCAAAGTTGCAAACCTAAGAGAAACCAATCTTATGCTAACTTCCAAATGGAAAGAATTTTAACATTGAAACCATACTTATAACTTGCCATCAAATGTTATTTCCAGAGGCCAAAAAACTAAAAACAAGTCATAAAACTTAAACTGACTTGGATATCCCCCTGAAGCTAATTAAACATCAATGATCTATTGATGCTAAAACATTCTAGATAAGCCTCCCCAAAATGGCATTCTTGTTTGTGACCTTCCTACTGCTGGGAACCATCTTGAACCATTGCCTCTCAGCATCACAAGACGCATCAACATTCACACACAGGCAAGGATTGGTGACAATACTCTTCCCATCAGGGCCAATATCCAAGCAAAGAGTGATGTTGCTGTTCTCCAACTTCGTCGAAACGAGCATGCTTGTCTCCGAGATCAGCTCCCACTTTGAAGGAGAGTTGCCACAAATGATCCCAAGCTTCGCCGGCTTGCCTTCGCCGTGAGCCTGCACACACTTGATTGAATCCTTCATTGATAGCTCTTCGTGATCTAGTGGTGTGTAATTAGTCCATGCTTCTGAGTCACTGCAAGAACCCAAGTAGAGCTCATCCACTGAAGCATCCCTCAGCACACACTTCCCTGTAAATGGATGGTAAAGTATGGTGTACTCGGGCGACTCGCAAATTGACGGTCCTGCCGGATTCATGATCATCATCAAAAACTACAGTAGCTAAATGAGAGGAAAATGAAGTGGAAGGTAAATATCATTACCTCTAAATGGAGCTTGGATTGATGAGAGCCTGTCTAAGAAAGTCTGGTTCCTGGGGTGGCTCCAATCATAGGCGAAAACTCCATAGCTCTCATCAAGCCCGAGCGCGCCTTGTCTCAGGTAGTAGCTCCCTTGCAGTGTCCACAGAGCCCAATCTATGTCATTCTCAGCAAGGAAGGAAAGAGCACAGCTTATATACCTGTTGTCCTCCTCGTTTACGCCTCTCTGATCGATGCCGAACTCACTCACGAAGAGCGGGAATCCATCCAAGAGGAGGAACCCTGCCCGGTCGATGACATTCCTGGCGATCCGTCCGCACACCTCATTGGTGTTCCCTTTGCCCCACTCGTTAGGGTTGGAGAAGCTGTACCAGTGCAGCTCGAACACAAGCTTCTGCTTGAAGCTCAACTGGACTCGCTGTTTGCCAAGGAAGCTCAAATCATTGTCGAAGTTGAGACCGGACAAGATGACGAGCACATTAGGGTTTGCTGCATGAACAGCCTCAGCTCCACGTTGCATGTACCTATATATATGTGTGTGTGTGCGTGTCACATTTTTCAGTAGTGCACGTTAATATATGAGTTTATATTGTTGAGAATGTTGAAGGATTTATACCTGTACCATTCTGTGACATTTTGATTGGGTCCTCTGAGTTCATTCCTTAGACTCATACCAACAACATTGGCTGAGCAGTTGAAGATTGTGGCCATCCTTGTGAGTCCCTCAATCCACTGATCAGGGTCGAAGTACTGGTCGCCGAAGAAGCCGTTGCCGTCGTCGTTGGCGCAGCACCACTCCGGCTTGCTCACATGGTTGTCAAGTATCACCATGATGTTGTTCTCTCCCAAGGTCTTCACCACAGCCTGAAATGATAATGCCACTCACGGAAGAACACTTTGATCTTGAATAATCAAGAAGAAAGAACAATTGACGTAGAAATATATATACCTGGAAAGCTTTGATGAGAGGGAGGTCGATGAGATCGGGGTTCTGAACTTCGATGGCGGCAGCGGACTCGATGAGGCCAAGATTCACTAGGGACTGCCGGACGGTCGTGTAGGCGATGGTGTCATTGGCAGCAAGATAGATGGGATAGGTGAACCTCACACAGTTGAAGCCATATTCGCCGATCTTCTTGGCGATGAAGTCGCGAGGCTGCTTGCTCAGGCCTTCGGCGACGATGGCGTCGACGTGGGAGGGCCAGCTGACGCAGGCTAGCTTCACCCGGTGGCCCTTCTCGTTGACGATCCACCGGCCGTCAGTGGAGAGGGGCAATGCTTTTGCCTTCTGATGGAGGTTGAAGAGAGCTGGGCTTAGGAGCAGCAGCAGTGGGAGAAGAAGGGAGAGGAACCCCTTCATGGTTGCAAGGCTTCTCTCTATTCTTGACTTAGAGATGTTAATTGAGAGAGCTAGCTAGCTAGCTTGAGTCTCTGTCTATATATATATGTAAGAGAAGCTGGTTTATTTTGATCGGAGATAAGTGCAAATCAGGTTCAACAGCAGCATAGGATCAGATAAGAATAGATCAGCAAAGAAACGAATAGTTGTTGGAAACAGTTAAAAAAGAAGGAATTCCAGAAATCATATTTATGAGTTTTGGGTTTTTAATCCAAGGTTTTGTAGTTTGAAGATTTTTTTGTTAGAACTAATAAGATTTTCAGCTTGGTATATTGTGTTTTTCTGTTAATTAGTTTTTAACATTTTTGTGTTTCTCTGAAATTTTTGATAGATGTTTTGTATTGATGTTATAAGCGTTTAAGCTAAATTTAATCCACAACCATTAAAAAATCTTTCTATGTTAATTTAAATCTAAGTTCGATTGGTGTGACTCCTTGTTCTTGGTGTCCTACTCTCAGCCCATAACGTACATTAGTGAACCGTACAAAGTTTGGTCGAACGATGGTAATTTTAATTAAAGAGGAGAACTAAAGACTAATGCGAAGAAATGTAGGAGAGTTATCGTTAAGCTTGTAAAGAAAATTTTATTTTTGTGCTAAGCTTGTGGTTGTTCAATTTATTTCAAGCTTGATTGCATTGCCTAATTTTG
>OY986969.1:11018305-11147279 GCA_963920575.1 Narthecium ossifragum | reverse complement strand
TGACCATTGCCCCACGCCAACGCCGACCAAGCCACGCCCGACGCCCGACGCCGTCGACCATGGGCGACGCATCGGCCACGCCGACCTTGCCCAGACGGTGCTCTGCGACCAGTTGAGAAGCCGGCGACGCCCGAGGAAGTGTTCCTCTCACCCATCCCCATTCCCCTCACCCATCCCCTCTCCTCTCCCCACGCCGACCTCGCCCGACCTCCCCCAACCCGCTGTCAGCCGCGCCGTCGCCGACCAAGCCACGCCTGACGCCATCGGCCACGCCGACCTCGCCCAGACGGTGCTCTGCGACCAGCTGAGAAGCCAGCGACGCCCGAGGTACCATCACCCCACGCCGTCGCCGACCAAGCCACGCCCGACGCCAGACGCCATCGGCCACGCCGACCTCGCCCAGACGGTGCTCTGCGACCAGCTGCGAAGCCAACGACGCCCGAGGTAGTGTTTCTCTCACCCATCCCCATTCCCCTCACCCATCCTGTCGCGCCCCGACCCGCGAAAGCCTAACCGGGCCGGGTGACGCGAACCGGAACCTAACCAACGCAGAAAAAGAACGACGAGGATTCCCTCTAACCTATTGGTCTCCCTAGCAGTTCACCAAAAGCACCCTCAATTAAACAATATTAATTAGCAAAACCTCGAACCTCAGATTAAAACTCAAGTGATAATATACAAAACCTCGGAGAGGGGAAGATCCAAAATACAACATACTCCCGTAGGAGACTAACTAACATAGGATAAAAGCTGTAAAGGATCACCACCTCTCAGACTCCACCTGGCGCCGCCGCACAGCCAACCAACTGCCCGGTAGGGGCCACAGAAGAGGAACTGACGCCTGCACCTGCAAAA
The DNA here is from genome assembly GCA_963920575.1 of Narthecium ossifragum. Lineage (NCBI taxonomy): Eukaryota > Viridiplantae > Streptophyta > Magnoliopsida > Dioscoreales > Nartheciaceae > Narthecium > Narthecium ossifragum. Next base: position 11,146,424 of record OY986969.1, on the reverse strand, counting down.
CGCAGCCCGGGTAGGAGTGAGCACTAAGCTCAGTAGGGATCTACACTACGACACACAGAAGGAAGAGAGAAACGCAACAATGTCGCCCACAAGTAGGATCTGGGTGTATACAGGGGTCCCATAACCTCACCGCGTGTCCCTGAGGCCCAGGGACGGCACTCAGTAACAGGAACAACACTGGCGACACTACAGGTCAGCACAGTGGGACACCGGCTACACCTCAGCATCCGACTCAAGGCCGACACGACCTCTACAATCATCAAGCCACAAGTGCACCAGTCATCTAAGCCTATCATCGAATCGACTGGGCACCACAATTCAAACCGAGTCCTAACAGCCCAACCCCGGTCCTAGGGCTAAGTCCGAGCTTCCAGCCTCGGGACGGCGACCCAAAGATCACCCATGCCCTAACCAATGCAACTAATGCACACAACAACAATGCATGCTATGACATACACAGATAACATGAAAGGCATGCAACAGTATGTCAAGCATCATATAAGTCTACTGGATCGCTGCAGCGGTACCACCAACCGCTGCCAGCCGATCCGCAGCGGGTCCCGGCATTACGACGGTACCGCGACCGTCACCCGCGGACTCCTGCAACGGGAAGCAACCCCGAAAACGATGATGAACAAAACCAATATAATATTATATTCCGAAATATAATATTATATTCAAAAACACCCAAAGCCTCTACTTAGGGGCTAATTGATCCCGTCGATCCGATGCCCAAACAACATCGGATTCAAGATCCAACTTAGCCACCAGTAGGTGTATAAACCAGGATCATCATATCCAAAAATCATAATCATCCAACGGTTTGATTAACGGGAAAACGCTAATCAAAATCGTTAATCAAACTAACTTACCCATTAATTGCTGCAACGCAGCCCTTCAGCAAACAATTCATAAGAAATCGTACCAAAATCGGAAAATTACGAAAGGGTAGGGCTCGGAACAACAAAACAGCTACACTAGAGGACATGACAAGAAGCACATGGAGAAGAAAACAGCTGCGGAAACTCTTGCCGCATGCGCGCCTCGCGCTCCCAAGTGACCTCCTCGGTGCCTCTGTGCCTCCACAGTATCTTGACCAAGGGAATCGTCTTGCCCCGCAAGACCTGATCCCTCCGGTCAAGTACCTGAACCTGTTGCTCAACAAAGTTCGTGTCTGCCTCGAGCTCAATGTCATCCACCCTGATGACATGAGACGGGTCTGGGTGATACTTCCTCAGCATCGACACATGGAAAGTCGGATGCACAGCAGACATGTGTTGAGGAAGATTGATACGAGTCGATCCGACTCGACCAACTGGATCCGAACCCAGAAGAGGAACCAAGCTGGTTCAACCTCTTTCCTAGTTTGACTTGGACTTCCCTAGTTCAAACTAGAGTATTTAATTAGTATTTATCATTAGTCTTTTATTGAGTCCTAGTTGATGGTTAGGAATTAATTAAGAGTCCCTTTGAGTTAGGAAGTTGAGTTGAGTCAGAAACCTTATTACTTGCTAATCAAGCAAGGGGGGTTTTCTAGTGGATTAGGACTCTGTCAAGGTCTCTATAAAAGGACCTTAGTAGTTTTGTATTAGGTAATAATGATGCATGAGATGAATGATTAAGAGTAGTTGATAAGTTATCATAGGAGTAGAATATCATAGGAGTAGAAGTAAAGTAGATTCCACCAGAAATCCACCATAGATCCATCTTCTTCCCTGTCGGTCATCTTCTCCGCAGTCGACATTGCCTTCACCTTTAATTTCCTTCTCCCCGTCACTTTCTCTCTCCGCCACGTCAGCGACCCCACCGCCACGTTAGCGCCACGTCACCCGCTACTGTTCATCTTCTTCCTCCTCTCTCCTCTATCCCGAAACCCTAGCTCACCGCCGTTCTCCCCTCTCCGGCCACCACCGTCGCCACCTAAACCCGCCATCCTCTTCCCCTTGGCACCACGACTCCGGCCATACCCTCCATCGCCCGCGTCGTCGTCTCCGGCCTCTTCCCCCGGTAAACCGACCCTCGTCCTCACCGCCATCAACCACGCCCGTCCCCGATTTCACCCCTAAACCCTCCTAAAACCTTCCTTGTCTCTCCACGACCCTTTCCCGACCATCTTCTCGACGTCCCAAGCCCCAGCCGAGCTCCCCGTCGTCCCCGACGCCGGTGAACCCAAACCGCTACCGCCGTCTCCCCCAGATCCGGCCGATCCTCCATCCATTTCCCAGATCCGAGCCGGTAGATCTCATCCCCTACGTCCCACGACCCCTCCTGACACTATCCCGACCGCCGCCGCCGCCCCTACGCCGGCGATCCACCTCCGGCGGCCCTCAGCCCTCGGATCAACCTCAGCCTCTCCCTCAGCCACTGTTGGTTGACTTGGTCAACTGGATCCAGTCAACTTGATTGGTTCAACCACTTAACCCAGTCCTAGCCGTTTCAGCCAAGCCACTTAACCCAATCCGAGCCAGATTCAATTCCAAGAGCCAATCAACCAATCCAGACTTGACCCAGTCGAGTCCTACCCCAATCTGAGCCAGATCTGAACCAGATTCGATCCAGCTTCAGCCCATTGGACTCAAATCAAGTCCGATCAGGCCGATTCTGATCGATTGGAGCAGTAGAGACCCATTACGAGAGGATCACGAGTAGACCGCTCGTAACAAAGATCCAGGCGGTAAGCTACCTCGCCGACCCTCTCTAAGATCTCAAACGGCCCGACGAACCTCGGTGCCAATTTCCCACCTCTGCCAAACCTGACAGAACCTCTGTACGGCGACGCTCGCAAGAACACTCGGTCCCCGACTGCAAACTCCAACGGTCGTCACCTCTGATCTGCATAACTATTCTGCCGGCTCTGAGCCGTCAGAAGGCTCTGCCTGATCTGCACTAACCTCTCTGACGACCGCCTGACGATGTCTGGACTGGTGAGTGAAGCCTCTCCAACCTCTGTCCAACATACTGGGGAACGACACGGCCTACCGTACAACGCCTTGAAAGGTGCTACTCCAAGACTGGACTGGTAGCTGTTGTTGTAGGCGAACTCCACCACTAACTCGTCTAGGAAAGGCTGGAAGATCCTCTGCATGAGATCCATGAACGCAGCTGGTGCATTCGTCATCCCAAACGGCATCACCACGAACTCGTACAGGACGTACCGAGTCCGAAAAGCCGTCTTCGGGATGTCACAATCCCGAACCCTCAACTGGTGGTAGCCGGTGCGGAGGTCGATCTTCGAGAACACTGAAGATCCTCACAACTGGTCAAACAGGTCGTCGATCCTCGACATCGGATACCGATTCTTTACCGTCACCCTGTTGAGCCGCCTGTAGTCTATGCAAAGTCGAAGGGTACCGTCCTTCTTCTTTGCGAACAACACTGGCGCCCCCCAGGGAGACATGCTGGGACGGATGAAACCTCTGCTGGTAAGCTCGTCTAGCTGGGTCCTCAACTCACTCTGCTCTGCTGGTGCCATCCTGAAAGCTGGGAGAGAGATCGGTGCGGTACCCGGTACCAGGTCAATCTAAAAATCGACCTCTCTGGGTGGTGGAAGCCCTGGCAACACCTCGGGAAACACGTCGGTGTAGTCGCACACGATCCTGGGGAAACTGCTCTGCTGCACTCCCTCTGACCCAAACAGGGACAGGCTGGCCAGCAAGGCTGAAAGCTCGCTGCCACGCCTCCCCACACCACAAGCAAAGGAATCGGCTGAGAACCGATCCCCCAACAACACAAACTGTGTCCCATCGGGTGTCCAACCGACCACCCTCCGGCGACCACAGTCGATGATAGCTCGGTATGCTGCTAACCAGTCCATACCGAGTATCACATCGAAACCTGTCATGTCTAGCATCCGCAGGTCTAGACAGACACGGAGGCCTCCAACCTCCAAAGAACAAGATCGGCAGACCCGGTCTACCCTGACTGTGCCTCCGATCGGTGAATCTACAGACTGTGCCACCTCTAGCCAACTCGTCTCTAATCCTAGCGATGCCACACACATGCTAGCAATATAGGAATGAGACGCCCCAGAGTCTATCAGCATATCTACTAAGGAACTAGAAAGCTGAAAGATACCTCTGAGGACGGTTGGCTCTGCCGCTGCCTGCTAATACTGCTGCGGCTGCTGGTACTGCTGTTCGGTGTCCTGCTGCTCGCGCGCCAGAAGAGCAAACACGCACCCCGCTGACCGCCTCCACCCCTGGAGCGGCCCAGTCCAGCCCCTGATCCGCGCCCACTACCGCTCCCCTGCCAGGCACGTGACCCCCCGCCTCTACCGCCCTGCGGCATACCGCCCCGCGCTCCTCGCATGGGACAGTCCTTGCGGAAGTGTCCCGGCTGCCCGCACTGGAAACAAGTGGCTAGCGCGCCACCAGGCTGCTGACCCTGGCCTCCCCCTGACGGAGCCTGCCCAGACGGCCCGGCTGTCAGGAGAAACTGGCCTGGCGGACTCGGCAACTGTGCCTGGAACTGCTGCGGGCGCTGCGACCACTGCTGAAAGCGTCGCTGACGCCGCTGGTGCCCTCCGCTATATCCCCCTCTGAACTGGGGTCTCTGCGGTGCACTGGTAGAGGATGCCTGTGGAACTGCCCGGCACCTCTCGTCCCGCAACTGCGCCCCTACTGCCAAGGCGCAGTCCAGAACTGCTGAGTACGTCTGGAAGCAATAAGAACTAGTCCGTCGTCTGATCTCTGATCGAAGCCCCTGCTCAAACTGATGTGCCCTGGCCACTGGACCTACTGACCCACCACTGAACCTAGACGGGTCCAGCTGCAGAAAGTCCAACAAGACCGCCGCAACGATCCGCCCGTCGACAGGAGGGAGAACCCTCTCCTCGGTGAGAAAGGCCTCCTCCCGTGCTACCGCAACCGTCGCTGGTGATGGCGTAGCCCGTCTAGCTCTGACCTCCCTGACAGGTGTTACCCTGTTTGGTCGGGCGGGTCGACCAAGTCGTGCCCCACCCCGACCATCAACCGAAGGTCGGCCTCGAGCTCCCAACATCTGCGCGATCACCGACGACAAACGAGCATTCACTCGTCAGAACGGCAAAACAAATAACACAACATAAAGCGGAAGACATAACACACCAAAAGGAGCATGCACGGATGTTCTAGACATATGACTAACCCATTCCACGCTCAACTTAACCGAATCCTGATCCTAAACCCTGGGATCTACAACCTATGCTCTGATACCAAGCTGTCGCGCCCCGACCCGCGAAAGCCAAACCGGGCCGAGCGACACGAACCGGAACCTAACCAACGCGAAAAAAGAACGACGAGGATTCCCTCTAACCTATTGGTCTCCCTAGCAGTTCACCAAAAGCACCCTCAATTAAACAATATTAATTAGCGAAACCTCGAACCTCAGATTAAAAGCTCAAGTGTTAATATATACAAATCCTCGGAGAGGGGAAGATTCAAAGTACAACATCACTCCCGTAGGAGACTAACTAACATAAGGGTAAAAGCAGTAAATATCGCCACCTCTCAAAAGCCACGATGCGCCGCTACACCGCCGTCCAACTGCCCGGTAGGGGCCACAGAGGAAGAACTGACGCCTGCACCTACAAAACGCAGCCCGGGTAGGAGTGAGCACTAAGCTCAGTAGGGATCTACACTACGACACACAGAAGGAAGAGGGAAACACAACAGTGTCGCCCATAAGTAGGATCTGGGTGTATGATGAGAATGCATAATGTTATATTTTTATCCCTTAATACTTAGCCTCCTGTGCTTATTTAGTTCCTAAATACACTCATTATTCTTATATTTTGATTTAGGATGCAATTGAAGTCCTTAAGTCGAAAAGAAGTTGAAAAGAGTGCATGGATCAACTTTAAAGATTTATTTGAACCTGCTCATGAAGAACCAGAGGATGTGCTATACATGGTTGGAAAGCTCTTGAAGTCTAGATTCTGGAGAATTTTACGGTTCATGATTCCGAGTTTCCTAGAGGAAGTTACGACAATTTCAGTACCGATGCGCAGTCTGAATGGCAGAAAGGAAAATAAGCTGGAAGTCCGAGCGAAGGTCCGATCGATCGGACCTGGCAAAACCGTGACAGAACATGTAGTTTTTGGCTGAATATGGTTTGATCGATCGAACCATCACTCCTATTGAGCTAGATCGATCCGACTCCTAGAGTTGGATCTATCGGACTCAAAAATAGCCAGAGAAGGTGGATTTTTATGCATCCGATCGATCCATCACTTAAAGTTCGATCGATCGGACTTGGGAATTAAAGTTGACAGAACGTATGCTTTCCAAAGGAGCAAAGTTCGATCGATCCATCCATCGATCGGACTCGGGCGTGACTACAAGTTGAAGAGTTTAATGAGTCCGATCGATCCAGCATCCAAGGTCCGATCGATCGGACTTTTGCCAGTAAAGAAAATCAACGATTGTGATCTAATCCGAGGGTGGATACACTTGAGGCTATAAATAGAACTCTTTCTAGGGTTTGAGGGGGGGATTCTTGGACATTTTTGGCTGCTCTTTCTCCTCCTTTATATTTTTTCTAGGTTTTATCTTGTTTATTGGAATCTTTTGAGGATTGTTCTCGATGGCCCTGCGTGGCTAAATCTTGATCCTTGGTCGAGGAGACTGAAACCTCGGAATCAATGAGACTGTGAGATCTAATTTATTTTTATTGTTCAGTTTATAGATGAGTATTGAATGTTCTTCTGTGTTTATCTTCATGATTGTCTTGTCTAATTGTTAGGAGCGCTACTAGTTTATTATTCATTGCGATCTACTGCTAGGTTGGATATCAAATCCGGAATTGTTTGATCCCTCTAATCTGCGAAGCAACTAGGATCTAATAACTTACTGCTGATCAGATCTTGTTAGATCTTAGGAAGAATATTCAACTAGATTAAATGCAACCGCTTGTGCTTGTGTTGTTTAGCTTCATCGATCTCCCAATTCGTAACGCTGCTACTAGATTAAATCTACAACGCTTGTCTTAGGTTGTCTAGTAGTTAGGGTTGATTAGATCGCTTGTTTCTAATTAACTATGATCGAGGAGAGCTTCGAATTTAATTCGGACGGTGAATATTCATGGTATGAATTGATTGATACTTGCATCTATGATCAGTTGTTGGATTCCGATGGTGGATGTTGACTCAGACCAAGGTTTGTTCTCTTGATTCAACTTGTTTCTTCATTTTAGATTATTTCTTTATTGTTTTCCTCATGTTTAAAAACCCCCCTATCTTTGTTCACTAAGCACAAAACTAGACTGAACACTCTTCGTGGGATCGACTCGTACTCGCACTACTACATTTGTTTTGAAGAGTATTGATTTTATTTTTGAGTGCCTGCGACAGCACATCAGTGTATACAGGGGTCCCATAACCCCACCGCGTGTCCCTGAGGCCCAGGGACGGCACTTAGTTATAGGAACAACACTGGCGACACTACAGGTCAGCACAGTGGGACACCGGCTACACCTCAGCATCCGACTCAAGGCCGACAGGACCTCTACAATCATCAAGCCACAAGTGCACCAGTCATCTAAGCCTATCATCGAATCGACTGGGCACCACAATTCAAACCGAGTCCTAACAGCCCAACCCCGGTCCCAGGGTAGTCTACTGGATCGCTGCAGCGGTACCACCAACCGCTGCCAGCCGATCCGCAGCGGGTCCCGGCATTACGACGGTACCGCGACCGTCACCCGCGGACTCCTGCAACGGGAAGCAACCCCGAAAACGATGATGAACAAAACCAATATAATATTATATTCCGAAATATAATATTATATTCAAAAACACCCAAAGCCTCTACTTAGGGGCTAATTGATCCAGTCGATCCGACGCCCAAACAAAGTCGGATTCAAGATCCAACTTAGCCACACGTAGGTGTATAAACCAGAATCATTATATACAAAAATCATAATCATCTAACGGTTGGATTAACGGGAAAACGCTAATCAAAATCGTTAATCAAACTAACTTACCCATTAATTGCTGCAACGCAGCCCTTCAGCAAACACTTCATAAGAAATCGTATAAAAATCGAAAAATTACGCAACAAGATGGAATGGAAAGCTAACGAATATCTCTACAACTCTTATGTTTATGAAAAGCCATGATCATGTACTCACCGGCCGGAAAACTCGCCGCAAGCCGGCTGTTTCTCAAGAACAGCAGAAAACCAGAAATCCGAGACTAATCATCCATAAAACCTACTCAAATCTCAACTGATTAACATGAAACTTAAATCAGTAATTGTAACAGGTATAAGGAATCCAACAAAGCAAGGATCAGCAAGATCCAACGGCTAGATCTCAAGAAAACCCGAAATGAACACAATAGGTATAACCCTACCTAGCTGCGATTTCCTCGGCTGATTCCCCGCGATTTGACCACCAACAAGCCTCCAAACCACTTCAGGGATCTTCCTCTCATTGTCACGAATCCAACGAGCCTTAGAACGCCGAAAAAGATGGCCGGAGGTGGGAGAACGGAGGAGATGAAGTGGCTGCCGGAAAACAGGGGAAAGAAGCAGAGCTTCAGGAGAGGAAGAAAGAAGGGAGAAGAAAGAGAGGAGAAGGAGGAAGAGGAGGGGAAGAAAAGAGGGGAAAGGGGGAGGGGAAAGCCGGGAAAGAGGGGGAAAAGCTGGGGGAGGGGAGGAGAAAGTCCTCCCCCTCTGACAGGGGAGAGCGACGGCCGACGGCTGTCCTCGCGAAAGAGAAAGAAAGCACCGACTCGAGCATGATCGATCTCCAAGGCATGTGAGATCGATCTCCTTTGCAATCTAGATCGATCTCCTTGAAATCCAGATCGATCTCCTTTGCAATCCAGATCGATCTCCCTAGCCATCCAGATCGATCTCCTTTACTCAGAAAGGCAAACTTGGGCTAAAACACAAGCCCAAGCTCAGATCTTCCGATCTCGGGTTCACCTAGCCATTCTAAACAAACACGAACACATACAAGGCCAGTGTGTGCACACGCGGGTGTGAAACAATCCAACAAGGTGCAATTTACCAAATTGCCCTTGCGGTCTACAGTGAGCCACAGGGGTAGAGGGACATGTCCTCACACATCCCCTCTCCTCTCGCCACGCTGACCTCGCCCGACCTCGCCCAACCCGCCGTCCGCCACGCCATCGCCGACCAAGCCACGCCCGACACCCGACGCCATCGGCCACGCCAACCTCGCCCAGACGGTGCTCTGTGACCAGCTGAGAAGCCGGCGACGCCCGAGGTACTATCGCCTCACACCATTGCCGACCAAGCCACGCCCGACACTCAACGCCATCGGCCACGCCGACCTCGCCCAGACGGTGCTCTGCGACCAGCTGAGAAGCCGGCGACGCCCGAGGTAGTGTTCCTCTCACCCATCCCCTCTCCTCTCTCCCTCTCTGTTCCCCTCACCCATCCCCTCTCCTCTCCCCACGTCGACGTTGCCCGACCTCGCCCAACCTGCTGTCAGCCACAAGATCCAATAACGTCGCCGACCTCACCCAACCCGCCGTCGACAAGATCCATGAACGGACACCGAACCAGGCGGTCCTCGAGCTCCGTGCCGTGTCGCGTCGCATGCTCCACCTCGGCCTTTTTCTCCGTTCGGGGACGAGTGGCCGCTGTCTCTCATTCCTCTCTCACCAACCACGTCGGGCATTGACCAGCTGAGAAGCCGGTGACTGATTTCAACGAGGTAGTGTTCTTCTGGGTCTTTGGTCCATTTTTTTTGGGTTTCTTGGGATTTTTTGGTGGAGGGTTGGATTTCCATATGTTGTTCATTGATTGTATATGCTAGGTATAGTGTTCATTGATTGTATCTTTTACTTTTGTAGATTCACTATGATAGCTGATGATAATAATGATCAACTTATCGTTGGCATAGTAAGTCATTTGCATGTGAATGTTGGTTTTTTGTCTTTTACTACAATATTCATTTAGTTTGATCTATTTTATGTCACATACGGAGCGTGTTAAATTTATTATGAATGTTTGTATTGTTAATAATAATAAGCCATCAAAAGCTGCGTTAGCTCAACGTGCACGGCGAGAACGGGAAAAAAATCAACAAAATGAAGTTGGATGTTTAAATAAGCAACTGGCACAACGTGCACGCGTGAGAACGTGAGGAATTAGGAGGATTTGTTGGATTTTCTGAATCTGCGCCAAAGCGAGCAATGGTTGTACAAGCCTCGGGGACTTCGTCCACTGGTATCTCGAATAGGCATTTGGCACAACGTGCACGGCGAGAACGTGAGAAATTAAGAGGATGTGTTCGATCTTCTGAACCTGCACTCAAGCGAGTAATCGATGTCCGAGCCTCTGGGACATCGTCTAATGGCATTCCACAAACACCTAATCAGGTGGATTATTCTATGCGTGGAATAACTCTGGTGACGATGAATCCTTCAAATTTAAACGAATGCATAACGGTGCAAGTCGAATCTTTATCTGCAGAAAATAATCGGTAATTTATTATTAATTTATGATAAATAAATAAAATTTTCATATAGTCTTTTATTGATGAAAAGAAATTTTATATTTGTAGGCCAACTGAAACAGAACAAGTGATTGAATCAGATGATGGTGAATTAGAAGTTGTAGCTCTGAATGCAGAGGTTCATCCTCGGACACACATAGATCTTCGATGACATTTTCTTGGTCGGATGGATGTTGTATGTCCGTATTGTTCAGCTTTACATTGGATGGATGAAAAAGTCACAAGGTCATATTTAGTGAGTCCTCTTTTTGGAACTTGCTGTTCTCAAGGAAAGAAACAGTTGCCATTGCTTATTACACTGCCTCCAGTGCTTAAGGTTTTATACTACGAAAACGATGATCGGTCAAAATCCTTTCGTCGTTACACTCGAGAGTACAATGCGTCTAATGCTTTTACGAGTCTCGGTGCTACTTTGGATTCAAGAGTATTTACTGGAAGAGATCCTACAACATTCATTATCCATGCTGAATTGCGCCATCAAACAGGAACATTGATACTAGAACCAGGGCGTGAAGCAATGTGCTCTCAACTTTACATTTATGACCCTGATTCTGCGTTAGATGTTCGTAATCGTAGAAATCCTCATTTGAGAAGGGATGTTTTTAAAATAATTCAAGATTGTCTGCTGCAATCGAATGCCTTTTCAAAGAAATTTATTTTGGCTTATGAAATTTTGAATCAAACAGAATTGGCAGGACAGAATTTACTTGCTTATCTTCATTACAATCAAGCGACCGATCAGCGGCGGTATAATCTACCAACAGTCGATGAGATTGCAATAATATTACCGGGTGATGGATTTGTGGTCGATGCCATGAGGGATATTATCATACGTATGAGAGGGAATAATCAGTTGATGAAAATTAGTGAGTATCACCCAGCTTATTTGCCATTACATTATGTTTTATTGTTCCCTTATGGTGAGCTTGGTTGGGAACAAGGGTTGAAACAGTGGGACATTCTAAATAATCGACATACAAACGATAGACTTACACAGATGAAGTTTTATAGTTATCGTTTGTTTCAGCGTCACACAGAGTATTCAATGATTTTGCGAGCAGGAAAGCTATTTCAAGAGTTTATAGTGGATGCTTGGGCTTCAACTGAGCAAAATAGGTTGAATTACTGTAGACTTCATCAAGGGAAACTTCGTTCTGAACTGTATCATAGTATGTCGGATGTTGGTCTGGATGGGCTTGGAACTAACCAAGTTGGGCAACGAATGGTTTTATTGTTTTCATTCTCGGGCAGTGCAAGAAATATGTTTGAAATCTTTCAGGATTCAATGGCTATTACGCGATACAATCACCATTCAGATATTTTTCTCACAATGACAACAAATCCTAATTGGCCTGAAATTACTTCAGTTTTGTTTCCTCATCAAAAAGCTACCGATCGTCCTAATTTAGTTGCACATGTTTTTGAGTTGAAGAGAAGGCGATTAATGGATGAAATTAAGAGTAAACATGTGTTTGGCAAAAAAGTTGCACATGTGTTTACAATTGAATTTCAGAAACGAGGGCTACCACATATGCATGCACTTTTTTTTCTTCAAGGTCCAGATAAAATTCGAACATCTGCTCAGGTGGACCAAATAGTATGTGCAGAATTTCCAAACCCAGATGATGATTCTACACTATTTGAAACCATAAAGTGTTGTATAGTACATGGACCATGTGGTGTTCGAAACCCTCAAGCATCATGTATGGAAAATGGTTAATGTATCAAGCGTTACCCTCGAGGATTTGTGGAGACAACTACTATGGACCAAGACGGATATCCTATCTATCGTCGTCGTGATGACAAACGTGTTCATATACTGAGGGAACACGAAGTTGATAACGGAGATGTTGTTCCATATAATCCGTATCTTTCTAACATGTTCAACTGTCACATTAATGTGGAAGTTTGTGTAGGGTCAGGTGCGTTAAATATATTCACAAGTACATTTGCAAAGGTCACGATCGCACAACAATGATTTTAGGAGGGATAGATGAGATACAACAATATCTAAATGCGAGGTATATTGGACCGCTAGAGGCTGCTTGGCGAATATTTGGTCATCCACTGCATGAAGAGATTCCAAGTGTTGTACGATTGGCACTTCATTTACCTGGAATACATCGTGTTGTTTTTAATCCAGCTGAATCGTTAGAGAGTATTGTTTCTAGAGTTGAGCATCAATAGTCCACTCTAACTGGTTATTTTGCATGTTGTGCTACCAATGAATTTGCCTGCGCATTCACTTACCAAGAATTTCCACAACATTTCGTTTGGAAGAATCTCAAAAGCTATGGACTCCGAGACAACAAGGATTTGCAATTGGCAGAATGTATTTTGCTAGCCCTAATTCTGGCGAGGGATTTTATCTGCGGTTGCTCCTAACTGTTGTCAAAGGTCCACAGTCATTTGAATGCTTGCCTACAGTTAACAATGTTATGTGTAATACATATAAGCTACATGTGTTGCGAAGGGGCTTGATAAGTCACTAAATGTTTATGGCTCAACCCCTTAACTTAACTTGTTATGCCTAGAGTAGTTGTATTTGATAGCTTGTTAGTTGATTTCAGGTTTAATCATACTTTGAGAAGAAATGCAAGAAATTCGGTTAATATGCTGAAATACACTGCTCTGTCGACTGTTAGCATAATATTCATCAGAAATTATCCTTATGGAAAAATATTCTGAACTTTGGATGACATCTAGAAGACATCAAGATGTACAATTTTCATGTTGGACACTTTCAGAGATTCCTGATGGATTGATAGCAGTTTTGAAGAAGATGAAGATATTTAGCTGCTAGAAGACTGGTCCGTCGACGCTCAGGAGAATATTCGCAAAATATTCTAGATAAGTCCAAATATTGTAAACTCTTCGGGAGATGACAGAAGACTTCCAAATCTACATCTTTTGTGTTGGACTAATTCTAAAATTCTGGACGCGTTGAGCCCAGTCGCGATTGGAAGAAGCTGTCAGGGTTGAACAAGGAATCCTAGTTGCACTTGAGGTCTAACTAAACCTTGAAACCCTAATCCGGGAATTAAGATATAAAAAGGGCTTTGTGGCTGGAAAACCAGGAGCCCCCATAGAGAGAAACAGAGGAATTCAGATTGGAGAAGAAGATGGAGATGCGGTGTGGATCCCTAACTTTCTTCATCGAATACATGGATCTCATCCAAAAGATGAGTAGCTAAACTCTCTACTTAGGGATCTCATGAAGCTTTAGTGTAGTTTCTTTGTATTTTCTAGTTTGATTCTTGTTATCTTTTCAAAGACATGATCCTATGAATATGGTTTTATTTTATAAAGAGTTGAGGGAACAGAGTTCCTCGACGTACATTCAGACCTACTTGATTGTTGTGCTTGATGGTAGAGATTCGTAGGATGGTTTTTATGTTGCTTTTGTGTATGCCTTTGAGATAGTTTATGCTAAGCAAATATAGATTGTACTCAGGTTAAGTCCGAAGACAGTCTATACTAAGCGAAGATAGACTATACCGTAGGATAACATGAGCGTTCTTTTAGGGATTCATGCGAGCTTAAGAAGCCATGATTCCATATGTCTAGATTAGAGAACAAGAGGATACTAGAAAATACAAGAGGTGAAATTAGAGTGGATTGAGTAATCCCTAGGTTTTCTCTCATTGATTTATCCCAACCTTTTCATTGCTTTTTCAGTAGTTTAATTCCATAGATAACAAAACCATTGAAACTCCTTTTCTTCGCCTTAGGACTTGAGTTTAGAGATTTAATTTGATTTCTTCTTTCATTAAACAAGTTTTCCCTGAGGACCGATCCCGTATTTCACCATTATTCTATCTTATTAATTTAGTGTTGAAAGAAAGGTTTATAAATTTCTAAATTGTGTTTTGCATACGTTTTAACGACGACGTTTGTGAGCGATTAGGGCTTTTGGAAGATGACGGTGAATGGATACAGTGTCTTCAAGAGGCATCAATTATGAACACTAGACATTAGTTGCGAAGATTATTTAGTATTATTCTGATTCAGTGCTCTCCAGTTGAACCATATGCGTTATGGAATCAATTCTCAGAACACATATGTGATTATCTTGCACACAAGATTCATATATTGTTTGTCATTTCCAATCTAACTGAGTTTTAGATAAAAGATTATGGATTGTATTTGTTGAATCAGCTGCTTCAGGAATCGGGCAAGAGTTTAATGGATTTCCCGCCCATGCCAGTACCCATTGGGAATTGGAGTGTGAGGACCCGTCCCTCCCCTCCTGTGGCTCGCTGTGGACCGCAAGGGCAATTTGGTAAATTGCACCTTGTCGGCTTGTTTCACACTCGCGCGTGTGCACACACTGACCATGTTTGTGGTAATGTTTGCTTAGAATGGTTAGTGGGACCCGGGATCGAAAGATCCGGGCTTGGGCTTGAGTTTTGGCCCAAGTCTAGCTTTCTGGACAAGTGGGATCGATCATCTCTAGCTAAGAGATTGATCTCCTTGTGCCAAAAAGTCAAACCCGTTCTGACAAGGATGATCGATCTCTTCTCATAGGGAGATCGATCTCCCTTATGTCGGTTCGTTTGCCTATAAAGCAAACGAGATCGTTATCCTTTGATTTTTTTTGGATTTTCCGAGATTTGAGCCGCGTTCTTGCTGGATCTGAGCTCGTTTGAGGAAGATCTAAGGCCTAGCTGCTTGGATTTAAGCCGCTCTTACTCCGGTAGGGATTCCTACCTACTTTTGTTTCGGGGTTTTGAGTTTTCTGGTTTGATTCATGCTCTTTTGCTTAGATCTATCTGTGTACATGGTTATTCCTCGTGTTTTCACCGGTTTTGGACTCGTGGGATCTTGATCTATCAGATCCCAGAGTTTGGTTAAGTTTGGATGTGTCTTCCGGCGGTATTCCTCACCGGAAGTACGCCGGAGAACCCATTGGGATCGTTCCGTTTGAGGAGGGATCGATCTCCTATGGTGTGTCACGCCCAGCCCGAGCGGGATCGATCCCCTTGAGAAGGGAGATCGATCCCTTGGCGACTGGTGGCTGTGAGTCCCAGGTCACGAGGAAGATCGATCCCTCTGGAGGAGGATATCGATCTCCTTCGGTTGACAGGGACAAGTTTTCCCTAAGTGCTAAGGAGATCGATCCTCTTGGGAAGGGGGATCGATCCCTTAGTGGCTGAAGGGTGTTTTAAGTGGGTTTTTGCCCGCGGGGCTTTGTATGATGGTTTTCTCTACTGTTTTATAACTGGTACATATGATTAAGCATGCTAGCCCTATAATAGGGCAGTGGTGAACCAGGGGAGTGATGACTCCTGGGATTGTGTAGAATAAACGGGCGGGTAGCCCTATAGCTTACCATAGCCTTGCATGCCGGCGTGCGCCGAGGGCTTTATCTGCTATAATTGTGAGCTGTTGTTTGCGGGGTTGTTTCCCGGTGCAGGTGTTGTCGTGGACTGCTGCCAGTTGGTGGTGGTACCACTACAGCAGTCCCTAGACCTTAAATACTTGTACACCACCCCGGGCCGGCAGGGTGCCGTGCCCAGACCTTGTATTTATATCATCACATCCTGTTGCATGCTTACATGTATTTATTCTGCGCATGTTTATAACATGCATTGTGTTGTGCACTAGTTGCATCTGTTTAGGGCGTTGCCGATTCGGGGCTTCCGGATAGCCCGGATCTATCTCTTAGGACCGTTGCGGGTAGCTTGGTCCAGGACTTGATTGTAGTATTCAGTCGTTTTCGATGATAGGGTTAGAGGATTTGAATACTGATGTTGCTTGATGTTTAGAGGTCGTGTCGGCCTCGAGCCAAGTCAAGGTGTAGCCGGTACCCAGTCCTTCTTGAACTCTTGGGTGGCAGGTGTGACTACCCAGCGGTGCTATCCGCCAACAGTGCCCTGGATTCTGTTGTGAGTTTGCATTGCCGTTTCCTGCCTTACTGAGTGTGACCCAGTGTGTGACCAGTTCGCTGAAAGACCATGACTGGGGCTCTCAGGGGTATCCGGTGGGGTTATGGGACCCCTGTGATACACCTAGGCTTTGCTTGGGGGCGACACTGTTGTGTTCCCTCCCTTGTGAGTGTCGTAGTTTAGTGTCCCTGCTGAGCTTAATGCTCACTCCTACCCGGGCTGCGTTTTGCAGGTGCTGGCGCGAGCTCTTCTTCGGTCGCCCCTACCGGGCAGGTGTTTGAAGACGTGGCGGCGTATGGCGGTGCTTTAGAGGTGGCGATCTTACTGTTTTCACCCTTTTTGTTATAGATAGTCTCCTACGGGAGTGATAAATGTATAATTTCCCTGCTTGAGGTTTTGTATCTATTTCAGTTCCAGTGTTGAGGTTTGTAATTGTTGTTAATACAGGATGATTATGACTTGTTAGGGTAACTGCTACGATTAGAGGGAAACCTCGCCAAAATTTTTCCGCAGTAGGTTAAGTTCCGGTTCGCGTCGCCCGGCCCGGTTGGGCCTACGACGGTCGGGGAGCGACAACTTGGTATTAGAGCATAGGCTGTAGATCCCAGGGTGTTAGGGTCAGGTTTCGGTTGAGCTGAGCATGGACTGGGTTAGTTCTATGTCTAGAACATCCTTACATGCTCTCCTTGTGATGTGTATGTCTTCTGCTTTATTGATATGCTGTTTGTTCGTCGTTCTGACGAGTGGCAACTCGTTGGTTGTTGGTGATTGTGCAGATGTCGGGAGCTCGCGGCCGACCTCCGGTTGCCGGTCGGGGTGGGGCACGACCTGGTCGACCCGCCCGGCCGGACAGGACTGTTCCCGTCAGGGTGGTCCGGGCTAGACGCACTGTACCATCACTAGCGACGGTTTTGGTCGCGCAGGCGGAGGTCTTCCTCACCGAGGAGGAGGCCCCCGTTCCTGTCGGCGGACAGGCCTCGGTGGCTATCTCAATGGCTTTCCAGCGGCTGAACCCTCCCAGGTTCAGTGGTAGGTTTGGAGACCCGACTGCAGCGGACGAGTGGCTTGACGGAGTCACGTGCGTCCTAGAGGCTCTCTTCGTCGAGGATGATCGGGTTCGGGTCACCCTCGCAGTGTTCCAGCTTGACGGCGAGGCTCGCGACTGGTGGCGCACTGTCCGGCACACCAGTGGCGGAGAGTTGTGCCGGAGAGTTGCCGCTGTGGGAGGAGTTCAGGGCGATGTTCCTAGACGTGCACTTTCCAGCAAGTGCACGTGACACCCTGACCCGCGAGTACCAGTCCCTTCTGCAGGGTACTCGCACAGTTCAGTAGTACGCTTCCAGGTTTACCCAGCTTGTCCGTTTTGCGGGGGCAGTTGCTGCAGACCCCGTAGCCAGGGTGCGGCAGTTCGAGTGGGGACTCAGGCCAGAGATCCGGCGGCAGACCAACTCACACTGCTTACAGACGTACTCGGCGATCCTGAACTGTGCCTTATCAGTGGAGGCGCAGTTGCGGGATGACAGGTACCGGGCAGTTCCACCGGTACCTCCCACCAGCACACAGCAGCGACCCCAGGGTAGGGGTGGGTTCGGCAGAGGGCAGCAGCGGCGCCAGCGACCCTTTCAGCCGCAGCCGCCGCGTGCACAGCAGTACCATCAGTCACTGCCTAGTCCACTAGCCCCGTACTTACTTGCAGCCGGGCCATCTGGGCAGGCTTCGTCAGGGGGGAGCCAGGGTCAGTCGCCTGATGGCGCGTCAGGCCCGTGTTTTCTCTGCGGGCAACTAGGGCACTTCCGTAGAGACTGTCCGCAGCGAGGAGCGTGAGGCGTTGTGCCGTAGGGCAGTAGAGGCGGAGGGTCTGGTGCTTGGCAGGGGAGCAGTGGCGGGCACGGATCAGGGGCGGGACCGGGGCGTCCCAGGGGCGGAGGCGGCCGACGGGGGCAGGTGTTTGCCCTCCCAGTGCGTGAGCAGCGGGACACCGTGCAGTTGTACCAGCCGCCACCGCAGTACCAGCAGCCGTTGCAGTGCCAGCAGCCGTTGCAGTGCCAGCAGCCGTTGCAGTGCCAGCAGCCGTTGCAGTGCCAGCAGCCGTTGCAGTGCCAGCAGTCGTTGCAGTATGGTACGAGTCGATCCGACTCGACCAACTGGATCCGAACCCAGAAGAGGAACCAAACTGGTTCAGCCTCTTTCCTAGTTTGACTTGGTCTTTCCTATTTCAAACTAGAGTATTTAATAAGTATTTATCATTAGTCTTTTATATTTAATTGAGTCCTAGTTGATATTTGAGTTAGGAAGTTGAGTTGAGCTTGAAACCTTATTACTTGCTAATTAAGCAAGGGGGTTTTCTAATTGGATTAGGACTCTGTCAAGGTCTCTATAAAAGGACCTTAGTAGTTTGTATTAGGTTATGAAAGCATGAGATGAATGATTAAGAGTAGTTGATAAATTATCATAGGAGTAGAATATCATAGGAGTAGAGATAATATAGCTTCCACCAGATATCTACCATAGATCCACCTTCTTCCCCGTCGGTCATCTTCTCTGCAACCGGCATCGCCTTCACCTTCAATTTCTCTCTCCACGCCAGTTTCTCTCTCCTCCACGTCACCGCCACATCACCCCCTACTATTCATCTTCTTCCTCGAAACCCTAGCCAAGCTTCACCGCCGTTCCGTCTCTGGCCGTCCCCGTTGCCATCCAAGATCGCCATCGTCTTTCCCAAGCCCTCACGACTCCGGCCAACCCTTTCCGTCGCCCCACTCCATCTTCTCCGGTGATCCCCACGGCAACCCAACAACCCGGCTCCGTCCCCATCGCCGTCAACCCCACTTCCGACCCCTATCTTACCTCCAACCCACTCTAAACCCATAGCCGACCTCCTTAGACCCGATCCCAATCTTCCTAAGCCACTCCCGAAGCCCGCCGTCGTCCCCGACGTCGATCCCCTCTAAACCCACCGCCGGCCACTTCCAAGTTCCCGTTGATCTAGCCATTCTCCGGCCAATCCACTTCGTTGGATCTCATCCCCACCTCCAGGTGACCCTTCCTGGAAGTGTCCCGACCGCCGCCGCCGTCCCTACGCCGGCGATCCACTCCGGCGATTCTCAGCCGTCGGATATTCCCAGCCACCTTTGGCCAAATTGGCTCAGCCCAACCTCAACCGGTTCAGCCAAGCCAGTCAATCCAAATCCAGCCCAATCCAACTTGGTCAGCTTGATCCAGATCACTTCAGACTTGACCCAGTCAAGTCCCATCGAATCAGGCTTAGCCAGATTCGATCCAGCTTCAGCCAGATCCGATCCAGCTAGCCAAATCAGTCAATTGGACTCAAATCAAGTCCGATAAGGCCGATTCTGATCGATTGGAGCAGTAGAGACCCATTACGAGAGGATCACGAATAGACCGCTCGTAACACAGTACCACCAGCCTCAGCAGTACCAGCAGACCGCAGGAGAGCCGTCCGTCCTCAGAGGTATCTTTCAGCTTTCTAGTTCTTTGGTAGATGTGCGGATAGACTCTGGAGCGTCTCATTCCAACATTGCTAGCATGTGCGTTGCATCGCTAGGATTAGAGACGAGTCGACTAGAGGTGGCACAGTCTGTAGACTCACCGATCGACGGGACGGTCAGGGTGGACCGGGTTTGCCGATCTTGTTCCTTGGAGGTTGGAGGCCTCCGGGTCTGTCTAGACCTGCGGGTGCTAGACATGACCGGCTTTGACGTGATACTCGGTATGGACTGGTTGGCAGCATACCGGGCCGTCATCGACTGTGGTCGCCTAAGGGTGGTTGCTTGGACACCCGACGGGACACGATTTGTGTTGTTGGGGGATCGGTTCTCCACCGATTCCTTTGCTTGTGGTGTGGGAAGGCATGGTAGCGAGCTTTCAGCCTTGTTGCCCAGCCTGTCCCTATTCGGTTCTGATGGAGTGCAGCAGTAGTGCAGTTTTCCGAGGATCGTGTGCGACTTTGCGGACGTGTTCCCCGAGGTGTTGCCAGAGCTTCCACCATCCAGAGAGGTCAACTTCGAGATCGACCTAGTACCAGCTACCGCACCGATCTCTCTCCCGGCTTTCAGGATGGCACCAGCAGAGCAGAGCGAGCTGAGGACCTAGTTAGATGAGCTGACCAGTAGAGGCTTCATCCGTCCCAGCATGTCTCCCTGGGGGGCGCCAGTGTTGTTCGCAAAGAAGAAGGATGGTACCCTTCGACTTTGCATAGACTACAGGCGGCTCAACAGGGTGACGGTGAAGAACAGGTATCCGATGTCGCGGATCGACGACCTGTTCAACCAGTTGTTAGGATCTTCGGTGTTCTCGAAGATCGACCTCCGCACCGGCTACTACCAGTTGAGGGTTCGGGATTGCAACATCCCGAAGACGGCATTCCGGACTCGGTGCGGCATGTACGAGTTCGTGGTGATGCCGTTTGGGCTGACGAACGCACCAACAGCGTTCATGGATCTCATGCAGAGGATCTTCCGGCCTTTCCTAGACGAGTTCGTGGTGGTTTTCGTCGACGACATCCTTATCTACTCCCGGTCAGAGGCGGAGCACGAACGACACTTGGCGACAGTGTTGCAGCTACTTTGGAGGCATCAGCTTTTCGCCAAGGCCTCCAAGTGTGACTTCTGGCTTGCACAGGTGGGATTCCTTGGACACGTGGTGTCGGCAGCAGGGATCTCAGTCGACCCCGCCTAGGTCGAGGCAGTAGTACAGTGGCAGAGACCGAGGACAGTGTTTGAGGTTCGTAGCTTCCTGGGCTTGGCGGGGTACTACCGGCGGTTCGTGCGGGACTTCTCCAGAGTTGCCGGGCCATTGGCCAGACTGACACAGAAGGCCGTCCCGTTCGTGTGGGATGATGCTTGTGAGCGGGCTTTCGTGTAGCTGAGGACCAGGTTGACCAGTGCACCGGTGCTGATCGTCCCCGAGCGAGGCGTTGGTTATAGTGTCTACTGCGACGCCAGTGGTGAGGGTTTGGGGTGTGTCCTCATGCAGGAGGGGCACGTAGTTTCCTATGGTTCTCGCCAGCTGAAGAACCATGAGAGGAACTACCCGACCCACGACTTGGAGCTAGCAGCAGTGGTCTTCGCCCTGAAGACCTGGCGGTACTACCTCTATGGCGAGAAGTTCTCAGTCTTCTCGGACCATAAGAGTTTGAGGCACGTTTTCACCCAACATTTCCTCAACCTGAGGCAGCGACGCTGGATGGAGCTACTAGAAGACTACGACTTCGAGTTGCATTACCATCCTGGTAAGGCAAACGTTGTCGCAGACGCGCTGAGCAGGCAGGTGAGAGACACAAGAGCAGCAGTAGCAGGGCTATCAGCGTGGCAGTGGCAGGCACTCGAGACGGCAGGCCAGTTGGGGCTAGAGTTCGAGGATCAGGGATCCAGCGGCTTCCTCTATGCAGTGCAGAGCATGCCAGCAGTACTGGCTAGAGTGTTAGAGGCGCAGCGCAGTGACGCAGAGCTCGAGGAGTTACATACCTCAGCGGGCACGGAGGGTGCAGACGGAGACTGGGCAGTATCGCCAGAAGGAGGGCTACGGTTCAGAGGCAGAGTAGCAGTTCCAGCAGATCCAGTTCTTCGTGACGATGTCCTACGAGAGTTTCACCACTCTCGCTTTGCAGTTCATCCCGGCGGCACCAAGATGTACCACGATCTTCGGCGACAGTTCTGGTGGCGAGGGATGAAGAGGGCGGTGACGGAGTTCGTATCACGATGGACTTCATGACCGGGCTACCGAGATCGCCTAGGGGGAATGACGCGATTTGGGTCATCGTCGATCGATTGACCAAATCGGCGCATTTCCTGCCTATGCGGACGACAGACCCGTCAGACAGGTTGGGCAGTTTGTACGTCAGAGAGGTAGTCAGACTACACGGAGTACCAGTGTCGATCGTGTCAGACCGAGACCCCAAGTTCACTAGCAGGATCTAGTAAGGCTTTCAGGAGGCTGTCGGCACACTCCTATCGTTCAGTTGGCGTTTCATCCGTAGACCGACGGGCAGTCAGAGCGGACGATCCAGATCTTGGAGGACATGCTGCGAGCATGTGTCCTCAACGTAGGAGGCAGCTGGGAGGAGCACGTTCCCTTGGTAGAGTTCGCCTACAACAACAGCTACCAGTCCAATCTTGGAGTAGCACCTTTCGAGGCGTTGTACAGTAGGCCGTGTCGTTCCCCAGTTGCTGGACAGAGGTTGGAGAGGCTTCACTCACCGGTCCAGACATCGTCAGCAGGTCGTCAGAGAGGTTAGTGCAGATCAGGCAGAGGCTTCTGACGGCTCAGAGTCGGCAGAAGAGCTATGCAGATCGGAGGCGATGATCGCTTGAGTTCCCAGTTGGCGAAAGTGTGTTCCTACGGGCATCGCCGTACAGAGGGTCTGTCAGGTTCGGCAGTGGGGGCAAGTTGGCTCCGAGGTTCATCGGGCCGTTCGAGATCCTAGAGAGGGACGGCGAGGTAGCTTACCGCCTTGATCTTCCTCATCACATGTCAGCTGTGTACCCGACTTTCCACGTGTCGATGCTGAGGAAGTATCACCCAGACCTGTCTCATGTCATCAGGGTGGATGACATTGTGCTTGAGGCAGACGCGACGTTTGTTGAGCAGCCAGTTCGTGTACTTGACCAGAGGGATCAGGTCTTGCGGGGCAAGACGATTCCCTTGGTCAAGGTACTGTGGAGGCACAGAGGTGTCGAGAAGATGACCTAGGAGCGCGAGGCGCGCATGCGGCAGAAGTATCCGCACTTGTTTCCTTCTCGAGGTACCTTTTGTCCTGTCTACAAGTGTAGCTTTTCCTTGTTCCGAGCCCTACCTTTATCGAATCTCGGGAAGAGATTTTCTTTAAGGGTAATAGGATGTGAGGACCCGTCCCTCCCCTCCTGTGACTCGCTGTGGACCGCAAGGGCAATTTGGTAAATTGCACCTTGTCGGCTTGTTTCACACTCGTACGTGTGCACACACTGACCATGTTTGTGGTAATGTTTGCTTAGAATGGTTAGTGGAACCCGGGATCGAAAGATCCGGGCTTGGTCTTGAGTTTTGGCCCAAGTCTAGCTTTCAGGACAAGTGGGATCGAACCTCTCTAGCTAAGAGATCGATCTCCTTGTGCCAAAAAGTCAAACCCGTTCTGACAAGGAAGATCGATCTCTTCTCATAGGGAGATCGATCTCCCTTATGTCGGTTCGTTTGCCTATAAAGCAAACGAGATCGTTATCCTTTGATTTTTTTGGATTTTCCGAGATTTGAGCCGCGTTCTTGCTGGATCTGAGCTCGTTTGAGGAAGATCTAAGGCCTAGCTGCTTGGATTTAAGCCTCTCTTACTTCGGTAGGGATTCCTACCTACTTTTGTTTCGGGGTTTTGAGTTTTCCGGTTTGATTCGTGCTCTTTTGCTTAGATCTATCTGTGTACATGGTTATTCCTCATGTTTTCACCGGTTTTGGACTCGTGGGATCTTGATCTATCAGATCCCAGAGTTTGGTTAAGTTTGAATGTGTCTTCCGGCGGTATTCCTCGCCGGAAGTACGCCGGAGAACCCATTGGGATCGATCCCGTTTGAGGAGGGATCGATCTCCTATGGTGTGTCACGCCCAGCCCGAGCGGGATCGATCCCCTTGAGAAGGGAGATCGATCCCTTGGCGGCTGGTGGTTGTGAGTCCCAGGTCACGAGGAAGATCGATCCCTTTGGAGGAGGAGATCGATCTCCTTCGGTTGACAGGGACAAGTTTTCCCTAAGTGCTAAGGAGATTGATCCTCTTGGGAAGGGGGATCGATCCCTTAGTGGCTGAAGGGTATTTTAAGTGGGTTTTTGCCCGCGGGGCTTTGTATGATGGTTTTCTCTACTGTTTTATAACTGGTACATATGATTAAGCATGCTAGCCCTATAATAGGGCAGTGGTGAACCAGGGGAGTGATGACTCCTAGGATTGTGTAGAATAAACGGGCGGGTAGCCCTACAGCTTACCATAGCCTTGCATGCTGGCATGCGCCGTGGGCTTTATCTGCTATAATTGTGAGCTGTTGTTTGCGGGGTTGTTTCTCGGTGCAGGTGTTGTGGTGGACTGCTGGCAGTTGGTGGTGGTACTACTGCAGCAGTCCCTAGACCTTAAATACTTGTACACCACCCCGGGCCTGCTGGGTGCCGTGCCCAGACCTTGTATTTATATCATCACATCATGTTGCATGCTTACATATATTTATTCTGTGCATGTTCATAACATGCATTGTGTTGTGCACTAGTTGCATCTGTTTAGGGCGTTGCCGATCCGGGGCTTCCGGGTAGCCCGGATCTATCTCTTAGGACCGTTGCGGGTAGCTTGGTTAAGGACTCGATTGTAGTATTCAGTCGTTTTCGATGATAGGGTTAGAGGATTTGAATACTGATGTTGCTTGATGTTTAGAGGTCGTGTCGGCCTCGAGCCAAGTCGAGGTGTAGCCGGTACCCAGTCCTTCTTGAACTCTTGGGTGGCAGGTGTGACTACCCAGCGGTGCTATCCGCCAACAGTGCCCAGGATCCTATTGTGAGTTAGCAGTGCCATTTCCTGCCTTACTGAGTGTGACCCAGTGTGTGACCAGTTCGCTGGAAGATCATGACTGGGGCTCTCAGGGGCATCCGGTGGGGTTATGGGACCCCTGTGTGTGATACACCTAGGCTTTGCTTGGGGGCACCACTGTTGTATTCCCTCCCTTGTGAGTGTCGTAGTGTAGTGTCCCTGCTGAGCTTAGTGCGCACTCCTACCCGGGCTGCGTTTTGCAGGTGCTGGCACGAGCTCTTCTTCGGTCGCCCCTACCGGGCAGGTGTTTGGTGACGTGGCGGCGTCTGGCGATGCTTGAGAGGTGGCGATCTTACTGTTTTCACCCTTTTTGTTATAGATAGTCTCCTACGGGAGTGATAAATGTATAATTTCCCTGTTTGAGGTTTTGTATCTATTTCAGTTCTAGTGTTGAGGTTTGTAATTGTTGTTAATACAGGATGATTATGACTTGTTAGGGTAACCGCTACGATTAGAGGGAAACCTCGTCAAAATTTTTCCGCAGTAGGTTAGGTTCCGGTTCGCGTCGCCCAGCCCGGTTGGGCCTAGCGGATTTCATGTTGAAATTCGCCCTGAGCATGACCTACATGCCATGCAACCACCTTTAGTGAGTGGAAAAAAATACTTATATAATATTTGATAAAAATAATACTGTCAGAAAAGTAAAGCATATTACTACCATGTTTTCAGGCACAATCAAGACGCCTGGCACCACCTGCTGCAAATGGGGTAAGTAAAGCATATTAGCTTTCTCATTTACAACACTAAGCCAAATATGTCGAAGAATATATTTTATCAAGACGTCGTGGTTGATTATAAGAATTATTTCATATTCTTTTCTGAAGCAGAATTGGGACACACATGCTCAAAACATGTTGTATAATAGCAGGATGACCCTGCTTAGTTGGACCTCGAACAATGTATTTCCTGTACATATTATATTTATATTGCCAATATTTTTTAATCGTTTATGATCTCATGATTCTGTTGCAGGTTGTATTTTGGGTGCCACGGACGCGATTCTCCATCAAGATAGAGACATACACTCTCAGACGTATTATCGGTAGAAGGTTAGAGAAGCCATGGTGGTTACGTGAGAGGTGGATGTTAGAGAAGCCATGTTGATTCTTTTCTGTTTAAGCTTATCATATCTACATCTTTTTAATTGTCTTTCTCAAGACCATAATTCTATCCATATATTTCAAGTGGTTACCAGGTTTGCCCCGGGGACTTTTATTGCTAGCTATGCTATAACTTAGTTAGTGTGGTTTATGGGGATAAGGTTTGCCTCGGGGACAATGTTTGCTCCTTTAATAATGTGATTTAATTTTTATATTTGAAGAATGTTGTAGAATTGTCTCATTTAACTCTTGGTACAGGGTAGATTTTGCCGAAAGTTTCTGAAAAAAACCCTAAATATCCGTGTCGTAGGCACGGACATTCACTAGTCTATTATATAAGGAAGAGCGGTTTTTGAAATGTCTCAACTATAAGACATAAAGAACGGTCCAGATTTATCTCCAAACACATCCAACGGTCCAGATTCCATCTAAAACCTCAAGATTTCCATCCAAAATCTGATTCCCGCTCAAACTCTCAACCCCCAACTACCCACCAACTTAATTCAGTTGTGTGTGTTGAAATCAATTTTAGCTAAGGCTAAATGGACAACATTTGCAGGATTCCCCCGACTGAATGCACATGCACCAAATCCAAACTGGCTTGTACATAATCGAGTCCAGCCAAACCCTCTACATATTCCCGGTTTTGACGGCATCCTATACAAACCGGAGGAATGAGGGTATTTTGGGAATTTTACTTACCCAAGGGTATTTTGTGAATTTAGACCAAAATACATGTCTAAATCTCCCACTACAATCCAAAATAGCTTTTACATAACTTTGACGGCATCCTAAATAAGCTGTGTAAATATAAGGGCGTTTTCATAATTTCCACAACACCATGGACATTATAGAAAATGCCCTGAAATAAATAAAGGAAAAATCCGAAAATTCAAAATAAACGCAAATAAATACCCAACTTCAAATTCGCCTAAGTCCCGACCAAGGAGATACGCGCGCCATGCGCGCGCGCGCGCATATGACTCGCATACATCGAGTCAAAAATACGCGTGTCACATGATGTGCGCACGTGTCCATGACACGCACAAAAAGTATGCCGCCATGCGTCGCGCATAAACAACCAAACCAAAAGGGTATTTTGGTCATTTAGTCCCAAGGGGCATTTTTTGGTCATGTCACATTTCATGGGTGTGAAAATCTGAAATAGAAGTATTTTCTCTACCCGGGGACATTTCGGTCCAAAGTACATATGATCGATAAAAAGAATGTTCTGGTTACATCCCGATCTGCCCGGGGGTATTTCAGTAAATCCTCCAATCACCGTATGAAATGGTGAAATTCAAAACTCAAACAAAGACATTCGAAATTTCGACAAATGTTCGATAACTGGACAATTATTCAAATTCAAAATAAACATTTGAAATTTGAATAAACATTCAAAATTCAAACAAGTTCACACATGAACTTGAAATTTAAATAAAAATTTAAAATCTAAACCTCATATCTCAACTCCCTGATCTGGATGGTTAGGAAATCCTAACCTCCCCATATCTCAACAGATGCCAAATCGCAACACCCAAATCCATGGTTAGAAACCAAATCCTAACACCCTAGCCCCCAACAAACATAGTTGGAAACCAAATATCAACACCCCATGCTCTCGTGCACAGCTCACCAGCCTCTCAACAAACCTCCAAATACCTATAAAAGGAAGGCTAGGGTGAACGAAGGGGTGGCTGGCAAAAATATTGAAAGGGAGAAGAAGGGCCGGCAAAATAGTGAGAAAAGAAGCAGAGAAAGCAAAGAAAGAGAAGAAGAGAAAGCTTGGACGCCCGGGAGGGAGGAACCCATCGCCGTCGTCAGCCTTGAGCCAGTCCGAGGTCTTTGTCGTCGGCGTCCTTGTTTCAGCCTAAGGAGCTCGTCGGGGAACCCATCGCTGTCATCCTGCCGGAGGAACCCAAAGAACTCATCATCTTCCTTCATCCAAACGGTGGAACTCAAAGAACCCATTGCTGTCATCCAGCCGGAGGAACCCAAAGAACTCGTCATCGTCCTTGATCCAGCCGGCGGAACCTGAAGAAGCTTATCGCCCAGCCAGAGGAGCCCATCGCCATCGTTCTCCTTGATCCAATCAAGGAGACCGTCGTCGTCTTCTTCTGTTCCAGCCGGCGGAACCCAAAGAAACTCGTCGCCCAACCCAAGGAGGGAGCCCCGTCACCTTCCTCAAGCTCGTCGCCGTCCGTTGATCCAGTGGGAGGACTCATCCCCATCGCCATCCTCGACTCAACCGTGAAGCGTGAACCACACCTCCAGCAAGGTCAACGCCGCGGCTTCCTCTGTTTCCGTCCATCTCCAAGCTTGGACGTCTCCTCAGCATCCAACGCATCCCCACCAGATCCGTCGCCCACTGTCGTACGTAGCCTAAAGCTCGCAGCGGCATCAACACCTACGTCCATCGAAATCTCGTCCAGCGAGGTCTTCTCCGGTGTTCCCCATATCCAATACCAGGCACATCCCCATCGGATCCATCGCTACCGTCATGCGTAGCCTAAAGCTCGCGGTAGCATCTACACCCAACGGCGCTTCCCCTGTTCACTGTTTCCAGCCAGCTCACACGACGGTGACGGAGATCGGACCAAGTGGTCCCTCAATTCCAGCGGTCTCAAGACCCCAGGATCAGAGATATTCAGCTGCCATACCTCCACAGCGACGAAGTCCAGATCCAGGTGCTCCCCTGTTTTATCCGTGACTTCCCCTATCTTCACCAGCCTTGAAGCTTGGACGGCGCCTTCCCAATTTTATCCGACATGTTCCCCATCTCCGGCAGTTTCGAAGCTCCGGCGACAAAACTCTAACAACATCCCGCCAACTTCAATGACTTCAAAATCTCGGCGATGAAGGTCGCGGTCCTAGACATTATTTTATTTTTTTAATGTAAAACGCTTATTTTATCGGATCTAGAATCGGAGGTGTTCCCTTATAACGTGTAATTGGGGACAATTACATTTAAGTTGGGGGGTAGGATTCTAGGAATTCATGCTGATTTATTTTATGATAACTCAAGTTTATACATCCCTTATAACGTGTCAGACGAATGAAGTTATGATAATTATTGATAATGATGCATAACTTGGAATATTATTTGATGATTTATTTAGAAATTTATATGTCATGTAAAATCTAGTAAATTTAGCTATGCATTGCATGAGTTCTGTACTTTAACACTTTGACCATGATTTAGGGATAACTTGACTAATCCTATTGCACTTGAGCACTCTCACATGTGGAATAGTTGAAGTTAGATTCTGAGCCTGAAACTAGGATAGATTTATGATTCTAGGACATGTCACAGACGATACATGAACACATGCAATTTTTTGTCAGTGAAAAGTATGGTGCATGAAAAGTGGAGGGGTTCAACTTAGTAACCGGGCAATGTGCCTAACCAGCGTGTTGTTAACGTAAAACGGTTGAATTGCCTAACAATGAGAGAAAGGACTTTCAACTTAGTAATCGGGCAGGGTGCCTAACCAGCATGCTGTTCGTGTCAAACGGTTGAATGTCCTAACAGAAAACAAGGACTTCATATTTTAGTAACCGGGCAATGTGCCTAACAATGTGTGTTGTTCGCGTAAAATGGTTGAAGACCCTTGTGAAAAAAAGGAAAAAAAATAAACGAAAAAGAACAGAGATTGTTATGTGATAAGTGGAAAATATGTGCTTGGCTAGAATTGTGATCTTGACTAGTGGAATGTTTGGATATAATGGATACTCTGACACATGTGGAACCAAATCCACATACTGAAGAGTCAAAGTTTTTTTTGAACCATGATTAAATATGTTGAAGTGCTGGAACTATGCTTTGACTTGTTCTTATTTACTTTTTGTTTATATGACTTTGGATTGAAGAATAGACTCATGGATAGTGTTTCTACTTGGTGCATTTGAATTAATGAGCATTATAATGGAGTTCTGATGACATGTTAAAGGAGATGTATAGATGTTTGTGGGTATCATCACTGGAAACCCTCAGGAGACTATAACTCCTCCTTTGGGGCCACCCAGGGGTTTAAAGGCTTGTTGCACATGCTAAGTGCAATCGTGAGACCTACGAAAGTGGCTAGTTAGATTTACTGCTTTAATTTTAATTTTTGTTTGCTTTGCTCGAGGACTAGCAAAGATCAAGTTGGGGGGTGTGATAAGACTTGAAAAGTGCACAAAACACCCTTGTAATTTGACTTTCTTGGTCTCTGAGCAATGCTTCACTGACTATTTTTATCCCATTTCAGGTATAACAACCACTAATAGGAGTTAGATCAACTTTGGAGCTAAAAGAACGTATTTTGGCAATTCTGGCAAGTAGGATCGATCCGACTCTACTAGTGCGATCGATCCTACTCGTCCAGCGACGGGACAAAGAGCAATTGAAGGATCGATCGTGCTCAGCATGACGGATCGATCCTCCACGGGACGGAGCGTAACAGCACGTGAACGATCGATCGGACTCGAGAGGTCAGATCGATCCCTCTCGGGGCGTCACCTGCAATTGAAGGAGTCGGATCGATCCTATTCCAGAGAGGGATCGATCCTTTGCGGCCAGAATTAAGGATCAACGACTCAGATCTAATCCGTCGGAGATGTTTGCTTAGGCTATAAATAGTCAATGTTTAGGGATTTTTGGGGGCTTTTTCGAGACGTTTTTGGAGAGAGTTTTCCTATCTTTTTCTACACTTTTCTTCGACGCTTCTTTGGAGGAGATCCATGGCGGGAGGAGATCATCAACTTCCACCGATGGATCAACCCCTAAAGATGAGTAGCTAAACCCCTAACCATGGGATTCTTATGATGTAACTAGGGTTTTTACTAGGGATTTCTTAGATCTAGGGCTTGTATACACTCTTGTTAGTTTATATGGATTGCGTCCTATCTTCTTCATACCTTGGTGTTGATTTTTTGCTGGATGTATGGATTGTTCTTGTTTGCACTTGATTGCTTGTGTATGCTAGGGCTAGGATTGGATTCATCCAAATAAGAGGATCATGCTAGTCCCATGATATCTCAGATGAAATCTTCTTCATGATTAGGGATTTTATAGTGCTAGTCCCACTATAGTAGTGCTAGTCCCACTACGTTCCATCCCTAATCCTTCATGCATCTTAACTTTGTAGTTTCGGCCATCGAGATGCGAAGTCATCTCGATCGTACACCTAAATCCATATCCATGTTATTATTTGCGATGAATTCATCCTAATAAGAGGGTTCATTAGCAGTGAACGTAACTAATCATTCGGTCACTGACATTTAGATAATTGTTCTTACCAACAAGGAATCCTAAATAGAACTTGTTGAGTGATAAGGAGAACTAGCCATTCACTTATCAACTTTTAGGAATCCACTGATCGTGTTTGCATGCCCTGATCTTAGGAAGACTTGGTAGAACCTTAGTTATTAATTAAGAATCTTGTGGTCCTTTCTTTCATATTCATAAATCCTTTAGTATAAGTTTAGTTTAATTTCAACCTGCAATCTTTTGTCAACTCATTAGTAGGAAATTTACTAAGTATTTGATTTCAATCATTTAAATCCCTGTAGACTTGACTCGGACTCTCCACTATCTACTAGTTCTTAGTAGTTAAAGTAGAGCACCGGAATTTATTGTAATTTTGGTTAGACTTGTTAAGCCACGACACTTTTCAAGTCCTATCAAAATTTTGGCGCCGTTGCCTGGGATTTTTACGGTGTTTTGAGTTGTTTACTTAGTATAGTTTCTTGCTTAATTAGTTGGTATCTGTCGTTTATTATATAAAAGACCAAAAATAGTTTCAATACTAATATTTTCATATCTTTTTGTGATCCGTAGGTGAAGAACGACGCGACATCCTTCCAAGCGGTGAAGGAGCAATCGCCAACAAACACATCATCGAGAGTGAACTGTTTGTATTTCTAAACCCTGATTGATCTTTATGATGTGTGAATGAGTGATGATAAGGAGCCAGATCTTTCTCTCACGTTGAAAGAATTCTTTGCTTCTTGTTCTACATCACATAAACTGTTAGTATCTTCTCCTACTCATTTAGTCATGGATTACCCTGAGAACCGTCATGAACCTAATGTCAATCCGAACCAACCTAGGGATCAAGGTCATAGGGCCATGAAAGATTTTTATGTTCCAACCTCATTTGTCGCGCCCCGACCCGCGAAAGCCCAACCGGGCCGGGCGACGTGAACCGGAACTTAACCAACGAGGAAAAAGAACGACGAGGGTTCCCTCTAACCTATTGGTCTCCCTAGCAGTTCACCAAAGCACCCTCAATTAAAACAAAATTAATTAGCAAAACCTCGAACCTCAGATTAAAAGCTCAAGTATTAATATATACAAATGCTCGGAGAGGGGAAGATTCAAAGTACAACATCACTCCCGTAGGAGACTAACTAACATAAGGGTAAAAGCAGTAAATATCGCCACCTCTCAAAAGCCACGATGCGCCGCTGCACCGCCGTCCAACTGCCCGGTAGGGGCCACAGAGGAAGAACTGACGCCTGCACCTACAAAACGCAGCCCGGGTAGGAGTGAGCACTAAGCTCAGTAGGGATCTACACTACGACACACAGAAGGAAGAGGGAAACGCAACAGTGTCGCCCTCAAGTGGAATCTGGGTGTATACAGGGGTCCCATAACCCCACCGCGTGTCCCTGAGGCCCACGATCATGGTCTTCCGCGGATCGGCTGGTCACACGTCAAGTTACACTCAGTAAAAGGAAACGACACTGCTAACTCTCAACAGGACACTGAACACTGTTTGGTGGGAAGAGACACCACTGAGTAGGCAAATCCTCTACTCAAGAGTTTTAAGAAGAACCGGACACTGGCTACACCTCAGATCCAACTCGAGGCCGACACGACCTCTACAATCATCAAGAACAAGTGCACCAGTCATCTAAGCCTATCATCGAATTGACTGGACCCCACAATTCAAACCGGGTCCTAACAGCCCAACCCCGATCTTAGGGCTAAGTCCGAGCTTCCAGCCTCGGGACGGCGACCCAAAGATCACCCACGCCCTAACCAATGCAACTAATGCACAAGGCAACGATGCATGCTATGACATACACAGATAAGAAGCAAAGCATGCAACAGTATGTTAAGCATCATATAAGTCTACTGGATCGCTGCAGCGGTACTACCAACCGCTGCCAGCCGATCCGCAGCGCGTCCCGGCATTACGACGGTACCGCGACCGTCACCCGCGGACTCCTGCAACGGGAAGCAACCCTGAAAACAATGATGAACAAAACACAATATAATATTATATTCCGAAATATAATATTATATTCCAAAACACCCAAAGCCTCTACTTAGAGGCTAATTGATCCTGTCGATCCGACATCCAAACGACGTCGGATTCAAGATCCAACTTAGCAACCCATAGATGTATAAACTAGGATCATCATATCCAAAAATCATAATCATCCAACGGTTGGATTAACGGGAAAACGCTAATCAAAATCGTTAATTAAACTAACTTACCCATTAATTGCTGCAACGCAGCCCTCCAACAAACAATTCATAAGAAATCGTACATAAATCGGAAAAATATGAAAAAAAATGGAATGGAAAGCTAACGAGTAGAGCTACAACTCTTATGTTTATTCAAAGCCAAGATCATGTACTCGCCGGCCGGAAAACTCACCGTAAGCCGGCTGTTTCTCAAGAACAGCAGAAAACCAGAAATCCGAGACTAATCTTGCATAAAACCTACTCAAATCTCAACTGATTAGCATGAAACTTAAATAAGTTATTCTACAAGGTATAAGAAATCCAACAGGGTAAGGATCAACAAGATCCAACGGCTAGATCTCAAGAAAACCCTACCTAGCTGCGCTTTCCTCGGCTTATTCCCCGCGATTTGATCACCAACAAGCCTGTAAACCACTTCAGGGATCTTCCTCTCGTTGTCACGAATCCAACGAGCCTTAGAACGCCGAAAAAGATGGCCGGAGGAGGGAGAACGGAGGAGATGAAGCTCGCCGGCGGTAAAAGGGAGAAAACAGAGCACCGTGGGAAAGAGAGAAGGAAGGAAGAAGAAGAGAAGAGAAGGGAAGGAAAGAAAAGGAAGGAAAAGCCTGGGGAAGCTGGGAAAACGGGGGAAAAGCTGGGAGAGGGGAGGGGAAGTCTTCCCTCTCTGACAGGGGAGAGCGACGGCCGACGGCCGTCCTCGCGAAAGAGAAAGAAAGCACCGACTCGAGCATGATCGATCTCCAAGGCATGTGAGATTGATCTCCTTTGCAATCCAGATCGATCTCCTTGAAAACCAGATCGATCTCCTTTGCAAATCCAGATCGATCTCCCTAGCCATCCAGATCGATCTCCTTTACTAAGAAAGGCAAACTTGGGCTAAAACACAAGCCCAAGCTCAGATCTTCCGATCTCGGGTTCACCTAGCCATTCTAAACAAACACGAACACAGACAAGGCCAGTGTGTGCACACGCGGGTGTGAAACAAACCAACAAGGCGCAATTTACCAAATTGCCCTTGCGGTCTACAACGAGCCATAGGGGTAGAGGTGCAGGTCCTCACATCATTCACTTCAAATTCTTGCATTCAACCCCCGGTGATTGGGGTAGCCCATTATGAGATTAAACCACAATTTTTACAATCCTTGCCAACCTTTCATGGATTATCTCATGAAGACCCCAACAATCATATCGAGGAGTTCATTCTGATTAGTTCTACAGTAAGAGTCAATAATTTTACCGAAGATGCTTGACGACTTAAATTATTCCCTTTTACTCTCAAAGGTAAAGCTAAACATTGGCTTACTTTTCTAGAACCTCGATCGATCACTACTTGGCCTCAATTACAAGCTCAATATCTTGAAAAATTCTTCCCGATTACCAAGACAAGTGACCTTCGCTATGAAATTTCTTCCTTTAGACAAGCCGACGATGAAGCATTTCATGAGGCTTGGGATCGTTATAGAGAACTCCTTAGGAAATGTCCTCACCATCAATTTCCTCAATGGGCCGTAGTAGAACATTTTTATAAAGGTCTTAAGGAAAAGCATCAGTTGACTATAGATGCTGCATGTGGGGGGGTTTTCATTATCAACCCTCTTGACGATTCTTGGAGGCTCTTTGAGAGACTTGCTGAAAACTCTCAACATCACGCCACCTCCTCTAGGAATAATCGCGGGCCTTCCACCCAATCCAATCCTAGAGGAATCCTTGAAGTAAATGAGTCAACCCGTCTTGCTCAACAAGTTGATGCATTAAGTAGGAAGCTCGATCAAGTTCTTACCCAAATGACAAATCAGGTTGATTCTTCTATTCCTCCTATGCTTCCACCCTCTGGGGAACTCTGTTTCTTGTGTTCTACTCCTGGTCATGATGTTACTGACTGCCATTTAGCATGTCATTATCCGGAGTTAGTACAGGAACATGCAAATGCAGTCTATGGTCAATCTAAATCAGTTTACGATCCTTATTCAAATACTTACAATCCTGGGTTGAGAGACCATCCAAATTTTTCTTGGAGAACACCTAGCCAACAACCAACTTCTTTTCATTCTAGGCCATCCATGGGTGCCCCAACTCCAAGTTATCCTTCGAATTTTCAAACGTCACATCCTACAAACTCTCAAGGCCAAACTCCGCCATTCCGACTGTCGCTCCCCGACCCGCGAAAGCCCAATCGGGCCGGGCGACGCGAACCGGAACCTAACAAACGCGGAAAAAGGCGGCGAGGGTTCCCTCTAACCTATTGGTCTCCCTAGCAATTCATCAAAAGCACCCTCAATTTAAAACATTAATTAGCAGAACCTCGAACCACATATTCAAAACTTAAGATTTGCTAGACACCCCGAGGGTGATTCTGAAACTTCTGATAGTGAGACATATATTGCTGATCTCTTTGACGAACAGTCACAAACTTCACATCATGCTTTCATTATGGCTGAGCACGAGGAACAACAAGCTCCTAGGAGTTTGCAAGAATATTTGCATCCAACACGCACTGCGACACCTTCATGCATCATGTTTCCACCTAATGCAACACATGCTGACTTCAAACCTGGCATGATTCAGTTGCTTCCTACCTTTCATGGGTTGGAAAATGAAAATCCATATGTGCATATTAGGGAGTTTGAGGAAGTAGTAGCGACCTTCCATGGCCAACCAGGTGCACTAGGTATGATCCGACTTAAGTTCTTTCCTTTCTCACTGAAGGATAGAGCGAAGAGTTGGTTATATTTCTTGAGGCCACGATCTATAGGATCTTGGGCTGAAATGACACAGATATTTTTCAACAAGTATTTCCCACAGCATAAGACCAATGCACTTAAGAGACAGATTTCTACCTACGTACAGAAGGATAGCGAGACTCTGTATCAGGCGTGGGAACGATTTAAAGACATGTTGAATTTATGTCCTCATCATGGATATGAAAGTTGGTGTCTTGTTAGTTATTTCTATGATGGTTTAACTGTTAGAGAACGCCAATTTGTTGAGATGATGTGTAATGGTGAATTTTTGTAAAAAGATCCTGACGCAGCTATTGAGTATTTGACAGAGCTTGCTGAGAAAGCTCATACATTGAATGGGCCGAGTGCAACAAATAATACCAGCAGAGCCAGACCACCATCGCAATAACAAGGTGGAGGAATTTATCAGCTGCGGGAGGAGGATGCACTTAAGGCCAAAAGTGGAGAGTTTAACAAGGGAACTGGAGCTATTAAGGGCCAAAGATATGATGGCAGCCTGGACCTCTCCATACAATGAACCTACAAGGCCGGCTGGGCCATGTGCGATCTGTCAAGGCGCGGACCACCAGATTGATGATTGCCCCACCTATGCTGAGATGAGAGGTGTGTACGACGAGCATTGCAACGTTGTAGGCGGATTCAGGAGGCCGTACACTCCCTATTCAGAGACGTATAATCCAGGATGGCGAGAGCATCCAAACTTCAGCTGGAAGTCGAACGCTCCACAAAGCAACGAGCATCATCAACCACCACCTAATAAGCCTTTTTCTAACCCTCCTTATAATACATCCGGTTTTCCTAGGCCTACATTTAATGACAATTTACAGGAATTGAAATCCATGATTGTGCAGGAATCCAAGGAAAGAAAGGAGGATGTTCAGGAGATCAAGAGCCAGATCACAAAACTGATCAATTCTTTGAGCGTGCATGAACGAGGGAAGTTCCCAGCTCAACCTCAACAAACGCAGGTATCTAGTGCTGAGCAAAATATTGTGAAGGAGATGAACGCCGTAACTACAAGAAGCGAGAAAACAACAAAAAGCCCTTCACAAGAGTCCACCGAACCTCCTATTGCTGTTGAAGAAGAGGACCGGATTGAGGAGAACAATGCAGAGGCCGATCATCCAGATGGCCCTACGCTAGGTGACTTTAAGGTACGTGTCCCTTTCCCTCAGGCATTGAAATCCAATAAATTTACTATGGAGCCCAACAGCGAGATTTTGGAGCATCTTCGGCAGGTTAAGGTAAACCTTCCTGTTTTGCATGTTATTAAGAAAATTCCTACATATGCTAAAGTGATTAAAGATTTATGCACTATGAAGAGACGATATCATGTAAAGAAAACTGCATTTTTAACAGAGCAGGTTAGTGCACTGCTTCAGCACAGGATTCCTCCTAAATATAAGGATCCTGGCTGTCCTACTGTATCTTGTATCATTGGAGAGCATGAAGTAGGATAAGCTTTATTAGATCTTGATGCGAGTGTTAATTTGATGCCATATTCTGTTTACTTGCAACTTGGTTTAGGACAGATTAAATCGACATCTGTGGTTTTGCAATTGACAGATAGATCCACGAAGACTCCACGAGGAGTAGTAGAGGATGTGCTTGTTCAAATAGATAAATTTTATTATCCTGTTGATTTCTTAGTCTTGGACACTCAGACTATAGTAACTGCTGATTATCGAATTCCTATTATTTTAGGTAGACCGTTTCTTGCTACTGCTAATGCTATAATTAATTGCAGGAATGGCTTAATGAAGTTAACTTTTGGGAATATGACTCTAGAAATTAATGTTTTTAATGTTGCTAAGCAACCTAAAGAGGATGATGAATGCCAGCAGACTTACCAGATTGATTTGCTCACTGAAGAGGAGTTTGCTACAACTAAAATTAATTCTCTTGAATTAGATTTGGATGAAAATGTTGATGTGGATGGTATGTGTAAAAATTTGGAACATTGTTCTTTTGCAGGTCTATGGAATCCAAAGTTTGAAGAACTGTCAGAAAGAGGACAACCACCAACACCATCAGCAGTAGAGCCGCCCAAGCTGGACTTGAAGCCGCTGCCTCAAGGTTTAAAGCACGCCTACCTTGGTCCAAGTGATACATACCCAGTTATTATTTCTTCAGCATTAACTGCAGAGCAAGGTGAGCAATTACTGAGCGTTTTAAATGAGCATAAATCAGCTATTGGATGGAGTATAGCAGATCTGAAAGGTATTAGTCCCTTGATATGTTCCCATATGATTAATCTTGAATAGGGGGCTGTACTTCGTAGGGATCCTTAGTGTAGGTTGAACCCTACAATGAAAGAGGTAGTAAAAACCGAAGTGTTGAAATTATTAGATGTAGGGATCATCTACCCTATTGCTGATAGCAAATGGGTGAGTCCTACACAGGTTGTGCCTAAAAAATCTGGTGTCACTGTTGTTGAAAATGAAAGTGGAGACTTTGTCCCCACTAAATTGGTGACAGGATGGCGCATGTGCATAGATTATAGAAAATTGAATGCTGCCACCCGTAAGGATCACTTTCCATTACCGTTCTTAGATCAGATTTTAGAGAGAGTAGCTGGACATCCTTTTTATTGTTTTCTTGATGGTTATTCTGGATATTATCAGATTGAGATTGCTTTAGAAGATCAGGAAAAAACTACTTTTACATGTCCTTTTGGTACTTATGCTTTCCGTAGAATGCCATTTGGATTATGTAATGCTCCTGCTACTTTTCAACGTTGTATGATGAGTATGTTTGCTGATATGATCAAAGAATGTATGGAAGTATATATGGATGACTTGACTGTATTTGGTAATACTTTTGATGCATGCTTGCAAAACTTAAAGAGATCTTGTTCAGGTGTGAAGAGAAGCACCTTGTGCTTAATTGGGAAAAGTGTCACTTCATGGTGCCCTCAGGCATTGTGTGTTGGGCCATATTGTATCTTCTAGAGGCATTGAGGTGGATCGATTAAAAATCAATCTCATCTCAAAGCTTCCTGTGCCAAAGACTGTTAAAGATGTTAGATCCTTTCTAGGGCATGCTGGTTTTTACAGGAGGTTCATCCAAAATTTTTCTGCTATTGCTCGTCCTTTATATACTCTCCTGATAAAGGATACCCCTTTTGAGTGGACTATTGCTTGTCAAGAGACTTTTCAAGCCTTGATTGATAAATTGACTTCCGCACCTATTGTGCAACCACCCGATTGGAGCCTTCCTTTTGAATTGATGTGTGATGCAAGTGACTTTGCTGTAGGAGCTGTTTTAGGGCAGTGAAAAGATGGTAAACCTCATGTTATTCATTATGCTAGCCGAACCTTGAATAATGCACAGATGAATTATTCTACCACTGAGAAAGAACTATTGGCTATAGTCTTTGCATTAGACAAGTTTCGCGCTTATTTGATTGGTTCCCCTGTCACTATTTTCACTGATCATGCCGCGCTTAAGTACCTTCTCACCAAGAAGGATGCTAAGGCACGCCTAATTCGTTGGATATTAATCTTACAGGAATTCGATATCTCCATCAAAGATAAAAAGGGCGTGGAGAACGTTGTCGCTGATCACCTATCAAGGTTGATGATGGAAGTAGCGGAAAATGAGCCACCAATTATGGATGACTTCCCTGATGAGCAACTCTTTTCAGTTGCACGTCT
Source organism: Narthecium ossifragum (assembly GCA_963920575.1). Lineage (NCBI taxonomy): Eukaryota > Viridiplantae > Streptophyta > Magnoliopsida > Dioscoreales > Nartheciaceae > Narthecium > Narthecium ossifragum. Next base: position 11,106,539 of record OY986969.1, on the reverse strand, counting down.
GCCCTGGTATGCGCACATTGTTAATTACTTAGTGACAGGTGAGATCCCTTCCTTTTGGAGTGCGCAGGATAAGCTTAGATTTTTTGTTGAGGTAAAGAAATTTTATTGGGATGATCCTTGTCTGTTTAAGTATTGTCCTGACCAGATTATGCGCTGATGTGCTGTCGCAGGCACTCAAAAATAAAATCAATACTCTTTAAAACAAATGTAGTAGTGCGAGTACGAGTCGATCCCACGAAGAGTGTTTAGCCTAGTTTTGTGCTTAGTGAACTAAGATGGGGGTTCTAAACGTGAGGAAAACAGTAAAGAAATAATCTAAAACGAAGAAACAAGTTGAATCAAGAGAACAAACCTTGGTCTGAGTGAACATCCACCATCGGAATCCAACAACTTATCATAGATGCAAGTATCAATCAATTCATACCATGAATATTCACCGTTCGAATTAAATTCGAACCTCTCCTCAATCATAGTTAATTAGAAACAAGCGATCCAATTAACCATAACTACTAAACAACCTAAGACAAGCGCTGTAGGTTTAATCTAGTAGAAGCCTTAAGGATAGGGAGATCGATGAAGCTAAACAACACAAGCAGAAGCGGTTGTATTTAATCTAGTGAAATATTCTTCCTAAGACCTAACAATCTCTGAAATGCAGTAGATTATTAAACCCTAGTTGCTTTGCAGATTATAGGGATCAAATAATTCCGGATTTGATATCCAACCTAGCAGTAGATCGCAATGAATAATAAACTAGTAGCACTCCTAGCAATTAGACAAGACAATCATGAATATTTAATAACAGAAGAACATTCAATACTCATCTATAAACTGAACAATAAAACTAAATTAGATCTCACAGTTTCATTGATTCCGAGGTTTCAGTCTCCTCGACCAAGGATCAAGATTTAGCCACGCAGGGCCATCGAGAACAATCCTCAAAAGATTCCAATAACCAAGATAAAACTTAGAAAAAATATAAAGGAGGAGAAAGCGCAGCCAAAAGTGTCCAAGAATCCCCCCTCAAACCCTAAAAAGAGTCCTATTTATAGCCCTAAAGTCTCTCCATCAACGGATTAGATCTAAATCGTTGATTTAATTTACTGGGAAAGTCTGATCGATCCTTCTCGGGGTGTCGGATCGATCGGTCTCATTAAAAATCTTCAATTTCTAGTTACGCCCGAGTCCGATCGATCGAACTATGGGTGCTGGATCGATCGGATGCGTAAAAATCCACCTTCTCATGCTATTTTTGAGTCCGATCGATCGAACTTTAGGTGTCGGATCGATCGGACCCCTTAGGATGGATGGATGGATGGATCGGACCATGTTCAGCCAAAAACTACATGTTCTGTCACGTTTCTGCATAGTCGGATCGATCCCACCAGGGTGTCGGATCGATCCAACTTTCCAGCATATTTACTGTTCTGCCATCCAGACTGCGCCATCGGTACTGAAATCCCCGTAACTTCCTCTAGGAAACTCGGAATTATGAACCGTAAAATTCTCCAGAAACTAGACTTCAAGAGCTTTCCAACCATGTATGGCACATCATCTGGTTCTTCATGAACAGGTACAGATTAATCTTTAAATCTGATCAATGCACTCTTTTCAGCTTCTTTTCGATTTAAGGACTTCAATTGCATCCTAAATCAAAATATAAGAATAATGAGTGTATTTAGGAACTAAATAAGCATAGGAGACTAAGTATTAAGGGATAAAAATATAACATTATGCATTCTCATCAAATTCCCCCACACTTAGCTTTTGCTCGTCCTCGGTTAAAACTAAAATTCACTCTACTCTAGATATCAAGGTTGCAACGCCATCAACAAAGAACAATCAAGCTCTTCACAACTCATAACACATCATGAACAAACATTTTTAGACAACATAAAAATCAATCAGTAAGCATTTCCACTTGAAGATGAAGCATACTAAATAAGTAGACCCTCACGGAAATAAACACTCAACTCTCATGTATTTGAAAGATATGTATTTTACTCAAATTCATTACAATGAAAATGATCTACCATAAGCTTGCATATCTTCTCATTCTCCACCACTAGAATCACATGCATAACACAAATCATAAGGACTTCAAAAGGTTGTAATGGGGTCCAGGATTAAGGTGGAAAATATTTGGGAATATAGCTCAAAAGCCAATGAAACTAATGGAGCAAAGATGTATCAATAATACATGTACAACCAATCACTCCATTCAGCAACTTCTTCAATTTGGCTTCAACATACTCAAACCGTATAACATTACGACCTTGGCAAAGAAATTGTTCAAAGGAATACTTTTTAACTGAAATAATGAACAATCTTTTGCAAAAACTTCCCCCTTTGTAGAGATCATACATAGACATACCCCTTTTTTGGAGTATTAGGAGGATTCATAAACACATTTTGTAACATGAGAAACAATTTCCTCCTTCACTTTCTTCTTTCTTTCTTTTTTTTTTTTTTTTTTCAAATATAGCCATACCACAAATCCAAACACCCCCACACTTGAACTTTTGCACCCATACATGTCATAATGATGATCAATGCTCCACTAGTTTTATGGCTTGGGTATCGGCAATATTTTTCATGTTTAAGGCTTGTAATGTGGGTTAACAATGAAGTCAATAAAGCTCAAAGGTGTTTAGCAAAAGGGAAAATTAATTGCAAGGTAGGCTATTTGGCTTATATAGCTTATAACAAAGATGACCTTAATCATATTCATGTCTGCATGTGTCAATGTGACCTCAAATAGAATCAAAGCAAGTTCTACAGAAACAAATCCATGGAAGAATATCTCTCATGAAAGAAATTAGTGAGACTGATATGAATGTGTCGTTCTAAAGGCTCAAAATCTCACCAGCTTTTGTCTACTAATTTAGTCACTACCATCTCAAGGAAAATAACTCAACTAATTAATTCCAAGTCGCAAAATTACTCATTCAATCATGTTATGAATATGTCAAGCTTAACTAGTTCTTGCTCATGGCAAATGCAACCTAGATCTCCTCCCCCACACTTGAAACTGACATTGTCCCCAATGTAAGGTGGAATGCAAAGAAAAGCAAAAATAACTAAAATGGAAATGCGAAAATAAAAAGAGAAATGAACGAACTCCCCTTGGGTTGCCTTCTAAGCAGCGCTTTTGTTTATGAGTTGCACAGGAATGGTTCATTGCATGTCTGGGTGAATTCTTCATGTATCACAGGGGGTACTCAATCACCTACAAAGCAAAAGCAAAGCAAAGCAAAACAAAAGCAAACATGCATGCATACAACCTAAAAATAATTCAAGCACTCTCAAGCACACAAGAAAGTAAATAAAGCAAACTAAACTACTATATACAATAGAAAAAGTTTTAATCGTGCCCTTGGTGGCCGTTCTCTAGCACGATGGTATGCAAAATCACTGGGTGCTATAATCTGAATATTTAACCTCAATAATGCCACCAAGGTTAATTTAGCATAAGAGTCCAAGTGGTATTTTTCAAAACTGAGAGTTAGCTTTTCCATACTAACACCAGTAAACAAGATAGTTAGATCTCTCAAACAAAAATGCATGTCATCATGGTGATCAGGAAGAAAGGAGTCAACATTATGCTCAACTATAATCGAATCATGCATTGAACTATTAATAATGTCGTCGTTCGGATTGTCAAAGATGTCAAGATTACATGATCGAAAATAAATCCGTCGAGATATGAAAATATCTACTAAGGTCATCTCCTTTTTAACCACTAATGAAGAAGAAATAGTCACAGGAAATATACCTCGCGGCGTAACAGGAATGCTTTCAACTTCAGTCGGCAGAGGTTCATCGGATAAGTGCTCCTGGTATTCTCGGCGGTCGACCGAATCTTTCTCGCGGTCGATTGGACATGGTTGGACAACTTCTTCATCTGCATTTTGTAGAAATTCCCCCGAAGCATCTCCAATCGCAGCAGTCAGTGAAATATCATCATTAATTGCATGAACCGACAAAGAATCACAAGTAGTATGACATATATCATTATCATCAGAAACAAAAGCATCACAAGTATTATCATTACAAACATGAGGTATAGAATCATATCTATTAACTTCTTCATCAAAAGAGTGACTCACATTAACTTGGTCAATTATTAGTGGCTCTTGTTGCATTTGTGACTGAGCAATGAAGAGGTTCTCAGTTTTTTCACGTTCCCTAGAAAATCTTTCCTCCCAAAAAATACGCGTTTCTCTTAAGGAATTAGTATTTTCTTCCATTTCTTTCAGCATCGCCAACATTTCTGCTTGAAACTGACGACTAGGGTAGGTATGACCTCTAAAATCGGAGTTATAAGAATATGAATATGAATCATAGGCCAGGTTTGGGAAACCATGAAATTGCCAACTAGGGTCGGTATGATCTCTTAAATCCGAATTATAAGAATATGAATATGAATCATAGGCCGGGCTTGAGAAACCATATGTGTCATTATTGTAAACGGGTCCATAACCAAAAGGCAAATCATCATTCATATGTCACCCGGTGGCATATTATAATTAGCCATACATTCAAACCCTAGAAACTATATAAATTTTTTTTTTGTGATGAAAATAAAGATCACTATAAGCACAAAAATCAACTAGAATCACTCCCCGGCAACAGCGCCAAAATTTGATGTGCTGTCGCAGGCACTCAAAAATAAAATCAATACTCTTTAAAACAAATGTAGTAGTGCGAGTACGAGTCGATCCCACGAAGAGTGTTTAGCCTAGTTTTGTGCTTAGTGAACTAAGATGGGGGGTTTTAAACGTGAGGAAAACAGTAAAGAAATAATCTAAAACGAAGAAACAAGTTGAATCAAGAGAACAAACCTTGGTCTGAGTCAACATCCACCATCGGAATCCAACAACTAATCATAGATGCAAGTATCAATCAATTCATACCATGAATATTCACCGTTCGAATTAAATTCAAACCTCTCCTCAATCATAGTTAATTAGAAACAAGCGATCCAATTAACCCTAACTACTAAACAACCTAAGACAAGCGCTGTAGGTTTAATCTAGTAGAAGCCTTAAGGATAGGGAGATCGATGAAGCTAAACAACACAAGCACAAGCGGTTGCATTTAATCTAGTCAAATATTCTTCCTAAGACCTAACAATCTCTGAAACGCAGTAGATTATTAAACACTAGTTTCTTCGCAGATTAGAGGGATCAAACAATTCCGGATTTGATATCCAACCTAGCAGTAGATCGCAATGAATAATAAACTAGTAGCGCTCCTAGCAATTAGACAAAACAATCATGAATATTTAATAACAGAAGAACATTCAATACTCATCTATAAACTAAACAATAAAAATAAATTAGATCTCACAGTTTCATTGATTCCGAGGTTTTAGTCTCCTCGACCAAGAATCAAGATTTAGCCACGCAGGGCCATCGAGAACAATCCTCAAAAGATTCCAATAAACAAGATAAAACCTAGAAAAAATATAAAGGAGGAGAAAGAGCAGCCAAAAGTGTCCAAGAATCCCCCCTCAAACCCTAAAAAAAGTCCTATTTATAGCCCCAAAGTCTCTCCATCAACGGATTAGATCTAAACCGTTGATTTAATTTACTGGGAAAGTCCAATCGATCCTTCTCGGGGTGTCGGATCGATCGGTCTCATTAAAAATCTTCAATTTCTAGTTACGCCCGAGTCTGATCGATCGAACTATGGGTGCTGGATCGATCGGATGCGTAAAAATCCACCTTCTCTGGCTATTTTTGAGTCCGATCGATCGAACTTTAGGTGTCGAATCGATCGGACCCCTCAGGATGGATGGATGGTTCGATCGGACCATGTTCAGCCAAAAACTACATGTTCTGTCACGTTTCTGCATAGTCGGATCGATCCCACCAGGGTGTCGGATCGATCCAACTTTCCAGCATATTTACTGTTCTGCCATCGAGACTGCGCCATCGGTACTAAAATTGCCGTAACTTCCTCTAGGAAACTCGAAATCATGAATCGTAAAATTTCCCAGAAACTAGACTTCAAGAGCTTTCCAACCATGTATGGCACATCATCTGGTTCTTCATGAACAGGTACAGATTAATCTTTAAAGTTGATCCATGCACTCTTTTCACCTTCTTTTCGACTTAAGGACTTCAATTGCATCCTAAATCAAAATATAAGAATAATGAGTGTATTTAGGAACTAAATAAGCATAGGAGACTAAGTATTAAGGGATAAAAATATAACATTATGCATTCTCATCATGCGCCATTGTGTCCCTGATTATGAAATAGAAAGCATCATTACATTCTGTCACTCTCATGCATGTGGAGGCCATTTTTCGATGAAAAAGACTGCTGCTAAAATTCTTCAATGTGGTTTTTACTGGCCTACTATGTTTTGTGATGTTAATATTTTCTGCAAATCTTGTGATAGATGCCTAAAATTAGGAGCTTTATCTAGGAGACATATGATGCCTTTGAACCCAATTCAAACTGTAGAGATTTTTGATTGTTGGGATATAGACTTTATGGGACCCTTTCCTTCTTCTTTTGGCTATCTATATATATGAATTTTTTGCAGTTTAGTACCCCTAAACTTTGCTTTTGGTGCTTTAATACCTTTGCCCTGTTTTTTTGCATCTTAATACCCCCTGGCCATGGAAAGCCCGATCTTACCCCTCACTCACCCATGCCCACATACATGCCATGCCCAGCCACATGACGTGGCTGGGCATGTATGTTATAATATCAACTTCCCGGTTAAACAGAAGATGCGATCATTACCCATTAGCCACATTTTGAATTCAAACCGGGAAAAAATAGTAGAATACGCCGTCACCTCAGTGCCGAAGGTGCTCGCCGGAGGTCTTTCTCCCGCCAGCGAACTGCTCTCCCGCCATAGTTCTTCCCGCCACTATTGCTTCCTCTCTATCTCCTCTTCTCAATTCTTCCTCCATATTTCATAGCCGCAAGCCAAGTCCGAGGAGATACCTCCAGTTCTATCACCACTTTGCATCTAGGCCGGTACGGTGGATGAGTGGCCTTCATCGTATGGTCTGAGATGGGGAGCGTTCAGCTACTATGTCATTTCAATGGAGATGTTGTATACGACGAAGGTCTTCCATATTACCGTGGTGGGTCAAGTCGGCTCGAGGAGTTCTCTTCCGACTTATCTTATACGCAGCTGAAGACTCGCTTCTATATGCTTTGTGACCTATCTCCAGCCAATGCCGAGTTGTTCATCAGCTTCGAGCAGCCCAACGACCCATATAGTCCATTCATACGTTTAGAAAACGACAGAGACTTGGCCCGGCTCTTCCGTCTCCTCGGCCGGCCATCTTGCCCACCCATCAGAGTGTTCGCCGCCCTACAAGAAGCAGACAATACAAGGTATGCTAGCGAAAATTCTTGTAGTCAATAGTAGTGGCTTCGTCCTGTGTTCTAATGCTTCCCTACAATGCCTCAGTTGTGATAGCGATACATTTCTCGAGACGGCACCTACTGCAAGTTCTTTGAGCTACATTGATCTGAACGTCCCTCTCGTGGTACGAAGGGAAGAACTCGAAAATAATAAGGATGTTGTGGAGGACATGTCGCTCAATGTCCTGACACCGGAGGCGGAAGGGTAAAAAAGTTAACCCGCGCGCACTTAATGTACTTCTTACGCGTACTTAATGTATTTCTTACGCTTACATATGGTCGTTATTACGCGTACGTAATGTAGTTATTGCGCGTACATAATGTAGTTATTGCGCGTACTAAATGTAGTTATGGCGCGTACTTAATGTAGTTATTGCGCGTACTTAATGTAGGTATTGCGCGTACTTAATATAGCTCCTACTCGTACTTAGTCTAGTTCTTGCACGTCCTGAATATAGGTCGTACGCGTTCTTAATACAGTTCGTACGTGTACTTAATGTAGTTCTTGCGCGCATATAGTCATAGCCAGGTATGTGACTTCGTCAGTTTTAATCGTGTAATCATTGCTGTACACAGGCCTTTCACTCGACCCGGTGTGGACACGCATGACACATACGATGAAATATATTTTGGTGATGATTGGGATCCTGATTACGAAGAACATGAAATGCCCGTTTGGGAGCCAGTTGAAGACGGGAAAGACGAGTACATCCTCAATTTCGAAACGCCTGAAGCTCAAGAAAATTTCTTTATAAACGCGCCGGAACCATTTGTCGGTCAGTCCTTTCCGGATAAGAAGGAACTGAGACTTGCACTCGCACGATACGCAATCACGCGCCGTTTCAAGTATATCACGAAAAAATGTACTGAACAGAAGGTTCTAGTGTGTTGTGTGGAAACAAACTGTCATTGGAAGGTGATTGCTAGGAAGGTGCCCTGTATTCCCACTTTTCGGATAAGGAAATTTGTCAAGAACCACACATGTAACAAGCCAATGATCGGTTGTTGCCACAAGCAACTGACATGCTCTTTTGTCGCTGAAGAGGTGAAAGAGCAGGTGTCATCAAATGATAAATACACTGTGAAGATGATTGTAATCGATATTTTGAAAAGATACGGCGCGAAGGTGTCATACTGGAAGGCGTACCGTGCCAAGCAGAGAGTTCTCTCCCAGGTGAGAGCGGAACCCATGTTATTCTTCGTTTTGGGCTGCGCATGAATTTTCCTGTAATTATGTTTCTCATGCAAACAGGTCCGTGGAACATTCGAGCGTTCCTACACTTTGTTGAGACCCTACATGCGGGAGTTGATGATGAGAGACCCGACCACAGTGACGGCACTTCAGTTAGACTGCGAGAACCGTTTCCTACGCATATACTGGGCCTTCGGCGCATGCATCCATGCCTACAAAAACTACATGCGGCCAATTCTTGGTATAGATGCCACATTTGTCACTGGCAAGTATCCGGGGACAATTTTTACTGCAATTGGGGTAGATGGCAATAATCACATAATTCCTGTGGTTTTTGGAGTTGCGGACAAAGAGACGGCGGAGTCGTGGACATGGTTTCTCTCATGCCTCCGCACATGTATTAGTCCGTTTGAGAAGTTGACTATAATATCCGACCGGCACAAAGCGATACTGAAGGCCGTGGAGGATGTGTTCCCGGAAGCGCACCATGGGTTTTGCATGGTGCACTTGTCGCGTAATCTGGTGAATGCAGGAAGGAGATCAGCGCCATACAACCTGTTCTGGGCGGCTGTGAGAGCGTACACTGAGGTGCGTTTCAAACGGGCCATGGACACCATGAAGGAGTTGTATCCGGAGCAGTACCAGTACGTCATGGAAATTCCGAAAGAAAAATGGGCAACCCACTGCTTCCCAGGTCGAAGATACAAAATGTTATCAACGAACATGGTCGAGAGTTTCAACGGAGTGTTGAAGGAAGCGAAGGCATATCCTATCCAATATATGATGGAGTCAACGCGCCGGAAGGTGGGTTCTTATTTTTGGATGAGAATACAGGAAGCTCTCCGTCTTGAAACTACTCTTACCCCATGGGCTGAGAAGGAGCTTAACGTAGCCAAGGAGAAAGGACGGCACATGACCGTCGATCAGTCGAGTCAGGACCACTTCTAGGTCCAATATGTTGAATCATATTACGCCGTCAACATTGCCTTGAAAAGGTGTTCGTGCAGGGAATGGGACGTGCACGGCATACCATGTCAGCACGCTTGTGCTGCATTAATGTTCACCGGGTTGTCAGAATATGACTATTGCGAGCCTTGGTTCACAACTGAAAAATATAGATCTACATACAACGGCTTTATATTCCCAACTACATCTCAAGAATTTTGGCCGAAAGGGATGGAAGAAGACCCGATTGTCTATCCACCGATCTGTGGGCCGAAGAAAGAAAAGAGAAGAAAGCGAAGGCTACCGTCGCAAGGTGAGGCACATTCGCGTCCAACACGTAGATGTACTAAATGTCGGCTTCTTGGACATAACAAAAGGACATGTAGAACAGAACCCACTACGCGTATGAACACAAACCCTGTTCGAGACCCTATTGCGGCAACAGAACTACGCTTATGAACGGTGAAAAACTATTTTGTTTAATATTTTGTACTTGAAGCTTGCCCTGGCTTGTATGAAGAAACTTGTGCAAGAGTATAGTGTTAATACAAGTGTAATATTCGAATGAGTTGAACTGTGCTTGTACTGCGATAATAGCTGTAGACGCGCGTATAAAAACATATAAAGACGCACAGGATGAGACAAAACACGCATATAAACGCATATAAGCACACGCACACTTGGGGTTAAACACGCGTATAAAAACACTTAAAGACGCGCAGGATGAGCCCAAACACGCATATAAACGCATATAAGAACACATACAAATGGGGTTAAACACGCGTATGAACTGAAGAGAGGCGCATATGAATGGGCATATCAACGAGTATCATAAGGGTACAAATCCAAAGTGCAATTACATAAACACATGAAAAGTCACAGTAAACACGGCCTATTTCTTCTTCTTCGCTGTTCTTGGTCGCACCGCCCGGCTGGCTGTCCTACCGCGCTTCCGGCCGGTCTCTTTGTCCCTAAGTGGTCCATGTAATGTGCTCGGAACAGTGGGTAATTGCATGTGTTGTCTTCCATTTCTCACCAATAGAAGGGCCAACTGTCCCCGAAGCAAATGCATATCCCCCTGACCGAAGCCGCTTATTTCCCAGTTGTTTGAAATTTGTAACTGCTCCTCATACTTCAGGACAAATACGCCGCAGTCGAGGCTGTTGACAAAATCGAAAGTGTGGAAGGGTATTCAGTATAGTGTGCGTGGTGGAGTGCACAAAAAGATTATGTACTGAAAGAAAGCTTACGATCCACGTTGACTGGTAGCTTGCTCCCGCACGTAAGACCACCCGGAGCCTTGCATCCCTCTAGCATACAGCTATGGTACCCAAGTCTGGAGTGCCCGCCCAACCCATTTTGCCATGTACTCCGCTTCTTCTTCGTCACTGGGAGACCACGACGAGGTGTATTCGCGACAAATCCCTTCTTTGAGGTCAACTGCAAGCAAGTGCCAGTGAAAGCCGGAGTGTAGTGGGATGAACCACACATCAACACTCGGCAGTGAAGAAAAGGTATTGGCACCATGCAGGAGTGAGTCACGAAGGGAATGACGGTCATGAACAATTGCGGCCTGCAGTAACAATAGTTAATCAGTAACAAGTGTGAAATACTTCAGTCTGTGACCCTCAAAACTATTCGAATCCACTTACATGAAGGCGGGTGCTTGAGAAAAAACAGCGTCGACCCCCCTCTGCGAGAATCGGGCGGACAGAAAAAATTACTTGGATGGCGTCAATGAGGTCCCCTTCTAAGCTCTGGTTGTTTATGACAGCCATCAATTGCCCCCTCGTACAGTATCCCATACTATGGGCGAATATTGTAGCTCTGCATATAAAATAATAAGAAAATACCTTAAACACGAGTATAAATAAGGTTAACTACGCGTATAGAGAACACAAAACACGCGTATATATTACCTTAAACACGCGTAATAAATTGAAACATCGCATCTAAATAGACTTAACCACGCGTATGAATAAGCATAACGACGCGTGTACAAAACTCTAAACACGCGTATCATAGTTTATAAGAAATCTAAACTCAGTATAAACGCATATCAAATCACCGAATACACACGCGTAGGATGAATGAAAAAAACGCGTAAAATAATATTTAAGTACGCATCGAAAGAAAATCTCACTCGTCATCCAGCTGGTCGATGTAGCGCAGTTCATCCTTCTCCTCCTCGCTTAAGGTTTTAATGACGTCCTTCGAGTCTTGTAGGTAAGGTGTTTGATTGACAATGGGCCTGGAAATATTCCCACTTGCATGACCCAAGTTTGTCGCGGTCTGGTATTCCTTCTCGACCAACTGTATCTTCTCCGCAAGGGCTCCAGGAGTTGCATGTAGCTCACTTATCTCGATCCAGCTGTCTTTTTCCTGGACCTCCACTTCCACAGTGGAGTCTTCGTGCACATGCGCAGACTCCTCAGAAGGTGGGGACATCGAAGCATACTCGTCACCTTTAACGGCGGGCGCGACCTCGTGGCGCTGAAAATACTCCACGCCCTCGCTCTGCACCACACCAGTAAGGTCTACGTCTTCAGCATAACTGTCGAGTGACCTCTCAACTGACACATCCTCCATCGCTTCTCCAACGCCGCGGCCTTCAGTGTCATTCTTCCCCTCGATGACCTGACTAGTTGTATTAATGCCCGCGACTTCCACATGTTCACCTGTGGCATCCTCGTGACGGACACCACCCTCCTCGATGACAGTCGCAGGGGCATCGCCGGTGTCTCGATCTGTGCGGACACCCCCCTCCTCGCTGACAGACGGAGGTACCTCGCTGACATTCTCCTCGGGCATTGGATCCTTCGGCACGTCGATGACATTTGAAGGTGCCTCGCCAATGACTCCGTCTGTGCGGACACCATCCTCCTCGATGACCTCCTCTTCGGGCACTGGGTCCACCGGCGCAGAGACGTCTTGCACCGTTTGTTTATCCCCGGCGCCTGTATCCACTGACTCTTCCTCTCTAGCCCCCCCTTCGACGCCAGAAAATGCATTGACTATGTCCATTATAACTCCCGACACAGCAGTGTACTCTTCTGTCACAACAACGTCCGGGTCGTGAGTAGGAGTGTCAACCATGCTCCGCTTCTTTGGTGCTGCCTGATTTTGCTTTCGCTTTTTCGACCTCAGACCATATGGACTACGAGCCCATGCTCTATTGACTCTCATTCCTTCCTTCGCAGTTTCAGCTTGCTCTTCAACAAATTCTTCAGCAACGGCCGTATCAGCCGTCTGAATGTCCGGCCGGATATCATCTTGCCCGAGATCACCCGGCCCGGCATCCCCCTTAAATATGACTATTTCTTCACTCTGACTCCGAGGTGTTCTCCTTCTTCTTGCAACTGATCCTTCGATTGAGGGCGCCGCTTTCTCCTTCTCCAAAACATCCTCTCGGAAGGACACACTCCGCGGTGTCTTCATGATTGAAGGTGTCCGCGACTTCACTTTGAGCCTTTCAATTTCTTGTTCGGCTTCAGCGAGCCGCGCATTCGTTGCCGCCAATTTCAATCTCAATTTATTGTTCTGGATGTTCATCGTCCTCACAGCATCGTCCTGGGCCACAATCCTCCGAGTCAATGTATCGACGTCCGATTTAAGCTGGAGACAAGAGTGGAGGAAAAAAATGTTAAGTGCGCACGAAAAATACTTGTCAAACAAGACGAGTATAATACGACACAAACACGCGTATTACTAAACGTAAAGACACGTACAATAGATCCCAAAGACGCGTATTGCGACTAATAAACACGTGTATTAAAGCTAATGAAGACGCGTATTAGTAATATTAAACACAAGTATGATAGATCATAACTACGCGTACTTAACTAATAAACACGAGTATGATAGCTCTATAACACGCAAATTTTGAGTAACAAACACGAGTATATGAGATTTTCAAGCATAAAAACTTAACAGTTACCGAGTATCACACGTAATTAAATCTAACGACGAGTAATATCGATTATAACGACGTACCTCAGCCAGTTTAGTCTCAATTATTGGGCTGGCATGGTTATTCTCGGTCGACCGCGGCATGGTCATGAATTGAACACGCCTAGGGGGTGCGTCTTCACGCTCGGACAGTGCAGCAGAAGTCCCAGCCACCGTTGTATGCCTTCGTGATTGCTCGGCTTGCGTGGAATGCCTCAGATACAAGGTACATTCCACATCGAGGTAGACAAGCTGGAAATTATAGAAAACCAACAGTTGGTTAGTAGACATTCCAAACTACACAGCCATAAAGAAATCCGAACAATATTTTAGCTCGACATTACCCGTGTAGTCGTTCCTTGCGTAATAGTGTCGGTGAGGTTCTTTCTCCTCACCAGCTGTACATGACCCCACCTCATCATGCGTGGGATACTGTCCGCGACGGTTGGTGCCCTGCAACCGGTAATCTCATAATACCATATGAGCAGAACAGCAGTGCACCCGCAGACATAAGTACATGCCCTTTTACTAATGGGCCTCGTCTTTGACGACGCCCTCCACCGTCTGTGAGCCATGGCGACCTCCGTCTTAAGGTGCTCGTGAACTGCGGTTGCCCAGTCAACATTCTGCAGTGAGTAGAGATCTTCCAAAAGGGGCACCAGGTATGAAGGGGCGGTGTAGTTGGACCTAGGGAACAAGAAGACGGCGAACATGTAGAGAATAAAAAAGCGGCAGAAATCTGCAATGTCCTCCGCTTCACTCTTGCCCTTGAGATCATCCAAGATCCCCTCGATATGACTAGACTGCAGGTCCAGCTCCTTTGTATGTCTACTGTAGAATGATATACTCCCGAGCTGCTGCCGCATCTTCTTCCTCTTCGGCCGAGAACCGCCCATAGGTAGGCCGAGAATAACAGCTACGTCTTCTGCTTTTAGCTCGACGTTGCTACCTTGGACAGTGAACCGTAGACCTCCATTGTAATTCCTCATCATGTGGTCCAAGAGGACATTGTCAGGTCTTATCTTTGGCAAGTCGAGCATATGGGCGAAAGGTGTCTCGCGAATTTTGGTTGCATGGGCCGACGTCATATATTCGCCGGCGGCCTCCTGTATCTTATGCGCGAAGCACCGGCTTGAGAAGGGAGTGCGGCCGACCTCCAGTAAATTGTCGTCACCACTGCTTGTCTCTGCGGTTCACACGAGATAAGAGTTGGAGTTAAAAAGCGCAAATAAACACCAATGCATAGAATACACCATATCAACGCGTACAAACACCATATCAACGCGTAGAAACAACCAAAAGTAACGTATAAACAAGTAAATGTGCCAATCTACACAACGAAGTTAAATAGCGCATATAAACCCATAAAATACGCGTACAAACTACAAATAGTACGCGGAAAAACTGGTAAATGTGCCAACCTACAATAGCGCGTATAAAAGAGTAAATAGCGCGTATAAAATACCTTAACAACGCGTATATAAAACCATAAGTACGCATATAAAAGAGACAAAGTACGCGTACAAACTAGTAAATAGCGCGTATAAAAGACCTTTAAAACGCGTCGAGATAACCATAAGTACGTGTAGAAACAACCATAAGTACGCGTATAAACAAGAGCGCATAGAAAACACCAAAAAGACACTTAGAAAGAACAAAATGTACGCGTATGAATGCGACATTTCTTAGCGCAAAAAATTATGTAGGATACGGGGACGAAAATAATGGTATTTATTTTTTCCACAATAGATGAGGGGAGAACAGACCGGCTTGTGGAAAAAATTTAAAATTTAAAATTAAAAGGATTAAGTCGGGATGAACAAGGGCTTACCGGAGTCCATGTCCGAAGATCCAGCGCCGGCATCCACCTCCGCCTCTTCTTTCCTCCGCTTTGGTCCCTCTGCTTTTCTTGCTTTCCCCTTTGATTTGGTGGATTTTGCCTCCATCGATGGAAATGGAATGGGTGGTACTCGGAAAAAGGTCTAGGGTATGAGAAACTTTGGTCGCGATGGAAATCGAACGCAATCTCTCGATCTCTCGATCTCCCGGTGAAGATTGGAAGGGTAAGCAGAAGATTTGTAAAGCCGCATTCAAATCCCTTTTTTATGCGTATTTATCCGACGCGTCGCTTCATCGTCTCGTCGCCTGCAACCGCCGTATTCGTGGCTAATTGCGTCTTGCCACGTGTGGGGGTGATGAACGCGACAAGACCCGTTTAACCGGGAAGTTGATATTATAACATACATGCCCAGCCACGTCATGTGGCTGGGCATGGCATGTATGTGGGCATGGATAAGTGAGGGGTAAGATCGGGTTTTCCATGGCCAGGGGGTATTAAGATGCAAAAAAACAGGGCAAAGGTATTAAAGCGCCAAAAGCAAAGTTTAGGGGTACTAAACTGCAAAAAATTCCTATATATATTGTTGGCTGTGGAATACGTGTCTAAGTGGGTGGAGGCTATTGCATGTAGGAATAATGATCATTCCACTGTCATCAAGTTTCTTAAAGAGCATGTTTTGTCTAGATTTGGTACTCCTAGGGTCATTATTAGTGACCAAGGATCCCATTTTTGTAACCGCTCTTTTGAGGCTTTGATGCGCAGGTATGGAGTTACACATAAGATTTCCACTGCTTATCATCCACAGACGAATGGCCAAGCTGAATTAGCCAATAGAGAGATAAAGCAAATCCTGGAGAAGACAGTGAGCCCCAATCGAAAGGACTGGTCCTTGAGGCTATCAGATGCGTTGTGGGCATATCGCACTGCCTACAAGACTACCCTGGGGATGTCGCCATTTCGCCTAGTTTATGGAAAACCGTGTCATCTTCCAGTCGAATTAGAACATAAGGCCTATTGGGCTATTAAGTCGCTAAATTTTACTTTGGATGCTGCAGGTCAGGAACGAAAACTCCAACTGTCTGAGCTAGAGGAACTCAGGAATGATGCTTATGAGAGTTCCCGGATCTTCAAGGCAAAGACCAAGGCCTACCATGACAAGAAGATCTTGCGGAAGACTTTTCAAGTCGGACAGCAAGCTTATTTGTATGGCGCACGACTCCATCTCCATCCTGGAAAGCTTAGATCACGCTGGACAGGCCCCTTCACCATTAGCAGAATATTTGAAAATGGGGCTGTGGAAGTTGAAGACCCAAAAGATGGGAGGCTGTTTACGGTTAATGGACAGCGCTTGAAGCCGATTCCAGAGAAAGCGGACCCTGAGGAGCACACCGTTTCTCTCGTAGACCCTGTCTATGAGAGATGATCTTTCTCCTATCTATCATTTCCCTTTTTGATTAGGTTAGATTGTTTTCGTTTGTTTGCTTTCATTCTCATTTGCTTTTGTTAGCAATTTTATGTTTTTAGGATGCTTGGACTTCCGTCTTCTGTGATCTAGCTTTCGGCCACCATGAGGAGCCTTGAGGAGATAATCGATATTCTATCAGGTGGCCTCGCTCCTATTTCGATTTCCTATTCTTAGTTATATCATATATGAAAATTCAGCCAACACCCTTCTGCTTATTTACATGACTAGCACACATTGAGGACAATGTGAATTTCAGGTTGGGGGGTGTAGGCATGCATGCTACCTTATTGAGTTTAGTAGTGTTGAATTGATTATGTTACTAGAAATTGTACATGACCTGAAATTTTTATGCTTATTTTACATGTTGCTTTCATATGGATTGGCCTATACATTGATTGCATGCGTGATACCCTGAAGGTAGAACATTATGTGAGTCACACACAAACACTTTATGTGCAGTGGCGATTATACTCACCAGAGGAATGAGCATGCTATTTTTAATCTAGACCATGATTTCAGCATTAGCTAGTGTTGAGTATTGCATGGAGAAAAAAAAACGAAGAAAAAGTTCTGGAGCTTGATAAAGCTGTGCCTAAACAATGATTAGGTGATCTACTGAGTAACCGAGTGTTCTTGCCTCAGGAAGCGGGGAGCTCGAGTAAAAAGGTAGAACCACTGAAAAAAAAACTATTAAGTGTTTTGCTAAGTAACCGGGTCTCTGCGCCTCAAGAAGCGGAGAGTACTCGCGTAAAAAGGCAAAGTGTCTGATAGTTGAGAAAAAAAGAGAAAAAAAGAAAAGAAAGAGCATGCTGTACTTAAAGTGCGAGGGTTGGATGGTCATGAAGATACTAGTGTGTTTGAACTAATGGTGGGTAGAAGTTGCTTCTGTACGTACCATCTACTTGTCACGTCACATGTGTTCTTCTGGATGGTGATTAGCATGTTTGATGTGTAAAAGTTGATTTCATATGTTGGTAGTATGTGTATGAGTACAAGAAGTTTTCATGCTCTGTACTGTATAAAACACTATTGACTTGATAAGGTAGAATTTTTATCATGCATGTCTACATCCTTGAACCGTTGGTGTGCTTAATTATATTTTATGCGCTTTGAATTGCTAGAGACTAGCAATAAGCTGGTTGGGGGGTGTGATGAGTGCATGAAAGTGTACTCTGAACAACCTTAAAACCATTTCAATTGCTATATCTTCACCCTTAATCAACTTCTTTAGCACTACTTTTATACTTTTATGTGCTTTACATAGT
Organism: Narthecium ossifragum; assembly: GCA_963920575.1. Lineage (NCBI taxonomy): Eukaryota > Viridiplantae > Streptophyta > Magnoliopsida > Dioscoreales > Nartheciaceae > Narthecium > Narthecium ossifragum. The sequence continues at coordinate 11,088,487 of OY986969.1, read as the reverse complement.
TGTTTGGAAAATGCAGGAAATTGGAGCTAAAAGAAGCTGAAAAGAGTATATGGATCAACTTCAAAAATTAATCTGTACCTGTTCATGAAGAACCAGATGATGTTCCATATTTTGTTGGAAAGCTCTTGAAGTCTAGATTATGGAAAATTTTACGGTTCGTCATTCCGAGTTTCCTAGAGAAAGTTACAACATTTTTCGTACCAGTGCGCAGTGCTGAGTGAATAGTGACGATCGACCGTCAGATCTCACGGTCGACCGTCGCGCTCGAAAATCCTCACAGTCGACCGTGGAGCCCGAAAATCATCACGGTCGACCGTAAGATGCTCACGGTCGACCGTCGTATCGACCGTGGCATCGACCGTCAGCCTCTGTCAAGGAAAATACTTCGCAGGGTCGATGCGAAGATCGACCGCAACTTGTCAAAATAAATTGTGCACCTCACGGTCGACCGTCAGGGTCTCACGGTCGACCGCCAGATCAGCCAGGGGCGTAAAACGGGTTTAAACTTAACCCGAGTTTGCTAATCTTTGGACCCTATAAATAGGAAAGTTAGGGTAAGCCAAGGGGGACTTCTTGGACGTTTTTGGAGGCTCATTCTGGACGTTTTCTAAGGGAAGAAGATGAAGATATCTCCATCCATGGCCGAGTAATCCGCGGGCATGGCGGACGGATGATCTAGCGAGGATTAGGGTTTCTTCTCCAACGATGGTTCATAGTTTTTAATCTTCATTGTTAAACTCTTTTCTATGTATTGCATCTTCAAATATTATTTTCAGATTATAGATTTCTATGTGGATGATTAATATTATGAATCCAGTCATGCTTCTTTCATGATCTTATAATCCCATAGTCTTCTCTTTTGATTCTCCTACCGAGTCTTGCGAGACCTTTGCTATGCAATGCCCGTAGTGACAACTGGTATTGTGTATTCTTAGGGATCTGGTAAGACAAGGTTGGGGCTCTATCCCGAGGAATCTTTGCTATGCGTTGCCGATTGTGAGAGTTGGTATTGTGTATTCTTAGAGATCCGATTAGATAGAGTTAGGGCTTTGTCCCGATGAACTTTTGCTACGCGTTGCCTGTAGTGACAACCGGTATCGTGTATTCTTAGGTTTGGTTGGATGAAGTTAGAACTATAATAAGGAAGAATCAATCGTAGGAAGAGGCATTTATATATTTTATCAGATTCATAATTCTATATCTTCCGGTTAAGGTGATTGGGATGTGAATCCCTTAATTGAGTATTATATGACCATTGAGAAGAGAAGAACCTAAATCCGAGTGAAGTGATTCCTGAAGCCTAGCCTCATTCAAATCCTGATTTCTTTCGTTAACTTTATCTTACCATTACATATTCGATCTACTTTCTTAACTTTAACGTTCTTGTTTGTCTTCTACTCATTGTTATTTGTGTTTTGGACATTTTCTGTCTGTCTCTCTGTGGGATTCGACCTCTCTTATGCTGTACTGCACCGCGACCGCTGTGCGTGACACATTTGAGCGACATCACCAGCCTCGGGACGGCGACCCAAGGATGACCCACGCACTAACCAATGTAACTAATGCACAAAACAACAATGCATGCTATGACATACACAATCAGGAGATTGGCATGCAACAGTATGATAAGGCATCGAACAAGTCAACCGGATCGCTGCAGCGGTATTACTAACCGCTGCCAGCCGATCCGCAATGGGTCCCGGCATTACGACGGTACCACGACCGTTGACCGCAGACTCCTGCAATGGGAAGCAACCCCGAAAACGATGATGAACAGTGAACAATATAATATTATATTCCGAAATATAATATTATATTCAAAACACTCAAAGCCTCTACTTAGGGGATAATTGATCCCGTCGATCCGACATCCAAACGACCTCGGATTCAAGATCCAACTTAGCCACCAGTAGATCTACATACCAAGATCAACATATCCAAAATCCAAAATCCAAAATCATCCAACGGTTGGATTAACGGGAAAACATTAATCAAAACCACTAAAAATAGACCATTAAAACCACCATTAGCTAGCTTTGGGATCGATCCGAACAATTTGGATCGATCCGAAAGCTTCATACCAGCTTACTAGTTAATTGCTGCAACGCAGCCCTCCAGCAAATAATTCATAACAAATCGTAGGAAAATCGAAAAATTATAAAATCAGTTGGGATGGAGAGTAGATTCAAAGATCTACAACTCTTATGTTCATCACAAACCAAGATCATGTTCGTACCGGCCGGAAAACTCGTCGCAAGCTGGCTGTTCTTCAAGAACAGCAGAAAACCGAAAAATCCGAGATTAATCATGCATAAACCCTACTCAAATCTCAATCAAATATCATGAAACTTATATCAGTAATTCTACTAAGCAAGAGGAAGCTAACAACACCAAGATCAACAAGATCAAACGGCTAGATCTAAAGAAACCCATTAAAGAACACTGTAGGTAGAAGAACCTACTGAAGAATGCTAAACCCGGTTGATCCCTCGCAACCAGTCACCAACAAGCCTCCAAACTACATCAGGAGCCTTCCTCTCGTTGCCACGGATCCAACGAGCCTTAGAACACCCAAAATGATGGTCGGAGGAGGGAGAACGGAAGAGAGGAAGTTCGCTGCCGGAAACAGGGGAAGAAAGCAGAGCCGCGGGAGAAGAAAGAAATAAGGAAGAAGAAGAGAAGAGAAGAGAAGGACAGAAGAGGAAGGAAAGCCTGGGGGAAAGCCGGCGAAGGCGGGGAAAAGCTGGGGGAGGGGAGGGAAAGTCCTCCCTCCCCTGACAGGGGAAGCAACAGCCGCTCGTGGCCGTCGTCACGAGCTCCACCGCCAACGACTTCCAGGCACAGAGGGATCGATCCCACCTCAAAATGGGATCGATCTCCCTTGCCCAGAAAGGCAAACTTGGGCTGGAACTCAAGCCCAAGTCCAGATCTTCCGATCTCGGGTCCACCTAACCTTTCTAAACAAACACAACCACAAACAAGGTCAGTGTGTGCACACGCGGGTGTGAAACAAACCAACAAGGTGCAATTCACCAAATTGCCCTTGTGGTCCAAGAAACAATACGATCCACCGGATCGCGCGCTCGACGCGAAGCAAACCAACGAGCCACGGGCTCGACCCAGCCGGTCGACCCAGGAGTAGAGGGACGGGTCCTCACACCGACCTTCATATCGGCCTTCCAAATCCCAACCATCTCAACCTTGGGGGACTAAACCGTATGTACCTCCTCAGAATCAAGGACCTCAAAATCAATCGTCTCCTCCTCCGCAATTCTCGAGTCAAAGTCCAAGTATTGATGATCGACTTTTGAAGGTCTTGGATTCCTTTGAAGCTAATAACCAACTACTTCACTCCCATTCTCAAGCTTTAGCTAAGATGGAAGTTCAAATGGGTCAGCTAGCTAATGCTTTGTCTAGGAGAGAAGATGGGCAATTGCCTAATCAACCCATTCCCAATCCCAAAGGCCAACATCATGTAGACTCATCTCATGAACATGTACAAGCCGTGAAAACCCTTCGAAGTGGTAAAACTTTTGTCAACATTGAGCAACATGAAGAAACCACATATAATCAAGATTTACATGCATCACATTCTCAGACATCATTAGACAATTATTCCCATGCATCAAAAGTGCTTAATTCATCCTCTGACACCCCACGTTCAAATCCTCATGATTCCATTGACAATATACATGCATAACCAAACATGGCATCATCTCAGGAGAAAGAACCAAATCCCACGACTTATGTTCCTAAGGTTCCTTTTCCTGATGCTTTAGCAGATCCTACCTCCACTCCATTCAGAAATTCAAAATTAGAAGAAATGATGGAGGTGTTTAAGAAAGTTCATATTAACATTCCTCTGCTTGATGCCATCAAACAAATTCCATCCTATGCTAAATTCCTCAAGGATCTGTGCACTCATAAAAGACAATCTAGATTACACATATCTAAAAAGATTTTCTTGACTGAGCAAGTTAGTTCAATCCTTCGATGTGATCTTCCTCCTAAGCTCAAGGATCCTGGCACCCCCACAATCTCATGCATTATAGGAAATCGCACGATTGATGGAGCACTATTAGATTTGGGTGCAAGTGTCAACCTCATGCCCTACTCCTTGTATTCTAAGTTTGGCATAGGAGAATTGAAACCAATGGCCATGACCCTACAATTAGCCGATCGATCAATTAAAACCCTAAGAGGAATCCTTGAAGATGTTTTGGTTAAGGTTGATCAGTGTGTATTTCCGGTCGACTTTGTAGTTCTGGACATGGAACCCGGAGTGCAAACTAAAAAATATATCCCTATAATCCTTGGCCGACCCTTCTTAGCTACAGCCAATGCTTGTATTAATTGTAGAGATGGTTACATGACAGTTACATTTGGTAATATGGAATTGCATTTGAACATATTTCATGCTTCAAAGAATCATGCGTATGATGATGACTGTTTTATGGTTAATGCATTGGTTAATGAGGATGAAGTGAATAAATGTGTTGATGATGTAATGTCTGCATTGTTGCTGAATGATGACACTCCATGTAGGAGTTTGGAGGATAGTTGTGATATGTCTATTGTGGTTGAGGATGATGTTTTTGAACAATATTTTCCAGAGTTGCATGAAGATGTTCTGAGTACGGATGTCATTTTTTCGGTTGATAATGATGAGAATAATGCCTTGAATGATTTGTCATCGGTTTTCAAGTTTGAAAATGAAGAGGTTTTACAGGAGTTTAATAACCCCGATTTAATTACTGATGTTTGCGGCATGTCATGGAAAGAACCTCTCATTGAGCCTTTACCCCCTACGCCCTCAATTCCTGCTCTACCTTCTTTAGTTCCACCATTATCTTTAGAGTTGAAAACGTCGCCTTTCAATGTGTTGGAGGAAATACGTAAGGAAACCTATGATAATGCCCTTATTTACAAGGTTAGAACTAAAGCGTACCATGACAAGTTCATTACTCAGAGGACTTTCACTGTAGGTGATAGGGTTTGGGTATTTAATGCTAGACTACAGCTTCTCCCAGGAGAACTTAAATCTAGATGGACTGAGCCATTCAAAGTTACTCAAGTTTTTCCTCATGGGGATGTTGAACTTCGTCATCCTAACTTTGATTCTACTTTTAAAGTAAATGGCCAAAGGTTAAAACGTTACATAGAAAATTCTCTTACCTTAGAAGCTACACAACGGTTTCATTACCCAATTTCTTAGTAATTGCATTGCCATTGGGTCGAGCTAGAGACGTTAAACCAAGCGCTTGATGGGAGGCAACCCATCCTTGATTTGTTTTTAATTAGTTTCTTTCTTTCTTTCAAGTTTTCGTGGCATGTTTGTTTAGTTCTACTTATTTGCATATTTGTTTTTGATTGTCTGATAATGCTGTCGTCGCTGTGAGTGGATGGTCATGTTAATTGTTAGCTTGGGATGTCCTTACTTGATTTCTTTTGGCCTGGAGAGGTCCGTATTTTTACCTGGCGTTTAGAGGCTTAATTCCCAGGTTTATTATGTGTTTTCTCACGTTTCATTGAGAGCGATCGATCCGTCCCCACAGGGTAGGATCGATCCTTCTTCGCTTCACACATAGCTTTCATTGGGCATTAGTCGGATCGATCCCACTTACCCCCATGGATCGATCCGAGGTGGGTATTTAACTTTGATAGAACCTTGTGTTTTCTTCACTCCACCTTCCAATCGATCCCTCTATCCCTCCGTCTAAACTCTACTCCGTAAGGTAGTCGGATCGATCGTGCCTTTGGAGAGAGATCGATCCTACTTGTTCATTTAATCGTGACAGAACGTGGTGTTTTCGGCCCTACACCTTCTGATCGATCCATCTATCCCTCCGGTAATAATAGATCATCTAAGGTAGTAGGATCGATCCCTCCTCCAGAGTAGGATCGATGCTACGTAACTATTTATTGGTGACAGAGCGTGGTGTTTTTGATGAGTTACCTCCCGATCGATCCTTCCATCCGTCCTTCTCAATGAATCTAGTCACGTAAGTCGGATCGATCCTTCTAAAGTAGTTCGATCGATCGGGCCTGTTTATTCACTGCTCATCCGTTTGCACCCGATGCGTCCACGTGGCGATGGATCGATCCAACCAGTCTAGTCCGATCGATCCTGCTCGCGCTCTTCTAAAACTCACATGGTTAGCACCGCCGCCGTCGTCGTTTCCAAGTTGGACTCCACTCCGAGTTGAGCCATAATCGTTAACCGGCCTTTGCATCCTTATCATCCTGGAGTCCTACTCCGAATAGGGCTCCTAACGACTGGGTTTATTTATAGTGGTCTTACTCCGTGTCTCTGTTCTACACCGCTCCTCTGCTTCCAGCTCTTCCTCTCTGACTTCATCTTCGATTCCAGCGTACTCCGTCCGTCTGGTAAGACGCCAGTCATCCTCTTCTTCCCTATACCGCAGTCTTTCGTTTTCATTGGGAGTCTACGCGGCGGAACCCATGCTTTTCACCATGGATTCTGACCAATGCCGCCGGCAACTATGGCCGGCGTCCACTATCCTTGTGTTTCCGTTCCCTTCTTATCCTTGTGTTCGTGTTTTTCACCTCGTCTGCCTTCCTTCTCTTCGACGGGTTTCACTGCGTCTTCTTCCTTCCTCTGTTTCCTACTGTTGAGTTCTTCCTTCACTCTGTGACGGATCGATCGTCCTATTTCTAGACGGATCGATCCATCTCCATCCCATCGTCTGTGTAACGTTGTCTCTGACCAACGATCCTGTTGCAGGTGCGCTCCATGATGTCTTCGTCCAACCACGTTTCGTCGGAGTATGATTGGGCGCCGGGGTCTCCTGTATCTCAAGCTTCGATGTTTTCGTCCGACGATGTTGATGTCGCTCAAATGTGTCACGCACAACGGTCGCGGTGTAGTACAGCATAAGAGAGGTCGAATCCCACAGAGAGACAAGCAGGAAAGATCCAGAAACACAGATAACAGTGTATCGAAAACAATCAAAAGCGTAAAAAATTAAGAAAATAGATCAAAGATGTAATGGTAAGATAAAGTTAACGAAAGAAATCAAGAGTTGAATGAGGCTAGGCTTCAGAAATCACTTCACTCGGATTTAGGTTCTTCTCTTCTCAATGGTTCATATAATACTCAGTTAAGGGATTCACATCCCAATCACCTTAACCGGAAGATATGGAACTATAAACCTAACAAAATATATAAATGTCTCCTCCTACGATTAGTTCTTCCTTTTTATAGTTCTAACTTTATCCAACCAAACCTAAGAATACACGATACCGGCTATCACTACAGGCAACGCGTAGCAAAAGTTCATCGAGACAAAGCCCTAACTCTATCTAACCGGATCTCTAAGAATACACAATACCAGCTGTCCCTACGGGCAATGCATAGCAAAGATTTCTCGGGATAGAGCCCCAACCTTGTCTTACAAGATCCCTAAGAATACACAATACCAGCTGTCACTACGGGCAATGCATAGCAAAGGTCTCGTGAGACTCGGTAGGAGAATAAAAAGAGGTAACTATGGGATTATAAGATCATGAAAGAAGCATGACTGGATTCATAATATTAATCATCCACATGGAAATCTATAATCTGAAAATAATCTTTGAAGATCCAATACATAGAAAAGAGTTTAACAATAAAGGTTAAAACTATGAACCATTGTTGGAGAAGAAGCCCTAGTCCTCGCTAGATCATCCGTCCGCCATCCCCGCGGATTACTCAGCCATGGATGGAGATTCCTTCATCTTCTTCCTTTGGGAAACGTCCAGAAAAGAGCCTCCAAAAACGTCCAAGAACTCCCTTTGATTAGCCCTAAGTTTCCTATTTATAGCCCCAAAGTTTTCCATCCACGGATTAGATCTAAACCGTTGATTTTCTTCACTGGGAAAGTCGGATCGATTAGACTTTAGGTGTCGGATCGATCCGTTGCGTAAAAATCCTCTGTTTTTAGCTATTCCCGAGTCCGATCGATCGGACTAAGGGTGTCGGATCGATCGGACCCCGTAGGAGGGATGGAGGGATCGATCGGATCCCGTATGGCAGAAAAATATATGTTCTGTCACGTTTCTGCGTAGTCGGATCGATCGGACTCTAGGTGTCGGATCGATCAGACTTCCAGCGTATTTTCTGTTCTGCCATTCAGACTGCGCCATTGGTACTAAAATTATCGTAACTTCCTCGAGGAAACTCAGAATCATGAACCGTAAAAATCTCCAGAATCTAGACTTCAAGAGCTTTCCAACCATATATGGCACATCATCTGGTTCTTCATGAGCAGGTACAGTTTAATTTTTCAAGTTGATCCATATACTCTTTTCAGCTTCTTTTAGCCTCAATTTCCTGCATTTTCCAAACAACTATGTGAAGCAACATATAGATATAAAAATAGTAATAAAGATATTGCTTAAGAATAATAATCTAGCAATTGAGATGGTTATAAGACTATTCAGAGTGCACTTTCATGCACTCATCAGATGACTTTGCGGAGTTCCGTGCGGAGTTGGCACGCTTACATCAGCTCTTGAACACTGTCGACGCACGAGATGCAGCTTTTCGAGCGGACCTCTCGTCCATCCGGGCGGACCTCTCGTATGTTCGTACGCGTCTAGACGTTCCCCTTCCTCAGCCGCCAGTGACTGCTATCGTGGCTTATCACCCATTGTTTTTTCCTGGGTCCCGTCCTCAGTCCTGAGTCTCGACCTTAGATGCTTGCTTAGATTTCCTGTACACCTTTTCGGTTTCTTGCATCTAAGGCCGTGCGCTGGCATGTTTTGATTTGACTTTTGTGGTTGGTGGACTCACTTTTGTATGGGCTTGCCTCTTTCTATAAATTTTGGCTTTTGGTTATGGGGGGGTGTACCCCGGGCGTGCGGGGAGCTGACTGTGCTAGTCTGTCGTTGCGTGTATGTGGATGAATATGATTGATTATTGTGTTGCAGGTGGAAGCTTAGGCTAGTTTACTTTTTCTGTCCGTGTGTGCTGAATGTTTGTACGGCCTGTGTGCTTATTGACTAAATAGAGGAAATGATGCCCAATTTTTCTCCATCTTAATGCTTATTCTTTACTTTCCATAAATGCAATCATGGGGTATTCCTTCTATGATTTTACAGGGCCTATCTGCTATCGCACGCACAGATGGGTGCCATCATGCCATTACTTGATTGTTCACACTTAACCTTGATTGCTACAAGCTGCTTTTCTTTTTATCATCAAGGTTACTTTTTCGTATTCAGCCTTTACAGGTTATCTCTACCCTATACTCTTTGCTTTATTTTTTTTATGACTTAGTGTAATTGGGGACATTTACATTTAAGTTGGGGGGTAGGATTCTAGGAATTCATCCTGATTTATTTTATGATAACTCAAGTTTATACACCCCTTATAACGTGTCAGACGAATGAAGTTATGATAATTATTGATAATGATGCATAACTTGGAATATTATTCAATGATTTATTCAGAAATTCATATGACATGTAAAATCTAGTAAATTTAGCTATGTATGGCATGAGTTCTGTACTTTAACACTTTGACCATGATTTAGGGATAACTTGACTAATCCTATTGCACTTGAGCACTCTCACATGTGGATGAGTTGAAGTTAGATTCTGAGCCTGAAACTAGGATAGATTTATGATTCTAGGACATGTCACAGACGATACATGAACACATGCAATTTTTTGTCAGTGAAAAGTATGGTGCATGAAAAGTGGAGGGGTTCAACTTAGTAATCGGGCAATGTGCCTAACCAGCGTGTTGTTCGCGTAAAACGGTTGAATTGCCTAACAATGAGAGAAAGGACTTTCAACTTAGTAACCGGGCAGGGTGCCTAACCAGCATGTTGTTCGCGTCAAATGGTTGAATGTCCTAACAGAAAAAAAGGACTTCATACTTAGTAACTGGGCAATGTGCCTAACAAAGTGTGTTGTTCGCGTAAAACGGTTGAAGACCCTTGTGAAAAAAAAGGGAAAAAATAAAAGAAAAAGAATAGAGATTGTTATGTGATAAGTGGAAAATATGTGCTTGCCTAGAATTGTGATCTTGATTAGTGGAATGTTTGGATATAATGGATACTTTGACACATGTGGAACTAAATCCACACACTGAAGAGTCAAAGTTTTTTTTGAACCATAATTAAATATGTTGAAGTGTTGGAACTATGCTTTGACTTGTTCTTATTTACTTTATGTTTATATGACTTTGGATTGAAGAATAGACTCATGGATAGTGTTTCTACTTGGTGCATTTGAATTAATGAGCATTATAATGGAGTTCTGATGACATGTTAAAGGGGATGTATAGATGTTTATGGGTATCATCACTGGAAACCCTCAGGAGACTATAACTCCTCCTTTGGGGCCACCCAGGGGTTTAAAGGCTTGTTGCACATGCTAAGTGCAATCGTGAGACCTAGGAAAGTGGCTAGTTAGATTTACTGCTTTAATTTTAATTTTTGTTTGCTTTGCTCGAGGACTAGCAAAGATCAAGTTGGGGGGTGTGATAAGACTTGAAAAGTGCACAAAAACACCCTTGTAATTTGGCTTTGTTGGTCTCCGAGCAATGCTTCACTGACTATTTTTATCCCATTTCAGGTATAACAGCCCTAATAGGAGTTAGATCAACTTTGGAGCTAAAAGAACGTATTTTGGCAATTTTGGCAAGTAGGATCGATCCGACTCTACTAGTGCGATCGATCCTACTCGCCCAGCGACAGAACAATGAGCAATTGAAGGATCGATCGTGCTCAGCATGACGAATCGATCCTCCACGGGACGGAGCGTAACAACACATGAACGATCGATCGGAATCGATAGGTCCGATCGATCCCTCTCGGGGCGTCACCAGCAATTGAAGGAGTCGAATCGATCCTACTCCAGAGAGGGATCGATCCTTTGCGGCCAGAATTAAGGATCAACGGCTCAGATATAATCCGTGGGAGATGTTTGCTTAGGCTATAAATAGTCAATGTTTATGGATTTTTGGGGGCTTTTTCGAGACGTTTTTGGAGAGAGTTTTCCTATCTTTTTCTACACTTTTCTTCGACGCTTCTTTGGAGGAGATCCATGGCGGGAGGAGATCATCAACTTCCACCGATGGATCGACCCCTAAAGATGAGTAGCTAAAACCCTAACCATGGGATTCTTATAATGTAACTAGGGTTTTTACTAGGGATTTCTTAGATCTAGGGCTTGTATACACTCTTGTTTGGTTTATATGGATTACGTCCTAGCTTCTTCATACCTTGGTGTTGATTTCTTGCTGGATGTATGGATTGTTCTTGTTTGCATTTGATTCTAGAGCTTGTGTATGCTAGGGCTAGGATTGGATTCATCCAAATAAGAGGATCATGCTAGTTCCATGATATCTCGGATGAAATCTTCTTCGTGATTAGGGATTGTATAGTGCTAGTCCCACTACGTTCCATCCCTAATCTTTCATGCATCTTACCTTTGTAGTTTCGTCCATCGAGATGTGAAGTCATCTCGATCGTACACCTAAATCCATATCCATGTTATTATTTACGATGAATTCATCCTAATAAGAGGGTTCATTAGCAGTGAACGTAACTAATCATTCGGTCATTGACATTTAGATAATTGTTCTTGCCAACAAGGAATCCTAAATAGAATTTGTTGAGTGATAAGGAGAACTAGCCATTCACTTATCAACTTTTAGGAAGCCACTCATATTGTTTGCATGCCCTGATCTTAGGAAGACTTGGTAGAACCTTAGTTATTAATTAAGAATCATGTGGTCCTTTCTTTCATATTCATAAATCCTTTAGTATAAGTTTAGTTTAATTTCAATCTGCAATCTTTTCTCAACTCTTTAGTAGGAAATTTACTAAGTGTTCGATTTTAATCACTTAAATCCCTGTGGACTCGACTCGGACTCTCCACTATCTACTAGTTCTTAGTAGTTAAAGTAGAGCACCGGAATTTATTGTAATTTTGGTTAGACTTGTTAAGCCACGACACTTTTCAAGTCCTATCAACTCCCGATGCGCACTGCACCATCCAAAGTTTCACTTACAATTCCAGTTACGACAGTCACCAGCACAAAAGCGATGACTACACTTGGCACCAAAATCCCTGTTGTCACTTCGGTTGCGGCTACCTCCGGCACCAAAATGATGGCTACTTCCAATGCACAAGTGAAGGCGTCAGCACAGCGGCCATACAAGGAGATGAAGGCATATCCTACGCACTAAGGGGGGCACGACGTCAAGGTCCCTATACTCGGACCCTCTGTTCGTCAGAATGCCGAAAACGCTCATGCACGTTCAAAGATTGCTGAGAACTCGATGAAACCAAATATTTCTCAAGCACAGCTGGGGGCAGCCAGTCGCTCCCAGCTCTAGGTTCAATGGATAAGTGACTTAGGAATTACTCAATCCGCTCTAGGTTCGCTTTCAATCTTCTCTAGTTATTCTCTTGTTCTCTTCTCTCAACATTATGGATCATATGGCTACAAGCTCACATGAATCCCTAAAATAAAGTTAATATTCTCAACGGCATAACCTATCTTTGCTTGGCATAGATTGTCTTTGGTCCTACGATTACCTTAAATTATACTACTCCTAATGACCTTGGCACAACCTATCTTCGCGTAGCATAGCTTATCTCAAAGCCAAACCAATAACTTCATGAAAACAATCCTATGAATCTCTACAATCAATCACAGAAATCATGTAGGACCAAAAATACGTCAACGGAACTCTGTTCCTTCAACTTTTTTAATAATAAAATCATATTCATAGGATCATGCTTCGGAAGATTACAAGATTCAAACCAAAAAAGATTAAGAACTACATTAGGGTTTCATGAATAATTCTAAGTACAACAATTAGCAACTCATCTTTTGGATGAACGCCGTCGGCTTGGAATACGAAGCTGTCACCATCCGCATCCTTGCTGTCTTCTCCTTAATTCCCTCTCCAAAGATGTCAAAAAGATGAGAAGTTTTGCTGGAATAACCCCTTTTTATAATAAAAACCCTTAATCCCGTAATTAGGGTTATGGCTAAGTTGAGTTGGACCTCTAGTGCAACTCGGAATTCCTAGTTTAATTCTGACTGCCTCTTCTGGTCGCGACTGGGTTCAACCTGTCCGGAATTTGAAAATATGCTCAACACGAAAGATGTAGATTAGGAAGTCTTCTGTCCTCCCCCGAAGATTTTATAACATTTGGACGTATGGAGAATATTTGGCGAATATTCTCCTGAGCATCGACGGACCAGTTTTCTAGCAGCTATGTATCTTGATATTCTTCAAAACTGGAATCAATCCATCAGGAATCTCGCAAAGTGTCCAACATGAAAGTTGTTCATCTCTGAGTCTTCTACGACGTGTCAAAGTTTCAGAATATTTGGACCTTTGTAAAATATTTAGCGAATATATTACTGACGGTCGACGAAGCAGTTTATTTAGTCATTTTAGCCGAATATCTTGCACTTCTTCTCAAAGCATGATTAAACCTGAAATCAACTAACAAGCTATCAAATACAACTACTTTAGGCCTAAAAAAGCTAAGTTAAGGGGTTGAATCATGAACATTTAGTGACTTATCACGATGGCTTCACACTTGTCACATCCAGAAAAGGGCTTAAAACGGCTGAGAAAACCCCTATTAAATTAACATCTCCCTCTGCTATAAAAGCACAGGTGATCCCTGAACTTGCGTACGAGACTCGGTACGAAGTTTATCCTGATAGACCTTGGATTGGTCTCCATGCAACCAATGATGAAGAGTCGCTGCATGTTCGCCATTGTTATGTCCAGTTACTTCGGGCAGAGTACGAGCGCCAACGGAGGAATTCGGACCTGAAGAGTCCAAACCATCAAGTTTACCTCGCTGATGTGCGAGCGGCCTATGCTTATTATATAACCCAGGAGCTGCAGAGTCTTGTAATCGAAGCAGCCTCTAACGTGATGATACGAGTCGATCCGACTCGACCAACTGGATCCGAACCCAGAAGAGGAACCAAACTGGTTCAGCCTCTTTCCTAGTTTGATTTGGACTTCCCTAATTCAAACTAGAGTATTTGATTAGGATTTCTTATTAGTCTTTCATATTTAATTGAGTCCTAGTTGATATTTGAGTTAGTAAGTTGAGTTGAGTCTGAAAGCCTTATTACTTGCTAATTAAGCAAGGGGGTTTTTTAGTTGGATTAGAACTATGTCAAGGCCTCTATAAAAGGGACCTCATTGGTTTGTATTAGGTAAGGATGAATGATGAAGAGAATTATTAGAATTATTAAGAATAGTTGATATAATATCATAGGAGTAGAATATCATAGGAGTAGAGGTAATGTAGATTCCACCCGAAATCCACCACAGATCAACATTCTTCCCCGTCGGTCATCTTCTCCGCAGCCTGCACCACCTCCACCGAAATTTCTCTCTCCCCGTCACTTTCTCTCTCCGCCACATCAGCGACCCCACGCCCAGTCACCTGCCACGTAAGCATCTCCTTCCTCTCCTCTTTCGTCTCCCGTGCCGGAGCCTCACACCGACCACCACCGTCCAGTCTCTCTGGCCACCCCCTTCCCCGTCCAACACCTTCATCAACCTCCCCTTGGCACCATGACTCCGTCCAGCCGCTCCTCCGCCTCCGTCGTCTCCCCCGACGTCTTCCCCGGCAACCCGACCTCCGTCCCCACTGCCGTCAACCCGTGTTCTACCCAGATCTCACCCCCATACCACTCAATAACCATAGCCGACCTTCCCTATACCCGATCCCTGCCTTCCCCAGCCACTCCGGAGCCTCGCCGTCATCCCCGACGCCGATCTACTCTAAGCCCACCTCCGGCCACACCCGATCCCGCCGATCTAGACCTTCCCTGAACAATCCACATCGATAGATCTCTTCCCCTCCGCTATACTACCCTTCTAGTGAAGACCCCGACCGCCGAATACCCCGTACGCCGGCGATTTCCCTCCTGTGGCCCTCCACTGTCGGATCCACCTTAGCCTCTCCCTCAGGCCTCAGCCACTCTCGGCTGACTTGGTCAACCGGATCCAGTCAACTTGACTTAGGTCCAACCACTTAACCCAATCCAGCCCAATCCAGTCAAGCCTGATCCAATTCCTTGAGCCAGATCCGAACCAGCTCAAGCTAGACTTGATTCAGCTGGCTAGACTCAGCCTATCAACCCTGATCAGAGTCAATTCTGATCAATTGGAGCAGTAGAGACCCGATACGAGAGGATTGCGAGTAGACCGCTCGTATCAACTTGGTATCAGAGCTCCGTTCCACCGACTGTGCGGTTCAGAACCTTCCAGAAACTTCGCCATCACGTACGGAGTATCCCAGGAGTGGTGGGAACAACAAATTAAGAGTTTGCAGGCCGAGGTAAATCTTTGTTTAACCGTGATGGAACGCGGTAACAAGAAGTGGGAGCATATTACCAGTAGATGGTCAACTGTGACGCAAACAAGTCCCACAGGGATTCAGATTTCGAGTCAGACCCCTACTCTAGCTGAAACCCAGATTACGGAACCTGACCCCGAGCCAACTCGGATTAGGACTCCGACTGCAACTTCGGCTGCAACTCCAAGAGCAACTCCAATTGCAACTCCGAGATCAACTCCTGCAGACCCGGGTGAACACTTGCTACTACCTTCCCATGATTTTTCTAGAATTTTACCTATTTTTCCAGATTTTCCCCGGGATATTCTCTCTCCTCTCGGTTTGGCTCGAGCCGCACCTCCTTGGAATCGGCTCGTCCCTGGCTCAGCTGCGGCTCGCCATCGGCTTACAACCCACACCTGCGCCCGGCTCACCCTGAGCCAACCATTCGTCGTCCCGGCTCAAAACTAAAGCCCGTCGGCTCATCTACGAGCCGCCAACCCAAGGCCGCCGTCCGACGTCTTCC
The DNA here is from genome assembly GCA_963920575.1 of Narthecium ossifragum. Classification (NCBI taxonomy): domain Eukaryota; kingdom Viridiplantae; phylum Streptophyta; class Magnoliopsida; order Dioscoreales; family Nartheciaceae; genus Narthecium; species Narthecium ossifragum. The sequence goes on along the minus strand of OY986969.1, from coordinate 11,072,619 downwards.
TCCCCACCCATCCAGCGAGGAAGCACCGACGTCCCTCACCGAAGCCGCCATGGCCAACAACGTCCACGATTGAGGCCTGGATCACCGACATCCAACTCCGGCGAAAGCCTCTGTTCCGACATCCTCAACTCCACGAAGATCCGAGGTTGATCCCAAGATCAAACCTCACGAGAAGGGTCCCAAGACCTTCCCGTATCTGTTCCCGACGATCTCAAGCACCGTCGCGGCCTAGATCACTAACGATCACCGGCGACGACATCCACCGTGCCGCCACCTTCAGATCCGGTGCATCCACAGCCCAATCCGTCGATCAAAGCGTACGGATGGAACCCCCACGTCCCTGCGAAGCTTCCTATGCCATTGCCTCACTCCGGCGACCTTGTTTCACCGTTGATCCAGCTCCGGCAGCTTCTCAGCTGTCCGATCAAGACTGCAACTTGATCCAGCCGTTTGATCAGCGTGATCTTCGATGCAGTGCTTCCGATCTTTTATCTGAACCTGATCAAAGAGTCTCAAGCAATCAGGACCATCCAGATCATGTCCGAGTGATCACGATGCATCCTCAGCCGTTGATCAAGCATCCGAAGGTTGATATGAGCCATGAAATGAGCTACCCTCCTTATTCAGATGCCATATTCAATCTGATCAGATCTGACTATGATGGTAACATCGGTTTGGCTCAACTGACTCATGTCCAGATTGAAACCGGTAGACCCAACCATGTCAAACATGTTTGGACCAGAGTACAACTCAGCACAGCTGAAGATTTAACTTGGTTCAACCAACTTCGAGCCCAGACTAGTGCAGCAGAAGCGTGGTCCAGCCATCTTCACTTCAGATTTGACCAAAGCCAGCTTGATCCAGATTCAAGCCAAGTCCCTGCACAGTTGATTAGACCATGGAGATCAGATCCCATCCTATGGTCATGGGCTACACTACTGATGGGACATGATGAGGATGATCCAGGAGAGCCGTTGAAGATCTTATTCCAGGAGTTACCTGAGCCGATAGATCGACCCCTAGATGCTCCTTCAGCACTGGATAGTACCCCAGAGGTGGAGTAGCAGATCCAGAGTTGCACGAGGACATCCTACGTGAGATTCACTCCTCTCTTGTTGCTGTTCATTCAGGAGGCATGGAGATATATCATGGATTTCGTTGTCAGCTTGGTTGGTACCAGATACAGAGATCAGACGCGGAGATCAGATTCAGGATCGGATGCAGAGATCAAATTCAGGATCGAATGCAGAGATCAGATTCAGGATCGAATGTAGAGATCAGATTCAGAATCAGATGCAGAGATCAGATTCAGGATCAGATGCAGAGATCAGATCCAGAGACCAGATGCAAAGGTCAGGTCAGCGCATATACCATATGAGATGAGTATGTGTGTCGCATATCAATCCACATGTCAGAGAGGTGATCAGATTGCGTGATGCTTCAGCTTCCATCACGTCAGGCCATGATTCTAGGATCATAGACAGATTCTAGTACAACTCTTAGGAGCCAGTGGCCATTTTGTTGACTTTCGGCACAACATCTCGTGACACAGATGGACAGACGTCAGAGAGGACCATTCAGATCCATGGTGACGTGCTTAGAGCACGCATTGTTGATGCAGACGTCAGACGACGAGAGCACATCCTCCTAGCTGGGTTTGCCTACTCCCACAGTTGACAGCTCAACACCGGTATTGCACCTTTTGGGGCAGAGAGATCAGTGCAGGCCAGATCAGAGGTGACATCCGTTGGAGTTCGCAATTGGCAGCAGAGGGTTTGCTTACAGATCGGCTCTATTTACGCACTCGTCAGTTGCGTGTACTACCGCCACATGTTCAGTGTTGAGGAAGTACATTCCATATCCGTCCCACGTGATCAGACACGATGGCATCATAGTCGAGGAGGACGTCGCTTACATAGAGCAGCCAATGCAGATTCTGAACAGACGGGGTCAGGTGCTGAGAGGCAGATCGATACTGTTGGTGATGATCAGGTAGAGGCGTGGTTGTGCAGAGAGCTTGATGTGAGACCGAGGGGATTGCTGATAAGTCACTAAATGTTCATGATTCAACCCCTTAACTTAGCTTTGTTATGCCTAGAGTAGTTGTATTTGATAGCTTGTTAGTTGATTTCAGGTTTAATCATGCTTTGAGAAGAAATGCAAGAAATTCGGTTAATATGCTGAAATACACTGCTCTGTCGACTGTTTAGCACAATATTCACCAGAAATTTTACTTATCTCCAAATATTCTGAAATTTGAATGACAACTAGTAGACATCAAGACGCACAACTTTCATGTTGGAGACTTTCAGAGATTCCTGATGGATTGATAGCAGTTTTGAAGAAGATGAAGTTATTTAGCTGCTGGAAGACTAGTCCGTCGACTCCCCGAAGAATATTCACCAAATATTCTCGATAAGTCTAAATATTTCAAACTCTTCGGGAGAAGTCAGAAAACTTCTAAATCTACATATTTTATGTTGGACTCATTCTCAAATTCCTAACCGGTTGAGCCCAGTCGAGATTAGAAGAAGCTGTCAGGGTTGAACCAGGAATTCCGAGTTGTACTTGAGGTCTAACTTAACCCCAAAACCCTAATCCGGGAATTAAGATATAAAAAGGGTTTTGTGGCTGGAAAACAGAAGGCCTCCATAGAGAGAAACAGAGGAATTCAGATTGGAGAAGAAGACGGAGATGCGGAGTGGATCCCTAGCCTTCTTCATCGAATACATGGATCTCATCCAAAAGATGAGTGGCTAAACTCTCTACTTAGGGATCTCATGAAGCTTTAGTGTAGCTTCTTTGTATTTTCTAGTTGGATTCTTGTTATCTTTTCAAAGACATGATCCTATGAATATGGTTTTATTTTATAAAGAGTTGAGGGAACAGAGTTCCTCGACCTATATTCAGACCTACTTGATTGCTGTGCTTGATGGTAGAGATTCGTAGGATGGTTTTCATGTTGCTTTTGTGTATGCCTTTGAGATACTCTATGCTAGATGAAGATAGGTTGTACTTAGATTAAGTTCGAAGACAATCTATGCTAAATTTGGATAGGTTATGCCTTAGGCAAACAATTTCATTATTTTAGGGATTCATGTAAGCTTAAGAAGCTATGAATCCATAATGTCGAGATAAGAAACAAGATGATAACTAGAGAATACGGGAAGTGAAACTAAAGTGGATTGAGTAATCCCTAGGTTTTCTCTCATTGATCTATTTCCATTTCGTTAATTGCTTTCTTAATTAGTTTTAATTAATTAATTTCTAAAAACCCTAAATCAATCCTTCTTCGCTTTAGGGTTAGAGTGTTGAGAGTTAATTCTGATTTTTCTTCATTCGTAAACAAGTTTTCCCTGAGGATCGACCCCGTATTTCACAATTATTCTATCTTATTAATTTAGTGCTGAAAGAAAGGTTTATAAATTTCTAAATTGCGTTTTACATCCGTTTTAACGACGACGTTTGTGAGCGATCAATTTTTGGCGCCGTTGCCGGGGAAAATCTTTTGATTTACACTGGAGTATCAATTTAATCTTCTCTTAACTCTTTTTCTGAGCGTAGTTAGATTTTTATTTTTATTTACGTTATTTTACATTTTTTAGGATTTTTCTGATAATTTTTTGGAATTTTGGCAGCGCTGGAACGATCTTCCGTTGAAGACTACTGACGGTCGACCGCGACATCGACCGCCAGATCGACCGTCGCCCTCTACGATAGCCACGGTCGACCGCGACATCGACCGTAGCTCTCTGTCACAAAAATTGCCTCCCACGGTTGACACGAGGATCGACCGTCGCGTCTTCAATTAAGGTTGCATAATTCCACGGTCCACCGCGAGCAAGCCACGGTCGACCGCGAGTCATCCACGGTCGACCGCGAGATCGACCGTGAGCGCAGTCAGGTTAGTTTTATTGTTTTAAATTTCTTTCCTTTCAATATTTGTTTTCCGAATTTTCTCCTCTCCTCCGAACATTTTGTTTTCTTTTTCTCTTTTTGGTGTGATCTTGCATGCAAGGTAGACGATCCCTAAATAACCCGTTGGAACTTTTGGATCTAGAAATAGAGACCACACTTCGAGCAGCTAGAACCTTAGCACAAAAGTCTCTAAGTAACTACCAGGAAGCCATAAGCAATTTGCAATCCTTAATAGCTGAACACGAGGAACATGTCATTGACACTAATGATAACATGGGTAGGGGTGGAAATGATCGCAATAATAGAGAAGTCCCAATTAGGAATCACTTCCTACCTGGACCTTATACCTATGCTACTTGTATCAACCCACCTACCATCAATGCTACCCATTATGAGATTAAGCCTAACTGGATTACAGCCTTACCTTCTTTCTATGGGCGTGTGAATGAGGACCCTTATGGGCACATTGCTAGCTTCCTTGAAATCCTATCCATGTTCAAACTTCAGCATTTTAATGATGATGTCTTTTCGACTCAAGCTCTTCCCTTTTTCTTTGAAAGACAAGGCTAAACATTGGCTCCAAACCTTAGCTCCAAATTCGATTTCAACATGGGACCAACTTCAGGATGCCTTCCTTAAGAAATATTTCCCGATCATTAAAACTCAAAATTATCGAACCATGATTATTTCTTTCAAGCAAAATGAAGATGAGATGTTTCATGAAGCTTGGGAAAGATTTAAGGATCTTCTTAGAGAGTGTCCGCATCATGAGGTACCTGAGTGGCTGTTAGCCCATTCATTTTATAATGGTCTTAATGTTCGTTATAGGATAATGGTCGAAGCTTGCTGCGGGCGTGTTGTTCTTAGTAAGCCATGGACTGCTCTTTGGGAAATGTATGATAACCTTGCTGAAAATTCACAACACAATGCCTCAGTCTCGAGGAGTCGGTCTACCACTGTTCGTAATTCTCGGGGAATTCATGAAATTTCTGAATTCCAAAGTCTCTTGCTCAACAATTGCCTAATACTTCTCGTGAAATCTGTGCCCTTTGCCTTAATTCTGATCATCATATTACCGATTGTCATCTGGCCCCCAATTTCCCTGACTTTGTTCAGGAACAAGTTAATGCAACTTATGGGTTGGAGGAATCACCCTAATTTTAGTTGGAAGCCACAACAATCAAGCAACTCTCAAGGGCAAAACAATCCAACTACTGCTTCTACTCTTAAGTATCCACCTAAACCTTCTGCAAATCCAAACCCTGGGTACTCTTCACATTATCCACTGAATACGTCTCAACCTCCTCCTCCTGAATCATCAATTGAGCCCGCTTTAAATTCTATCATGAGTACACTTCTAGAGATGAGAGGTGATTTCAATAGGGACATGTCATCCATGAAGGTTGAAATGTCAACTGTCAAAGGTGATGTTTCCGTATTGAAAAACAACTTATCTTCCACGATTCAATGAGTCTCAAATTTAGAAAAGCAAGTTGGGCAGCTATCTAATAACATGGCTAAAAGAGAGGAAGGTCATTTGCCAAGCCAATCTGTCACCAACCCAAGAGGCCAGCACTATGTAGAAAGCCAAAACTTCGAGAGTGCCAAAGCTGTTGTGACCCTTAGGAGTGGCAAAACAGTAGATAACCAAATAGGAGAACCTGCCCAGCTGGATGATCCAACAACCGACCCAATGATCAATCATCCAACCCAAGATGATTCTTGCTTTTCACCTAATACTAGCAAATCTGATTCTAGAGAGCCTGACCCAGATAAATATATTCCTAAAGTTCGTTTTCCAGCAGCTCTTAAGGACCCTTCTTCAACCATAAAAGCCCGAAAAACTGCCGAAGAAATCCTTGAAACTTTTAAGCAAGTCAACATCAACATTCCGCTGCTTGATGCCATTAGACAGATTCCTTCCTATGCCAAATTTCTTAAGGATCTGTGTACCCATAAACGCCAGGCTAAATCCAAAGTGTCTAAAAAGATCTTCCTCACTGAACAGGTTAGTTCAATTTTAAAACATGATACACCTCCCAAACTAAAAGATCCTGGTACTCCTACAATACCTTGTTATATAGGAGACTACCATATTGATGGTGCCCTTCTTGATTTAGGTGCCAGTGTGAACCTTATGCCATATTACCTTTATAAAGAGTTTTGGATGGGAGAACTTAAACAGACGCCTGTGATTTTGCAATTAGCTGATAGTTCAATTAAGACACCTAGAGGTATTTTAGAAGATGTTTTAGTCAAAGTGGATAATTTCTTCTTTCCTGTGGACTTTGTTGTCTTAGACATGGAACCTGCTATCCACTGCAAAAAGACTGTACTTATTATTCTAGGACGTCTCTTTTTGGCCACAGCTAATGTGTGCATAAATTGTAGAACTGGGGTGATGGATGTTTCCTTTGGACATATGCATGTTAAATTGAATATTTTTAAAACTGCATGCTTGCCTGAGCCTGAAGATGATGAATGCTTTAATGTTGATATTTTGACTGAATGTATTGATGATAGATCACATGCCATGATTTTTGATAAATTATCTGGTGGTTTGCATGATTATGACTCTGACAGTGATGATGATGTTAATTTAGAAATTGCACAATCGAAAGATGACATCACAACAAACATCACAGATACACCGATCGATAGGTTAGATGACCGATCAATCGACCTGGACACAACGAAGCTTGAAACTGTCTCTTGGATGATTGAACCTCTTCCATCTCTCTCATCGACTCCTGCGCCGACCTCATTGGAGTCACCACCTGAACTTGAACTTAAACCACTACCTAAAACTCCAAAATATGCTTTCCTTGGACTAAACTCTACTCTTCCCATTATCATTTCGTCATCCTTGTCTTCTGATCAGGAGAGTCAACTTATTAATGTTCTTAAGGATCATAAGAAAGCAATAGGTTGGACGGTCGCTGATTTGAAAGGTATTGATCCCTCGATTTGTATGCATAAAATTCACTTAGAGGATGAGTCTAAAACTGTTAGGGAAATGCAACGTCGTCTGAATCCGAATATGAAAGAGGTAGTGAAGAAAGAAGTGGTGAAACTGTTAGATGCCGGTATTATATACCCAATTTCTGATAGTCAGTGGGTTAGCCCTATGCAGGTAGTACCTAAGAAATCTGGTCTAACCGTAGTGGAAAATGATAAAGGAGAGCAAATCCCGATGCGCCAAACTACGGGATGGCGTGTTTGTATTGACTATCGGAAAGTTAATGCTTTGACTAGAAAAGATCACTTTCCTCTTCCTTTTATTGACCAAATCTTAGAAAAACTTTCCGGTCAGAGTTATTATTGTTTTCTAGATGGGTATTCCGGGTATAACCAAGTGGCAGTTGATCCTCAAGATCAAGAGAAAACTACTTTTACTTGCCCTTTCGGTACTTTTGCTTATCGTAGGATGCCTTTTGGTCTTTGTAATGCACCTGCGACATTTCAAAGGTGTATGATGGCCATCTTCTCTGACACGATTGATAAATTTCTTGAAGTCTTTATGGATGATTTTTCGGTGTTTGGAAATTCTTTTGAATCTTGTTTAGACAATCTCTCTAAAGTTCTTGATCGATGCATTGAAACCAATCTTGTTCTTAGTTGGGAAAAGAGTCACTTCATGGTTCAAGAAGGAATCGTGTTAGGGCACATTGTTTCAAAACGTGATATAGAGGTCGATAGGGCTAAAGTTGAGTTAATTTCTAAATTACCTCCACCAACTTCTGTGTGTCAAATTCGCTCTTTTCTGGGTCATGCTGGATTTTACCGCCGTTTCATCAAAGATTTTTCTAAAATTTCACGACCCTTATGTGAATTACTAGCCAAGGATGTCCCCTTTGTCTTCAATGATGCCTGTTTGACTGCTTTGAAGACCATTCGTACTTTACTGTCTACCGCACCTATCGTTCATTCACCTGATTATTCCCTACCTTTTGAGCTAATGTGTGATGCCTCTGATTCAGCTATAGGAGCTGTGTTAGGACAACGAGTAAATAAAATGTCGCATGTGATCTATTATGCTAGCAAGACCCTCTCTGAATCTCAATTAAATTTTACGACTACTGAGAAGGAATTGTTAGCACTAATTTTTGCATTGGAAAAGTTCCGTTCCTATCCTATCTCCTAGGCTCCAAAATCGTTATCTATACTGATCATGCCGCTCTGCGATATCTTTTAGCCAAAAAGGATGCCAAACCTAGACTGATTCGTTGGATCTTACTTTTGCAAGAATTTGATCTAGAAATTAGGGATAAGAAGGGGTCAGAAAATGTAGTTGCTGATCACTTGTCCCGCATTCCTTTGGAACACATTCTTGATAACACTCCTATTAATACCTCTTTTCCAAACGAGCATCTCTTTCAGGTGACTCGTTTTTCACAGCCGTGGTATGCCCATATAGTTAATTTTCTTGTTTCCGACAAGCTTCCTGATTCTTGGTCTAAAAATGCCAAAGACAGATTCTTTTCCCAGATCAAATATTATATATTGGAAGACCCTGAGTTATTTAAGCACTGCTCTGATCAAGTTATCCGTAGGTGTGTGCCCGAGTCTGAAGTTCATGATATTCTCACTTTCTGTCATACTCATGCATGTGGTGGTCATTTCTCAGGAAAGAACACTGCTGCAAAAGTTTTACAAAGTGGATTTTATTGGCCTACGATTTTTAAGGATGCTCAAAATTTTTGTCAATCCTGTAATAGATGTCAAAAGACTGGAAATATCTCTCGCAGGAAGGAGATGCCTCAAACTCCGATCTTAGTGGCCGATATTTTTGACATATGGGGCATTGATTTCATGGGCCCCTTCCCACCTTCCTTTGGTTTTCAGTATATTCTTGTAGCTGTTGACTACGTGTCTAAATGGGTTGAAGCTATAGCAACCAAGTCGAATGATCATAAAGTTGTGGTTAAATTTCTGCAAAGTAATATCTTTTCTCGATTTGGGTGCCCTCGTGCGATTATTAGTGATGGTGGTTCTCATTTCAATAATCAACATTTTGCTTCCCTTCTTAGAAAGTACTCTATTACTCATAAGGTAGCCACCCCTTATCATCCTCAGACCAGTGGTCAGGTAGAACTTTCTAATAGGGAAATAAAGCGTATTTTAGAGAAAACCGTTCGCATTGACCGCACAGATTGGGCCATAAAGCTAGACGATGCACTGTGGGCATACATGACTGCTTATAAAACGCCTATTGGTATGTCCCCATATCGATTAGTTTTTGGTAAGCTTTGCCATTTACCTGTTGAATTAGAGCATCGGGCTATCTGGGCCATTAAAAAGCTTAATACGGATATCAATGCCGCTACAACACATAGGAAGCTTAGTTTATGTGAACTTGAGGAAATTCGCAATGAGGCATATTTGAATTCCAAGATCTATAAAGACAAAACAAAAGCTTTTCATGATAAACACATTTCAAGAAGGACTTTTGTTGTTGGACAGAAAGTGTGGCTTTTCAATGCTAAATTGCGTCTTTTCCCTGGTAAATTACGTTCTAGATGGTCCGGGCCTTTTATCATAAATAACGTATTCACGCATGGTGCAGTAGAAATACGCAATCCACACACGAATGAGATTTTCACTGTTAATGGGCACAGATTAAAACATTATGTGGAGGACATCGTTCATGGTGAGGTTATTGAGTCCATCGAATTGACGGATCCAAGCTTTAAGTGATCCTTTTATGGACGTCGAGCGAAAAACGTAAAATTACTCGCTTCCTGTGAGGCAACCCAGTTCTATGATTCTTCCTTAGCTTTGAAAAATTTTCTTTGATTTTTAGGATTTTTCCTTGATTTTCCCGATTTTTCTATGATTTTCTGTGATTTTATTTAGAAAATCGAATTCCTAGATCACGGTCGACGGCCACATCGACCGGTGCTTCGACCGTCCGTCTCTGTCCCAAAAACAGTCTCTCACGGTCGCTGCATCGATCGACCGTCGGCGCATCCATACCTATCCTTTCAGTCACGGTCGACCACCGCATCGACCGGTGCATCGACCGTCCATCTCTGTCACGAAAACACCCTCTCTGGGTCGATGCACGGATCGACCGTCGAAGTATGTTGGCATCTCACGGTTGATCGACCGTCGGCTTCCTTTACCCTCTCACGGTCGACCATCGCTATAGTAGTTCATGATCACCCTATCTCACGGTCGACCGTGGGATCGACCGCCACCCTTGTTTTTCTGCTCGAGCGGAATTTTACTCGGATTTCAATCCTACTCCTACTTGATCTCGTACTCTAACTCAAATTGGAGTTTCTCCTCTATTTAAATCCGTCCGATCCTGACTTCCTAGGGCATTTTTTCTTCTTTGATCATCAACCTCCTTCCATCGTCACGTCCCTGCTATGTTCTTCCCCTGTTCTGCCTTTGTGCCATCGTCGATCATCGCTTCTCTTGTCTTCGACCACACAGCCAGAGCACTGCCTTCCGAGATGTCTCGATTGAGCCAATCTTCGTATTATTCTGAGGATAGTCCGCCCCACTCTCCGATGTCCGACTTCGCACCTGGATCTCCTATGTCGCAAGCATCGTGGTTCTCCTCCGATGAGGACTCGATGAGCACTGCACATGGATAACTTGACATATCCTAATGCACATGTTCACTTCCACATGTTAATGGGTTGATATTAGATTCTAAGCATGATACTAGAATAGATTTATAATTTTATGTCATGACACAGAAAATACATGAGCACATGCAAGTATCTGAGTATGAGAAAAAAAAGAGGATCTTCAACTTAGTAACCGGGCAGTGTGCCTAGCCAGCGTGGTGTTCGCGTAAAACGGTTGAATTTCCTAAGAAAAAGTTCTGGAGCTTGATAAAGCTGTGCCTAAACAAAACTATTAAATGTTTTGCTAAGTAACCGGGTCTCTGCGCCTCAAGAAGCGGAGAGTGCTCGTGTAAAAAGGCAAAGTGTCTGATAGTTGAGAAAAAAATGATGAAAAAAAAAACATATATTGCTATGTGATAAGTGGAAAATATGTTCTTGGATAGGATTGTGATCTTGAATAGTTGAAGTGTTTAGATACAATTGACGCTCTGAAGCATGTGGAACCCCAATCACACACAGGAGTGTTAAAATTGTTTTTAATCATGATTAAATATGTTGAAGTGTTGGAAATATGTTATGACATGTTTTGATTTACTATGTTTTTATGCGACTATGAGTTGAAGGGTATATTTATGGATATTATTTCTATTTCATACATTAGAGTTGATAAATATTGTGATTGATTTCTAATGGTATATTCAAAGGGATGTATAGATGTTTGTGGGTGTCATCCCTGAAAACCCTTAGGAGACTATAACTCCTCCACTGGGGTAACCCAGGGGTTTAAAGGCTTGTTACACATGCTAAGTGCAATCGTGAGACCTACGAAAGTGGCTAGTTAGATTTATTGCTTTCGTTTTATATTTTGTTTACTCGAGGACTAACAAAGTGTAAGTTGGGGGGGTGTGATAAGTCACTAAATGTTCATGATTCAACCCCTTAACTTAGCTTTGTTATGCCTAGAGTAGTTGTATTTGATAGCTTGTTAGTTGATTTCAGGTTTAATCAGGCTTTGAGAAGAAATGCAAGAAATTCGGTTAATATGCTGAAATACACTGCTCTGTCGACTGTTAGCACAATATTCACTAGAAATTATGCATATCTCTAAATATTCTGAAATTTGAATGACAGCTAGTAGACATCAAGACGCACAACTTTCATGTTGAACACATTCAGAGATTCCTGATGGATTGATAGCAGGTTTGAAGAAGATGAAGTTATTTAGCTGCTGGAAGACTGGTCCGTCGACTCCCGGGAGAATATTCACCAATTATTCTCGATAAGTCCAAATATTATAAACTCTTTGGGAAAGGACAGAAGACTTCCAAATCTACATCGTTTGTGTTGGACTCATTCTCAAATTCCGAACTAGTTGAGCCCAGTCGAGATTGGAAGAAGCTGTCAGGGTTGAACCAGGAATTCCGAGTTGTACTTGAGGTCTAACTTAACCCCAAAACCCTAATCCAGGAATTAAGATATAAAAAGGGTTTTGTGGCTGGAAAACAGAAGGCCTCCATAGAGAGAAACAGAGGAATTCAGATTGGAGAAGAAGACGGAGATGCGGAGTGGATCCCTAGCCTTCTTCATCGAATACATGGATCTCATCCAAAAGATGAGTGGCTAAACTCTCTACTTAGGGATCTCATGAAGCTTTAGTGTAGCTTCTTTGTATTTTCTAGTTGGATTCTTGTTATCTTTTCAAAGACATGATCCTATGAATATGGTTTTATTTTATAAAGAGTTGAGGGAACAGAGTTCCTCGACGTATATTCAGACCTACTTGATTGCTGTGCTTGATGGTAGAGATTCGTAGGATGGTGTTCATGTTGCTTTTGTGTATGCCTTTGAGATACTCTATGCTAGATGAAGATAGGTTGTACTCAGATTAAGTTCGAAGACAATCTATTCTAAATTTGGATAGGTTATGCCTTAGGGAAACAATTGCATTATTTTAGGGATTCATGTTAGCTTAAGAAGCTATGAATGCATAATGTCGAGATAAGAAACAAGATGATAACTAGAGAATACGGGAAGTGAAACTAAAGTGGATTGAGTAATCCCTATGTTTTCTCTCCTTGATTTATTTCCATTTCGTTAATTGCTTTCTTAATTAGTTTTAATTAATTAATTTCTAAAAACCCTAAATCAATCCTTCTTCGCTTTAGGATTAGAGTGTTGAGAGTTAATTCTGATTTTTCTTCATTCGTAAACAAGTTTTCCCTGAGAATCGACCCCGTATTTCACCATTATTCTATCTTATTAATTTAGTGCTGAAAGAAAGGTTTAGAAATTTCTAAATTGCGTTTTACATCCGTTTTAACGACGACGTTAGTGAGCGATTAATTACATGTGCCAGTAGTTTCCTCGATTGTTCGATCCGGCAGGTAGTTTTCTTTGTGTGGGCGTTTGTGGCACTAGGACTAGTTGGTTCTTCTTTTTCGGCCCTACCCTTGAATTTCGGGACAAAATTTCTTTAAGGGTGATAGGTTGTGAGGACCCATACCTCCAACCCGGTCCGACCGCGTTAGGTCGAGGGTCTGGGTTTGTGGTTTGACTCGGTTGGCCTTGGGATGCAATTGGTTGATCGCATCGCTGTTTTTGACCCCAGTGGCATTTTGATAAATATGCTCACTGGTGGTCAATTTCACACCCACGTGGCACACACTGCCTTTGATTGATGTATGTGATTGATTAGAACCTTAAGGGCGCTTCCGATCGGAAGATCGGAGCTCGATCGGGAGAGATCGAATCGGACGGCTGTGATCGATTCCAGCTTTTTATTTAAACCCTTTCTCTTCTCCCTCTTTCTTTCCTTCTTTCTTCTCCCGTCGTTCTCTCTTCCTCTCTCTCCAACCGACAGTGCTTGGGCTTCGGAGCGCGGCTTTCGAGGAGCGGATTCCGGGGATCGGAGTTGGGGGATGCGTGGAGGAGCTGCCCTGCTTGTTCAAATAGGTGTTTCTACCTCGATCTTAGGATCGGGTTCTCCTAGGATAGCCTTCTTGTGCTTTGGCTGTAGGAATCCTTGTTAGAATGTTGTGTGGCTTGTAGCATGTGTTGTATAGCTTGCTTCTCGTATTCCTATCAGTCGATTTACGTATTTTATCGGATGATTTCTGTATTATCGCCGTTTTGTCAGTTTTCGACCATTGAGACCTAGGTTGAGATTTAACCATCAAAATCGTATTTTGATCATACCATTAGCTTCCCCATCATATTTTACACATGCTTGCAAAGTTTCATCAACTTCCAACTAGATTTGATCATTCAAATCCAAGAAATTGGATTTCCGGCACTGTTCTGAGGAACTGTGCAGTGGGGTTGATGGTCGATCGGTGGATCGATCGTCAAGCGTTAATACGCTTCTTTCGGGTCTGACGGTCGACCGTCGGAACGTTAATACGCTTCTTTCGGGTCTGGCTTTTCTTGAATGGATTTCATTCATGATATACATCTAAGCATGTTGGGAAGTTTACACGTCGTTTCTATGGAGTTTTTAAAGGAATTCTATCAAGATTGAGGATCGATTCGTGTACTTTCCCTTTTGGGTGAAATTATGGTTTTGATTGCCTTTAAATACGTGATTGGTTAGTAGTTTAAATGCTTATAGCTTTCCTTACCGTTAGCTAATTATGAGTGTTAGCTAACGAGGTATTGTGGAACCTTAACCTGATGCCGGCGTGTGCCGAGGGTTATTGTATAAATGTTCGCCAGTTACCTTCGGGGTAACTGTGGAACCTTAGTCTGTCAGGTGCAAGAGAGCACTGAGCACATTTGTATATCTGTGTTCAATGCTTTGCTCTAATAATTGTTTGCTTAGTATAGATTATATGTATTTGAGGCCTTTGTTATGCTCACCCCTTTGGCTAGCTATAGGCTATGCCTAGCCCTGTATGATTATCGTCATGTTGTTGCATGCCTATATCTTGTTATCTGCGCCTGAGCATTGCATGCATCTTGTTTGCATTAGAGACATATGAGGTTAGGCGGGCGATGGGTTGATCGCCGATCCGAGGCTCTGGGGTAGCTCGGATCTAACCTTAGGACCGCGGCTAGGTAGTCAGGATTAGGGTGTGATTGTTTGATCAGAATCTCATGTTATTGAGGATGCACGCTAGTTGGCTGAGATATTTGTTCTGAGGTTTAGATGTCGTGTTGTCTTCCCAAGGCTAAGTGTTAAAGATGGTTGTCGGTGCCCCTGATATGGTCCCCAAGCAGTGGCTTCCTGCTACGTAAAGGTGATCCTACTGGTTCTGGTTCTCTGTTTTCCTCCCAGCGTGTTTGGTTGATGTATCCCAGCGTGGTCGGTTGAGAAGAGTAGGATCCCTTGGGGTAGTCGACAGGGGTTGTGGACCCCGTGGCATTCCTTAGGCTTGAGCGGGAAGTCAACACTGTTGTTGTTTTCCTCCCTTCTGTGTGCCGTAGAGTAGAACCCTACTGAGCTTATCGCTCACTCCTACCTGGGCTGCGTTTGCAGGTGCAGGCGCCTGTTCTTCAGCAGTAGAGCCGGCAAGATCAGCTTTTGGAGGCGCGACTACATCCAGAGGTGCTTGAGGTTGCTGCAGGAAGATTGTTGTACTTTGACAGTTTTGTAAATTGTAAACATCTTTCGAGGACTTTTGATTTATTGTATAATATCTCTTCCCTTGAGGGAGTTTGATAAGAATTGTAATCAGATGTTTAAACGGTACAACTTGATGTATTTATGAATTGAATTTTTGTTTCACCTCTGGAATATAAATTGTTTAAATTTATCCGTCTTTTCCACATTGTATCCCTCCAGTTGGAGATGAACAGTGTAGGTTTCCCCTCACGCCTCAGCTCGGATGGGTTTTCTGGGTCGAGGCGTGACATAGACCTTCCCCGGCCAATCCACACCGATAGATCTCTTCCCCTCTGCTATACTACACTTCCAGTGAAGACCCCGACCGCCGAATACCCCGTACGCCGGCGATTTCCCTCCTGTGGCCCTCCACTATCGGATCCACCTTAGCCTCTCCCTCAGGCCTCAGCCACTCTTGGCTGACTTGGTCAACCGGATCTACTCAACTTGACTTAGGTCCAACCACTTAACCTAATCCAGCCCAATCCAGTCAAGCCTAATCCAATTCCTTGAGCCAGATCTGAACCAGCTCAAGCTAGACTTGATCCAGCTGGCCAGACTCAGCCTTTCAAGCATGATGAGAGTCAATTTTGATCAATTGGAGCGGTAGAGACCCGATACGAGAGGATTGCGAGTAGACCGCTCGTATCACGTGAGCAAGGGTAGCAGCTATATTGGCGACGACATTCTTCAACCAGAGTCAAGCTGCAACACTCCACAAACCAATTATCTTCCTGCCAAGACGGAGAAACCCACCGAGAAGAAGAAGAAGGCGAGTTGAAAAGCAGTTACATACCGCCCTCCTGTCCATGCCACGGGCTCAAGCCGTCCATATTACGAGTCATCGCTCAACACCAACCATCCTGAAGCTTTGTCACCAACATACGACGGTGCAAAAGGAGTCCTCCATGAGAACAACTTTAACATCGTCACGGCGATGCCTGTCAGAGTCCAGGACGATGAAACGTCTACTTCCTCAAATCTCCCTGCCAAGAGACAGAAGAAGAAGGTTGCCGTCGAGGAACCCCGAGATGCTGCCATCGCCGGCCTACCTCAAATTTATATGCCACTCAATCGCCCCCACACTAGAAGCGTCACTCGTTCCCTTGGCAGCAAAGATGCAGCCTCCGAAGCATCATATGAAGAAGAATCCCTTGTTATGCCTAAATCTCCGGAGATCCGATCGCCTTCACCAACAATTAGATCCCCGGAGCGATATCAAGTCCTTGCAACCTTACTCGAGGAAGAGCGGGAGCAACTGCGAAACACACTCCAGTTGAAGGATGCAGAGATAGCCAATCTAAAGACCCAAATACCCGAAAACAACTCGCACGTCGAGAACCATTCTCACGAGAATGTACCGCCAAATATGGTACCTCTCGACACCGTACAAAAAATGGTCACCGAGAGAGTGAGAGCATTCCGCGTGCAGCAACAGTATGCCATGAGGCATGGGTACATGAAGCCGTACCTAGCTAAAATCGACTTGGTCCTGTACCCAACAAATTATCGACATCCTCAGTTCACCAAGTTTAACGGGACTGGATCCCCACATGAGCATATTGCTCATTTCCTAGCAGCATGTCACGATACGGCTCACAATGGCACACTGCTTCTTCGCCAGTTTGTCCAAACACTCTCGGGACCGGCCTTCACTTGGTACAACAAACTACTTCCAGGATCCATCAATTCATGGGAGCATATGCAAGAGGCATTCCTCCAAAGATTTTATAGCACTCAAAGGACTGTCGGGATTACAGAGCTCACTCAGACGAAACAGAGAAAGCATGAGAAGGCTGTTGATTTTATCAACAGGTGGAGAAATCTGAGTATCCACTGCCCACAACCCATCATAGAACCTGAAGCTGTGCGGATGTGCATGAACAACCTACGGCCAGAAATGGCCCTCTACCTGCAAGGTGTCCGTCCACTTTCTTTCAAGGAGCTGACTTCCAAGGCCACCGATATCGAAAATTACCGACACCACATGGCTCGCAAAAGTTTCGACCGCACAACAAAAGACAAGGCTCTTCCCAAGGGGAAAGTTGTGCTCCAGACTTCGTGTCGCGCCCCGACCCGCATAGGCCCAACCGGGCCGGGCGACGCGAACCGGAACCTAACCTACTGCGAAAATTTTGGTGAGGTTTCCCTCTAATCATAGTGGTCTCCCTAGCAATTCATAATCATCCTGTATTATACAAACAATCACAAACCTCAAAACACTGAACTGGATATAATACAAATCCTCAAAACAGGGAACTTATACATTTAACACTCCCGTAGGAGACTATCTATAACAAAAGGGTAAAACTGAGATCGCCGCTCCTCAAGCACCGCCAGATGCCGCCACATCACCAAACACCTGCCCAGTAGGGGCGATCGAAGAAGAGCTAGCGCCAGCACCTGCAAAACGCAGCCCGGGCAGGAGTGAGCACTAAGCTCAGCATGGATACTACACTACGACACTCACAAGAGAGGGAACACAACAGTGCCGCCCCCAAGTCTATCCTAGTTGTATACAAGGGTCCCATAACCCTACTGGAAGTTCGTGAACGCAGGCCCAAAACACTACAGACTCACAACAGGACACTGAACACTGTTTGGCGGGTCAGGACACTGCTGGGTAGGCACTCCTCGACCCAAGAGTCAAGAACACCGAACTCCAGCTACACCTCAGATACAACTTGGAGTTGACACGACCTCTAAACATCAAACCACATGTATTCAGGTCATCTAACCCTATCATCGAAATCGACTGAATACTACAAATCGAGTCCTGGACCAAGCCACCCGCAACAGTCCTAGAGCTAGATCCGGACTACCCGAAAGCCCCGGATCGGCGATCAACCCATCGCCAGCACCCTACACAGATGCAACTAATGCACAAAGCAATGCATGTTATGAGCACACTGAGGAATATACAGGTAAGCATGCAACAGTATGTGATCGTATATCAAACAAGGTCTGGGCATGGCACCCTGCCGGCCCGGGGTGGTGAACAGGTAAATAAGGTCTAGGAGCTGCTACAGTGGTACCACCACCAACTGTCAGTAGTCCACTACGACACCTGCACTGGGAAACATCCCCGTAAACAACAGCTCACAGATATCACAGATAAAGCCCTCGGCGCACGCCGGCATGCAAGGCTAAGGAGAGCTGTAGCGCTACCCGCCCGTTTATTCTAAACATCCCAGGAGTCATCACTCCCCCGGTTCACCACTGCCCCTATTATAGGGCTAACATGCTTAAACATATGTACCAGGTACAAGACAGTAAAGAAAACTATACATGCAAAGCCCCGCGGGCCAAACCAAGAAGAATATCTCTCTCTGCCATAGACGGGTCGATCCTTCTCCCCAAGGGCCGATAGATCCTACTAATGGCAGAGAACAATCTCTCTATATCGTGCCGAGTACGATCGATCCGTCTCCCCAAGGGTCGATCGATCCTACTCGCGATAGGGAACATCCTCACTGCCGTCCCAAGGAGGATTGATCCTACTCGCGATGAGGGGGATCCCATGCTACCTGATGAGTGCATGAAAGTGCATTCTAAACAACCTTATAACCATCTCAATTGCTAGATTATTATCCTTAATCAGCATCTTTATTACTATTTTTATACTTTTATATGCTTCACATAGTTGTTTCGAAAATGCAGGAAATTGGGGCTAAAAAAAGCTGAAAAGAGTATATGGATCAACTTCAAAAATTAATCTGTACCTGTTCATGAAGAACCAGATGATGTGCCACATATGGTTGGAAAGCTCTTGAAGTCTAGATTCTGGAAAATTTTACGGTTCGTGATTTAGAGTTTCCTAGAGGAAGTTACGGCAATTTTAGTACCGATGGCACAGTCTGAAGGGCAGAACCGAAAATAAGCTGGAAGTCCGATCGATCCGCCGATCGATCGGACCACGCAGAAACGTGACAGAACATGTATTTTTCAGCCATAAGGGGTCCGATCGATCCCTCCATCGCTCCTACGGGGTCCGATCGATCCGACACCAATGGTCCGATCGATCGAACTCGGAAAAAGCCAAAACAGCGGATTTTTATGCAACCGATCGATCCAACACCCATGGTTCGATCGATCGGACTTGGGAATTAAAGGTTGACAGAACGTATGCTTTCTAGAGGAACACAGTTCGATCAATCCATCCATCGATCGGACTCAGGCATAAATAGAAGTTGAAGATTTTAATGAGACCGATCGATCCAACATCCCGAGGAGGATCGATCGGACGTTCCCAGTGAATTAAATCAACGGGTTAGATCAATTCCGTTGATGGAGAGACTTTGGGGCTATAAATAGGACTCTTTCTAGGGTTTGAGGGGGACTTCTTGGACGTTTTTGGAGGCTCTTTCTGGACGTTTTCCAAGGGAAGAAGATGAAGACATCTCCATCCATGGCCGAGTAATCCACGGGCATGGCGGACGGATGATCTAGCGAGGATTAGGGCTTCTTCTCCAACAATGGTTTATAGTTTTTAATATTCATTGTTAAACTCTTTTCTATGTATTGGATCTTCAAATATTATTTTCAAATTATAGATTTCTATATGGATGATTAATATTATGAATCCAGTCATGCTTGTTTCATGATCTTATAATCCCATAGTTATCTCTTTTGATTCTCCTACCGAGTCTCACGAGACCTTTGCTATGCATTGCCCGTAGTGACGGCTGGTATTGTGTATTCTTAGGGATCTGGTTAGACAAGGTTGGGGCTCTATCCCCAGGAATTTTTGCTATGCATTGCCGATTGTGAGAGTTGGTATTGTGTATTCCTAGAGATCCGGTTAGATAGAGTTAGGGCTTTGTCCCGATGAACTTTTGCTGCGCGTTGCCTGTAGTGACAGCCGGTATCGTGTATTCTTAGGTTTGGTTGGATGAAGTTAGAACTATAAAAAGGAAGAACCAATCGTAGGAAGAGACATTTATATATTTTGTCAGATTCATAATTCTATATCTTCCGGTTAAGGCGATTGGGATGTGAATCCCTTAACTGAGTATTATATGAACCATTGAGAAAAGAAGAACCTAAATCCGAATGAAGTGATTCCTGAAGCCTAGCCTCATTCAAATCCTGATTTCTTTCGTTAACTTTATCTTACTGATGAGAATGCATAATGTTATATTTTTATCCCTTAATACTTAGTCTCCTGTGCTTATTTAGTTCCTAAATACACTCTTTATTCTTATATTTTGATTTAGGATGCAATTGAAGTCCTTAAGTCGAAAAGAAGCTGAAAAGAGTGCATGGATAAACTTTAAAGATTTATCTGCACCTTTTCATGAAGAACCAGAGGATGTTCCATACATGGTTAGAAAGCTCTTGAAGTCTAGATTCTGGAGAATTTTACGGTTCGCGATTCCGAGTTTCCTAGAGGAAGTTACGGCAATTTCAGTACCGATGCGCAGTCTGAATGGCAGAAAGGAAAATAAGCTGGAAGTCCGAGCGATCCGCCGATCGATCGGACCACGCAAAAACGTGACAGAACATGTGTTTTTCAGCCACAACGCATCCGATCGATCCCTCCATCGCTCCTATGGGGTCCGATCGATCCGACACCAATGGTCCGATCGATCGGACTCGGAAAAAGTCAAAAACAGCGCATTTTTACTCAACTGATCGATCCAACACTCATAATTCGATCGATCGGACTTGGGAATTAAAGGGTGACAGAACGTATGCTTTTTAGAGGAACACAGTTCGATCGATCGGACCATCGATCGAACTCGGGAAGAGCCATAGACGAAGGATTTTTACGAAATCGATCGATCCGACTCCCTTAGTCCGATCGATCGGGCTCGGGCGTGAATAGAAGTTGAAGATTTTAATGAGACCGATCGATCCAGCATCCAAGGTCCGATTGATCGGACTTTCCCAGTAACAAAAATCAACGATTGTGATCTAATCCGAGGGTGGATACAATTGAGGCTATAAATAGGACTCTTTCTAGGGTTTGAGGGGGGATTCTTGGACACTTTTGGCTACTCTTTCTCCTCCTTTATATTTTTTCTAGGTTTTCTTTTGCTTTATGAAATCTTTTGGAGGATTGTTCTTGATGGCCCTGCGTGGCTAAATCTTGATCCTTAGTCGAGGAAACTGAAACCTCGGAATCAATGAAACTGTGAGATCTAATTTATTTTTATTGTTCAGTTTATACATGAGTATTGGATGTTCTTTTGAGATTAAATCTTCATGATTACCTTGTTTAATTGCTAGGAGGCCAACTAGTTTATTATTCATGGTGATCTACTGCTAGGTTTGCTATCAAATCCGGAATTGTTTGATCCCTCTAATCTGCGAAGCAACTAGAATCTAATAATTTACTGCTGATCAGATCTTGTTAGATCTTAGAAAGAATATTCCACTAGATTAAATGCAACCGCTTGTCCTTGTGTTGTTTAGCTTCATCGATCTCACTATTCTTAACGCTGCTACTAGATTAAATCTACAGCGCTTGTCTCAGGTTGTTTAGTAGTTAGGGTTGATTAGATCGCTTGTTTCTAATTAACTAAGATTGAGGAGAGATTCGGATTTCATTCGGACGGTGAATATTCATGATATAAATTGATTGATACTTGCATCTATGAATAGTTATTGGATTCCGATGGTGGATGTTGACTCAGACCAAGGTTTGTTCTCTTGATTTAACTCGTTTCTTCGCTTTAGATTATTTCTTTACTGTTTTCCTCACGTTTAAAACCCCCCATCTTTATTTACTGAGCACAAAACTAGGCTAAACACTTTTCGTGGGATCGACTCGTACTCGCACTACTACATTCATTTTAACGGGTATTGGTTTTATTTTTGAGTGCATGCGACATCACATCATTTACCATTACATCTCCGATCTATTTTCTTAACTTTCATCGCTCTTGATTGTTTTCAATTCATTGTTATTTGTGTTTCTGGATCTTTCCTGCTTGTCTCTCTGTGGGATTCGACCTCTCTTATGCTGTACTGCACCGCGACCGCTGTGCGTGACACATTTGAGCGACATCACTACCCAAGGCACAAGGATCGATCGTTCTCACCCGAGAATGATCGATCCTGCTCGGGTTCAGCATGACCAACAAAGACGGATCGATCCCTCTCACAGAAGGATCGATCGCGATGGGTTCTCCGGCAACCCTCCGGTGAGAAATACCGTCGGAAAACTCAACCAAATCCCACCAAAACCTGGGATCTAGTAGTACGAAGGAGCACGAGTCCAAAACTAGTGGAAATACTACAATCTAACATGTATATAACAAGATCTAAGCAAAAGATCACAAACAACTAAAAAAACTTCCAAAAACCTGGAAGAAATGTAGGTAGGATCCCTGCCGATGCAATAGCAGCTTCAATCCCGGCTGCTAGGCTTTGGATCATCCACGACCTCTTCGAAATCCAGAAAATCTCAGCTCAAGAACTCGGATTTCAAAAGAGATTCAAGGAAGAAGGTTACGTAAGTTTTATAGACAAACGAACCGACTTAAGCAGGATCGATCTGTCCAAGAGGAACGATCGATCCGTCCCAAGAGGAATGATCGATCCTTCTCAAGGATCCGACTTCCTGGCATTGACCAATCGATCCTTGTCCTTCTAGCAAGGAAAGATCGATCCGTCTTTCACAGGAAGCTAGACTTGGGCTAAAACTTAAACCCAAGCCCGGATCTTTCGATCCCGGGTCCCACTAACCATTCTAACCAAACATTAACACAACCATGGTCAGTGTGTGCCCACGCGGGTGTGAAACTAGCCGACAAGGCGCAATTTACCAAATTGCCCTTGCGGTCCACGACGAGCCACAAAAGTAGAGGGACGGGTCCTTACATCCTAATACCATTAAAGAAAATCTCGTCCCGAGATTCGATAAAGGTAGGGCTCGGAAACAAAAGAACCAGCTACACTAGAAGACATGACAAAAGTTACCTCGAGAAGGAAACAAGTGTGGATACCCCTGCCGCATGCACGCCTTACGCTCCCAGGTCATCTCCTCGACGCCTCTGTCCCTCCACAGTACCTTGACCAAGGGAATCGTCTTTCCCCACAAGACCTGATCCCTCCGGTCAAGTATTCGAACAGGCTGCTCAATGAACGTCGCGTCTGACTCAAGCTAGATGTCATCCACTCTGATGACATACGATGGGTCGGGGTGGTACTTCCTTAGCATCGACACGTGAAAAGTCGGGTGCACAGCTGACATGTGCTGAGGAAGGTTCCGGCTACCTCGCCGACCCTCTCTAGGATCTCAAACGGTCTGACGAACCTCGGAGCCAACTTGCCCCCGCTGCCAAACCTGGCAGACCCTCTGTACGGAGCTGCCCGTAGAAACACAGTGTCGCCAACTGCGAACTCAAGCGGTCGTCGCCTCTGATCTACATAGCTCTTATGCCGGCTCTGAGCCGTCAGAAGCCTCTGCCTGATCTGCACTAACCTCTCTGACGACCTCCTAATGATGTCTGGACCGGTGAGTGAAGCCTCTCTAACCTCTGTCCAGCTAACTAGGGAACGACACGGCCTACCGTAAAATGCCTCGAAAGGTGTTACTCCAAAATTGGACTGGTAGCTGTTGTTGTAGGCGAACTCCACCAAGGGAACGTGCTCCTCCCAGCTACCTTCGGCGTCGAGGACACATGATCTCAACATGTCCTCCAAGATCTGGATCGTCCGCTCTGACTACCCGTCTGTCTGCGGATGAAACGCCGTACTGAATGTCAGAACTGTGCCAACTGCCTCCTGAAAGCCCCGCCAGAACCTGCTAGTGAATCTGGGGTCACGGTCTGACACTATGGACACTGGAACCCCGTGTAGTCTGACTACCTCCCTGACATACAAACTGCCCAACCTGTCAGTCGAGTCTGTCGTCCGCATAAGCAAGAAGTGCGCCGATTTGGTCAATCGATCAACAATGACCCAAATCGCGTCATTCCCCCTAGGAGATCTCGGTAGCCCAGTCACGAAGTCCATCGTGATGTGCTCTCACTTCCACTCAGCTAGTGGAAGCGGCTGAAGTAACCCCGGAGTCCGCTGGTGCTCTGCCTTGACCTTCTGACAGGTAAGGCAGTGCGATCCTGGTACATCTTGGTGCCGCCGGGACGAACCGCAAAGCGAGAGTGGTGGAACTCTCGTAGGACGTCGTCTCGAAGAACTGGATCTGCTGGAACTGCTACTCTGCCTCGGAACCGCAGCCCTCCGTCTGGCGATACTATCCAGTCTCCGTCTGCGCCCTATGTGCCCGTTGATGTGCGTAACTCCTCGAGCTCTGGGTCACTGTCTTGTGCCTCTAACACTCTGGCTAAGACTGCTGGCATACTCTGCAATGCGTAGAGGAAGCTGCTGGATCCCTGATCCTCAAACTCGAGCCCCAACTGGCCCGCCGTCTCTAGAGCCTGCCACTGCCGCGCTGACAACCCTGCAACTGCTGCTTTGGTGTCTCTCACCTGTCTGCTCAGCGCGTCTGCTACGACGTTTGCCTTAGTAGGATGGTAATGCAACTCAAAGTCATAGTCCTCCAGTAGCTCCATCCAGAGTCGCTGCCTCAGGTTGAGGTCACGTTGAGTGAAAACGTGCCTCAAACTCTTATGGTCCAAGAAGACAGAAAACTTCTCTCCATAGAGGTAGTGACGCCAGGTCTTCAGGGCAAAGACCACTGCCGCTAGCTTCAAGTCATGGGTCGGGTAGTTCCTCTCATGGTTCTTTAGCTGGCGAGAACCATAGGAAACTGTGTGGCCCCCCTGCATGAGGACACACCCCAAGCCCTCACCGCTGGCGTCACAGTAGACACTGTAACCAACACCTCGCTCGGGGAAGATCAGCACCGGTGCACTGGTTAACCTGGTCCTCAGCTCTACGAAGGCTCGCTCACTAGCATCATCCCACACGAACGGGACGGCCTTCTGTGTCAGTCTGGTCAACGGTCCGGCAACTCTGGAGAAGTCCCGCATGAACCGCCTGTAGTACCCCGCCAAGCCCAGGAAACTGCAAACCTCAAACACTGTCCTCGGTCTCTGCCACTGTACTACTGCCTCGACCTTGGCTGGGTTGACTGAGATCCCTGCTGCCGACACCACGTGTCCAAGGAATCCCACATGTGCAAGCTAGAACTCGCACTTGGAAGCCTTGGCATAAAGCCGATGCTCCTGAAGTACCTGCAACACTATCGCCAAGTGTCGCTCGTGCTCCGCCTCTGACCGAGAGTAGATGAGAATGTCGTCAACGAACACCACCACGAACTCGTCTAGGAAAGGCCGGAAGATCCTCTGCATGAGATCCATGAATGCTGCTGGTGTGTTCGTCAGCCCAAACGGCATCACCACGAACTCGTACAGACCATTTCGAGTCCGGAATACCGTCTTCGGGATGTCGCAATCCCGAACCCTCAACTGGTGGTAGCCGGTACGGAGATCGATCTTCGAGAACACTGAAGATCCTCGCAGTTGGTCAAACCAGTCGTCGATCCTCGGCATCGGGTACCTGTTCTTCACCGTCACCCTATTGAGCCGCCTATAGTCTATGCAAAGTCGAAGGATACCATCCTTCTTCTTTGCGAACAACACTGACGCCCCCCAGGGAGACATGCTGGGATGGATGAAACTTCTGCTGGTAAGCTCGTCTAGCTGGGTCCTCAACTCACTCTGCTATGCTGGTGCCATCTTGAAAGCTGGAAGAGAGAACAGTGTGGTACCTGGTACTAGGTCGATCTCCAAATCGACCTCTCTGAGTGGTGGAAGCCCTGGCAACACCTCGGGAAATACTTCGACGTAGTCGCACACGATCCTGGGAAAACTACTATGCTGTACTCCCTCAGAACCGGACAGCGACAGGCTGGGCAACATGGCTGAGAGCTCGCTACCACGCCTCCCTACATGACAAGCAAAGGAATCGTCGGAGAACCGATCCCCCAACAACACAAACCGTGTCCCATCGGGTGTCCAAGCGACCACCCTCCGGCGACCACAGTCGATGACGGCCCGGTATACTGCCAACCAGTCCATACCGAGTATCACGTCAAAGCCAGTCATGTCTAGTACCCGTAGGTCTAGACAGACTCGAAGGCCTCCAACCTCCAACGAACACGATCGGTAGACCCGGTCTACCCTGACTGCCCCGTCGATCGGTGAGTCTACAGACTGTGCCACCTCTAGCCCACTCGTGTCTAACCCTACCGATGCCACGCACATTGTAGCAATGTAGGAGTGAGACGCCCCTGAATCTATCAGCACATCTACTAAGGAACTAGAAAGCTGAAAGATACCTCTAAGGACGGATGGCTCCGCCGTGACCCGCTAGTACTGCTGCGACTGCTGGTACTGTAACGGCTGCTGGTACTGTGGTGACGGCTGATACAGTTAAACGGTGTACTACTGCTCATGAACTGGGAGGGCAAACACCTGCCCCCGCTGGCCGCCTCCACCTCTGGGACGCCCCGTCCCGCGCCCACCCCCTCTCCCCTGCCAGGCACCGGACCCTCCACATCTACTGCCTTGCGGCATAGCACTCCGCGCTCCTCGCGAAGGACAGTCTCTACGGTAGTGCCCCTTCTTCCCGCACTGAAAGCACATGGGCGATGTGCCGCTAGGCTGCTGACCCTAGCCTCCCCCTGACGAAGCCTGCCCAAATGGCCCCGCCGTCAGTAGAAACGGGGCTGGTGGGCTCGATAGTGGCTGCTGGTACTGCAGTGCACGCGGCGGCTGCTGCTGAAAGGGTCGCTGTTGCCGCTGCTGCCCCCTGCCGAACCCCCCTCTGCCCTGGGGTCGCTGTTGCGCGCTGGTGAAGGGTGCCGGTGGAACTGCCCGGCACCTGTCTATGCAAAGTCGAAGGGTTCAGATCTGGCTTGAGCTAGTTCAGATCTGGCTGAGCCTGATAGGATAGGACTTGATTGGGTCAAGTCTGAGTTGATTTGGATCAGGTTGACCTGGTTGGATTGGACTGGATCCGGATTGAGTGGCTGAGCTGAACTAGGTTGGGCTGAGTCTGATTCAAGTGGCTGGCTGGAACGATCCGACAGCTGAGGAGTCATCGGTGTAGATCGTCGGAGTAGGGGCGGTGGCGGCGGTCGGGATCTTGGCAGGGAAGGTCGTAGGACGGTGGGGAAGAGATCCAATGACTCTGATTTGGGAGATGGGTGGCGGATCGGCTGGATCTGGGAGGTCAACGGCGGTTTAGAGGAGGATGGCATCGGGGACGACGACGGGGAGCTCGGCGGGGCCTGGAATGGTCGGGATCGGGTCTATGGAGGTCGGCCGGGAACTTAGGAGGGATTTGGCAGGGTTGATAGCGGTCGGACAGGGAAGGGGTGACGGAGCTCGGGAGGTTGGGTTGCCATGGAGATCACTGGAGACGGTAAAGAGCGACGGGGAAGAGATGGCTGGGGTCGTGGGAGATAGGGGAAGACGTTGGCGGTCTTGGATGGCGACGAGACGGGCCGGAGAGGCTGGACGGAGGTGGACGGCGGTGAAGCTAGGGTTCGGCTTGAGGAAGAGAGGAGGAAGATGATGCTGAGGTGGCAGGTCACGAAGAGAGAGAGAGTGATGACGTGGCGCTGACGTGGAGGAGAGAGAAAGTGACGGGGAGAGAGAAATTTCGGTGGAGGTGATGCCGGCTGCGGAGAAGATGACCGACGGGGAAGAAGGTGGATCAATGGTGGATTATCTGGTGGAAACTATATTACCTCTACTCCTATGATATTCTATCAACTATTTTAACTCATAATTCTCTTCTTCATTCATCCCCCCTAATACAAACTACTGAGGTCCTTTTATAGAGACCTTGACAGAGTCCTAATCCAACTAGAAAACCTCATTGCTTAATTAGCAAGTAATAAGGCTTTCAAACTCAACTCAACTTCCTAACTCAAGTGGACTCTTAATTAATTCTTAACAATCAAATATTAACTAGGATTCAATAAAAGAATAATAATAAATCCTAATTAAATACTCTAGTTTGAACTAGGGAAGTCCAAGTCAAACTAGGAAAGAGGTTGAACCAGTTTGGTTCCTCTTCTGGGTTCGGGTCTAGTTGGTTGAGTCGGATCGACTCGTATCAATTGAAAAGGAGTATTCCTTCCCCCGAGAGGAGGTCCCTGACATCTTCAAAGGTTTGCTGGATCTCGGACTCATAGAGCTCCTGGAGTCGCGGCGCCCTCATGAAGCGGACAAAGTGAATGAGCCAAAGTATTTCCGTTACCATAGAATACTTAGGCACGCACTCGAAGACTGCTTCGTCCATAAGGATCAAATCCAGAAATTAATTGACGACGGAGTCATGGATGTCGAGCTGCTGAAGAAGCTCTAGAAGGGCAAAAAGGTAGAATCAACACATATGATTACTACCGGAGCACACCCCGAATTCCCATACGAGGAGTACGCCCCATCAACACCTCATAAAGAAATGGTGTATGCCCCTCAGGCACCTCCCTACTTGCCCATTGAGAACAGATACACATCTATCTCTCCATACGAGCAATACGAGGAGCATATAGCTCCCATTCTAACACCTGCCAAGGGATGTCCGTGGCTCACCTTGGAAGAGATGTATTATTCTGGCTTGGATGATGATGATACACTATCCGACTTCGAGCCCAGCTATGATCGCTATGGGAGGCTCTATATCAGCAAAAGGCAAAGGAAAAGACAAACTTTCGATCAAAGGATTAAAGCATCTAGATGTGCTCCCCCGAGACCTCCACTTCCTGAAAACTGGCAGCCAAGGCTTTGGTGGCGCATATCTCCAAAATACAAGATTCTGAGGAAAGTGATGGACCGCGAAGAAATCAAGGAGTTCATCCACCAAGTTTCCACAGATCTTCAAACTATAAAGTCACGTGTGCCACAAAATGACACCCCTTGGGATGATGACAACTATCCTTGCTTCACCATAGGAGTCTTTGGAGATCACAACAAATCCCTCTGCTTCCCAGAAGAAGAGACACCGGAAGTCCATGAAATCATCACCCGCTCCGAGCTCCGACTTCCAGATTCCCAACCTTCACAGCCAAGAGGATGGGACCAAGAACCACACCAAGCAATGCAAAATAATGTAAACTCACATGAGTCCATCAAGTACAATGTAATTTCTCATCTAAAGAAAATACCAGCGTTGCTTAGTGTGTACGTTTACCTGTGTCTCTCGCTTGATCTTCGCAAATTTCTTATAACTGCACTAACCTTTCCGGACGACTACCGGGCAGATGTCCTCCAAACTGGCACCCCAGTAGTCGAAAGCTTAAATATAGAATTTTCTGATAACGACTTATTGCTTGGTACAAAACCACACAATAGACCGTTATTAATGACTGGCGATATAGACGATGTACCCACATCACGAGTAATGTTAGATTGCGGCTCAGCTATTAATCTTTTGCCGCTTAAAACACTTCGTGACTTGGGGCATGATATCGATGACTTAACGTCAAGTAAGATAGTAGTCCAAGGCTTTAATCAAGCAGGACAACACGTGTTAGGATCCATACGTTTAACACTAAAATTTCAGGACTTGCCCACGAGTGTCGTCTTCTATGTTATCGACGCTCGAACTTCTTATAATGCGATGCTAGGAAAACCTTGGCTCCATGAGTATAAGGTCTGTGAGGACCTGTCCCTCTACCCATGTGGCTCGTTGTATACCGCAAAGGCAATTTGGTAAATTGCACTTTGTTGGTTTGTTTCACACCCGCGTGTGCACACACTGACCTTGTTTGTGTTAGTGCTTGATTAGAATGGTTAGGTGGGCCCAGGATCGGAAGATCCCAGCTCGGGCGCGTAGAAGCTTTCTTTTGGGCAGCTGGTGGCCCGTGAGAGACCGATCGCTCCTAGGAGCGATCGATCGGACTCGTGAGCGAGTTGATGGGTTTTCCTTCGCGAGGACAGCCGCCGTTCGCCGTCACTCTCCTCAGTCAGAAGGGGAGGGCTTTCCCTCCCCTCCTTCCCCTTTTCCCCTCCTTCCCCGGCTTTCCCCTTCCCTTTTCCTTCCTCTTCTCCTTCCCCTTCTTTTTCCTTCTTCTTCCTTCTTCTTTCTTCTTCCCGCGGTTCTATTTTTCCTCTGTTCTTCCCGGCAGCGAGCTTCTTCTCCTCCGTTCTCCCTCCTCCGGCCACCGTTTTGTGTGTTTTAAAGCTCGTTGGATCAGTAGCGACGAGAGAAAGATCACCGAAGTGGTTTGGAACCTTGTTGGTGACTGGCTTGTGGGGAATCAGCCGAGGATTAGCACAGTTCCGTAGGTTTCTACCTACCTGAGTTAGTTTATTGGGTTCGTCTTAATCTAGCCGTTTGATCTTATTGATCTTTGTGTTGTTGGATGCATCTTGCTTAGTATAATTTCTGTTATAAGTTTCATGAACTTTGGTTGAGATTTTAGTAGGATTTATGCATGATTAATCTCGGATTTTCCGGTTTCTACTGTTCTTAAAGAACAGTCAGCTTGCGGCGTGTGTTCCGGCCAGTACATGCATGATCTTGGGTTGTAATAAACTTAAGAGTTGTAGATCTGTGAATCTACTATTAAACCCAACTGATTTCATATTTTTCCGATTTTCCTATACATTGTTATGATTTTTGCACTGGCGGGCTGCGTTACAGCAAAGAGGTGGTAAGTTAGTTTGATTAGCGGGTTTGATTAGTATTTTCCCGTTAATCTAACCGTTGGATGTTTATGGATTTTGGTTATGTTGATCCTGGCATGTAGATCTACTGGTGGCCAAGTCGGATCTTGAATCCAACGTCGTTTGGATGTCGGATCTACGGGTCAATTAGCCTTTAGTAGAGAACTTTTGGTGTTTTAAATAATATTATATGTTCGAAACATATAATATTATATTTTACTGTTCATTAGCATTTTCGGGGTTGGTTCCCGTTGCAGGAGTCCGCGATTGATGTTCGGGGTACCGTCGTAATGCCGGGACCCGCTGCGGACCGGCTGGCAGCGGTTGGTAGTACCGCTGTAGCGATCCTGTTGGACTTGTTTGCTATCCTTAACATACTGTTGCATGCCTACCTCTTGTATATGTATGTTCATAGCATGCATTCTCTGTTGTGCATTAGTTGCATGGTTAGGGCGTGGGTGATCTGTGGGTCACCGTCCGGAGGCTGGAAGCTCGAACTTAGCCCTAGGACCGGAGTTGGGTAGTTTGGACCCGGTTTGAATTGTGGTGTCCAGTCGATTCGATGATAGGCCTAGAGGACTGGTACACTTGTTGCTTGATTATGATTAGAGGTCGTGTCAACCTCGAGCCAGGTGTTGAGGGTGCAACTGGTGTCAGGTCTTGTTCTTTGGGGGGCTGAGGGGGTTAGTCCGGCCCAGGCAGTGTCAGTTCCTGCAAGCAGTGGTGACCAGTGTGGGCCCAGTCCGTTTTGGGTGACTGCAGCTGGAACCCTACGACACTAGGTGTATCCAGGATGGGCCCAGTCCGTTGGGGTGACCATGGTTGGATATGCCTAGAGACACCGGTGAAGGGTTATAGGACCCTTGCAGCACACTCGAGTCTGGCTTGAGGGCGACACTGTTGCGTTTCCCTCTTCCTTCTGTGTGACGTAGTGTAGAACCCAACTGAGCTTTATGCTCACTTCTACCCGGGCTGCGTTTTGCAGGTGCAGACGTTAGCTCCTCTTTGGTGGCTCCTACCGGGCAGTTGGTCGGCGGTACAGCGGCGCCAGGCGGAGTCTGAGAGGTGGTGATCATTTACTGCTTTTACCTTATGTTAGATAGTCTCCTACGAGAGTAATGTTGTATTTGAATCTTCCCCTATCCGAAGATATGTATATTAAATCTTTTTGGGTTTGAAAATCTGTGGTTCGAGGTTTAATTAAATTATTGTCTTTTAATTGAGGGTGTTTTGTGATAAACTGTTAGGGAGACCAATAGGTTAGAGGGAACCCTCGCCAGTTTTTTTCGCGTTTCGTTAGGTTCCGGTTCGCGTCGCCTGGCCCGGTTGGGCTTTCGCGGGTCGGGGCGCAACAAGATCGTTCCTTCAACGCTACACCAATGTTTCAAATACCAAACTCCAGAAGGCGGTGTTAAAAGGGTGTTCGCAGACACAAAGTCGTTCACCCCGGGAGAAGCATTCTTCGCATATGCCAAGTTCTACCTAGAACCGCCACTGAAGCCGAAGAAGCCAGACCCCACACCTCCGGCAGACATGGGCTTCACGGAAAATTTCACCGTAGAAGTTCAGCAAGGGAAGAAACTTCCAGAAAAAAAGAAAGCATACCGTTATGTTCCAAGTAGCCAGAGGAAGCCTGGAGACCCCATATTCACAGTCGTCGAAGAAAAACTCTCTAAATCCTTTCTTCATGACTTTCCGGTACCTCTCCCTAAACTTCTCCCTTCTTACGTCAAGTCTCTGTAAACTAAAGACCAAGTTCAGGCGAATGAAGGATCAAGCAGCAATGAAGAAAAGACGAAGTGTGGGCATCCCATCAATTTCGTACAAGCCTCTCCGATTGCATTGGGTTCTGAGGCCGCAAGCGTGATTTTGCCTATACCCTTCTACGATCAGAAGCCGTTGTTTATAATATCTCAAATGGGATATGACATCAATTCTAGCGAAGGTTTGTGCGGAGGCCGAGGCAGGAAATAACCCATTGAAGATCTCCTTACAGAAGCACAAAAGAAAGCCATTTATTACGGTGAGGATTTAGTCTTTGACAAAATAGGACTCGGATATCAAGTTTGTGTCATTTCTATTGAGTTCGTCGATCTTCAAGAAGCACTGCCACAGCTCGAAGACAGTGGTCAAGCAACCATTGACGAACTAGAAGAAATTAATCTGGGGGCAAAGGATGATCATCGTCCCACCTTCATTAGCTCACATATGACGTCGGATGAGAAGAACTAGTTTGTTCTTTTCCTTCGTGAAAACTGGGACGTGTTCGCTTGGAGCTATAAAGAAATGCCAGGCTTGGATGTCGATATGGCTGTCCATCATCTCTCCATAGCAGAAGATGTCCGCCCTATCAAGCAATCTCAAAGGCGCTTTCGACCCGAGTTGATTCCAAAAATCATCGCCAAGGTCGAGAAACTCATGAAGGCGGGCTTTATTCGAGAGGTCCAATATCCAAAATGGCTCGCGAATATTGTTCCTGTGAACAAGAAGAATGGCCAACTTAGACTCTGTATAGATTTCAGAGATATAAACAAAGCTTGTCCAAAAGATGATTTTCCACTGCCCATAACTGAACTCATAGTCGACGCCACTACCGACCATGAGATTCTGTCCTTCATAGATGGGTATTCGGGATACAATCAGATAAAGATGGCTCCCGAAGATGAAGAGGTCACTGCTTTTCGCACACCGAAAGGCATTTTCTGCTACACAGTAATGCCTTTTGGGTTACAAAATGCCGGGGCCACTTACCAAAGAGCCATGACGATCATCTTCGACGATTTACTTCATGATATTGTGGAGTGCTACGTCGACGACTTGGTGGTGAAAACAAAACACAAACAAGAGCATTTCGAACATCTGACTAAAGTCTTTGAGAAGCTCAGACGCCACAACTTGAAGATGAACCCCATGAAATGTGCATTTGGGGTTACTTCTGGCAATCTCCTTGGGTTTGTGGTTCGCAAACGAGGAATTGAAGTCGATCCTGCCAAAGTTAAAGCGATTCTAGAGATGCCTCCGCCCCGGAATCTTTGCGAACTTAAGGGTCTTCAAGGTCGGCTCGCCTATATACGCAGATTCATCTCCATTCTGTTAGGCCGTTGCCAACCATTTTCCCACCATATGAAGAAAGGGACACCCTTCGAATGGGATAAAGCTTGCCAAAACGCCTTCCGAAGTATAAAAGAATATCTCATCAACCCACCGGTTCTCACCTCTCCCGTCAAAGGAAAGCCCTTGATCCTCTATACGGCAACTTTGCCTGGGTCATTAGGAGCTTTACTTGTACAGCATGATGACGAAGGCAAGGAGAGAGCTCTCTACTACCCTAGTAGAACTTTGGTCGGAGCCGAGCACGGTTATTCGGAGATGGAGAAGGTGTGTCTATCCCTGGTGTTTGCCACCCAAAAGCTCCGACACTACCTTTTAGAGAATCCAGTGCAGCTCGTCTCCAAAGCCGACCCCCTACGGTATATTTTAAAGAAGTTGGTCCTCTCTGGACGACTTGCAAAGTGGGCCATGTTATTATCACAGTTCGACATAACCTATGTTCCACGATGATACGAGTCGATCCGACTAGACCAACTGGACCCGAACCCAGAAGATGAACCAAACTGGTTCAGCCTCTTTCCTAGTTTGACTTGGACTTCCATAGTTCAAACTAGAGTATTTAATTAGGATTTATTATTATTCTTTTATTGAGTCCTAGTTAATATTTGATTGTTAGAAATTAATTAAGAGTCCATTTGAGTTAGGAAGTTGAGTTGAGTTTGAAAGCCTTATTACTTGCTAATTAAGCAAGGGGGTTTTTTAGTTGGATTAGGACACTGTCAAGGTCTCTATAAAAGAACCTCAGTAGTTTATATGATGAATGATGAATGAAGAAGAGAATTATGATTAGTTAAGAATAGTTGATAGAATATCATAGGAGTAGAATATCAAAGGAGTAGAGGTAATATAGTTTCCACAGAAATCCACCATAGATCCACCTTCTTCCCCGTCGGTCATCTTCTTCGCAGCCGGCACTGCCTCCACGCCACTTTCTCTCTCCACCACGTCAGCGACCCCACGCCACGTCATCTTCTTCTTCCTCCTCTTCCTCACGCCCGAAACCCTACCTTCCCGCCGATCTCCTCCGTCCAGCCTCTCCGGCCACCCCCGCTACCATCCAAGACCTCCATCGACCTCCCCTTGGCACCACGACTCCATCCAGCCGCCCCTCCGCCTCCGTCGTCTCCTCCGGCGTCTTCCCACGGCAACCTAACTTCACAGTCGCCGTCCGCCGTCCACCACACGACCCGGATCTCACCCCCAGGCCCTCTAAAACCTTCGCCAACCGTCCTTAATACCCTTCCGACCATCCACGACCCTTCCCGACATCCGCAGAACCCTCGCCGTCGTCCCCAACGCCGGTCAACCCAAACCCGCCGTCTTTCTTCTCTAGATCCCATTCCCCCGGCGTCCATCCGATAGATCCACTCCGGTGGATATCTTCCCCACCGTCCTACGACCTTCCCTGCCAAGATCCCGACCGCCGCCGTCGCCCCTACGCCGGTGATCTACACCGGCGACTCCTCAGCCGTCGGTTCATCCCAACCAACCCTTAACCCAATCCAACTCAGCCAACTCAAGCCGGTTCAGCCAAGCCACTTAGCCCAATCCGAGCCAAATTCAATTCCTTAAGCCAATAACCCAATTCAGCCCAATCCAGTCCAAGTCCTATCCTATCAGGCTCAGCCAGATCCGATCCAGCTAGCCAGATTCAGCCAATTGGACTCAAATCAAGTCTGATCATGCCAATTCTGATCGATTGGAGTAGTAGAGACCCGATACGAGAGGATTACGAGTAGACCGCTCGTATCACACAAAAAGCTGTTAATTAAAGGACAAGCGCTGGCCGACTTCCTCGCCGCGTACCTGATACCGGATGACTCAACCATAGAAGACGACCTTCCAGATGAAGGAATTTTTGTTGCTGACATTCAACCTCCTTGGGAGATGTATTTCGACGGAGCGTGCAAGCGCTCCGGGTCGGGGGCAGGGATAATCTTTGTCACCCCAACACAGGCCCTAATCCCATATTCCTTCGTCTTAATGGCTGCTTCATCCAACAATATGGCAGAATACGAAACCATCGTCATTGGACTGGAGATTGCGTTGGAGATGGGTATGGATCCGCTCATTGCCTACGGGGATTCCCAATTAATTATAAATCAGCTCCTCGGCACCTATGCGATCAAAAAGGAGGAGTTAATACCATATTTTCTTAGGGCAAAGAAACTTATTGATTGCTTTAAGGAGCTGAAAATCCAACATCTTCTGCGATCCCAGAACCAAAAAACGGATGCGCTAGCCGGTTTAGCTGTTGCCATGGTTCTCTCGCCCACAGAAACATTGGAAGTAAGAGTCGAGGAGAGACGAGTCCTCACTCCCTTGCCTGAAGAATTTCCAAACATATACATGCCGGTGTTCATCAACGTCGCCACTGCGTCAGAAATACAAACGCAAGACTGGAGAACCCCCTTCCTCGATTACCTCAAGTCCGGGATACTTCCTATGAATCCCCAAGAAAGATTGAGGATAAGAAGAAGAGTCACAAAATACACCTTCATGGACAACGTGTTGTACCGAAGGTCTTATGATGGACTCCTGCTACGATGCCTCTCCAGTGAAGAAACAGCTTCAGCCCTCCAAGAAGTACACTCAGGTGTGTGCGGAGCTCATCAATCAGGTCCCAAATTATATCACTAGCTGAAACATTTGGGGTACGATTGGCCTTCAATGGTGCGCGACGTCATTGAGTATGTTAAAAAAATGTCACTTCTGTCAAATTCAAGCAGATTTCATACATCAGCCCCCAGAACCGCTCCATCCTACGAGCATCTCATGGCCCTTCGAAGCATGGGGTATAGACATCGTGGGTCCCATTCAACCATCTTTCTCAAAAGGTCACTCCTACATCCTAGCGGCGACATACTACTTCTCCAAATGGGCAGAAGCCATTCCATTAAAAAATACAAGGGGGGAGACAGTAG
This sequence comes from Narthecium ossifragum, assembly GCA_963920575.1. Lineage (NCBI taxonomy): Eukaryota > Viridiplantae > Streptophyta > Magnoliopsida > Dioscoreales > Nartheciaceae > Narthecium > Narthecium ossifragum. The sequence goes on along the minus strand of OY986969.1, from coordinate 11,035,892 downwards.
TACAATTCATCAAAACACATATTGTTTACCGATTTGGGATCCCTGCGAAACTCATATCGGACAATGGTACACCTTTCAAAAATAGAGACATGGAGAGGTTTTATGTCAAGCACAAAATTAAACATCACTTCTCATCGGCATATAACGCTGCGGCTAACGGACAAGCGGAGGCCTTTAACAAAATCCTCTGCAAGCTCCTAAAGAAAGTCATCCACAACAACAGAAGAGAATGGCACGAGAAGCTTCTGGAGAATCTCTGGGCGCATCGTACCACGATGAAGACTCCAACGGGGGCAACCCCCTATTCGCTCGTTTTCGGTGGAGAAGCTGTACTTCCTCTCGAAATCCAAATTCCTTCCCTCAGAGTCGCTATACATGAGAAACTGACAGAATTCCAAGCAGCAAAGTTGAGACTTGATGAGCTGGATAGCTTAGAAGAAAAGCGCACCGAAGCTCAACAAAATCTAGAGATGTACCAAGCAAGAGTCTCTAGAGCCTTTGACAAAAAGGTGAAACACATGTCATTCAAAGTTGGAGACCTCGTTCTTACTGTGGTCCGACCCATGGTCGTCACCAGAAGAACCCAAGGAAAATTTGATCCTAAATGGGAAGGACCTTTCATAGTTCAAGAGGTCTACACCAATGGAGCCTACAAGATTGTATCCCCGGATGGCGAATACGCTCCGCCACCAGTGAACGACAAATTTCTCAAAAGATATTATACCTAAATACACAATGCTCCAAACTTCACGAGCCTAAACTGTAAGCGACAATACTCCGAGCCATACGAGTATAAACTGTCGACAAAACATAAATTTTAACACACAATGCTCCAAGCTTCAAGAGCCTAAACTGATAGCAGAAATAAAATTGCTCTGCATTTTGCAAGTACACATTAAATTATGTGTATGCATTGCACACAGATAATACCCGTACCTCTTTAAAAAGTATATATACATTCTCACTCGCCAATAAATCTCGCAGGGATACAAACAAAATTGTATCTTTGAACTTATATGAGCCCTCAAATCGCAAAGATCGAATATTGGCATATAGGAACAGTCTGTAAAAGCTCTGCTCCTATCTACCTTGAGCTCAACAGGAAAGGTGTGTATACACTGATACGAGCAGTCTACTTGTAATCCTCTCATATCGGGCCTCTACTGCACCAATCGATCAGAATTGGCCTGATCGGACTTGATTTGAGTCCAATTGGCTTAATCTGGTTAGTTGGATCGGATCTGGCTTGAGCTGGTTCAAATCTAGCAGAGCCTGATAGGATAGGACTTGACTGGGTCAAGTCTGAATTGATCTGGATCTGGTTGACCAGGTTCAATTGGCTGGATGTGGTTGAGTCAGTTGGTTGGGCTGAACCGGACTGGATCTGATGGCTGAGGGCTGCCGGAGTGGATCGCCGACGTAGGGGCGTCGCCGGTGGTCAGGACCTTGGCAGTAAGGTTTGTGGGTTGATGGGGAAGCAATCCACCGGAGTGGATTGGCCAGGGAAGGTCTAGATCGGCGGGATCGGGTGTGGCTGGAGGTGGGTTTAGAGTAGATCGGCGTCAGGGACGACAATGAAGGCTCTGGGGACGTCGGGAAGGATCGTGGATGGTCGTATGGGTGTTAAGGACGGTTGGCGAGGGTTTTAGAGGGGTCTGGAGGTGAGATCGGGGTTGGACGCGGAAGGGGCGGAGTAGCTGTGAAGTTGAGGTTGCCGGGGAAAACGCCGGAGAGGACGACGGAGAAGGAAGAAGGGCAGGACGGAGTCGTGGGGGCTCGGGGAAGAGGATGGTGGCCTTGGTTGGCGACGGGGACGACCGGAGAGGTAGAGGGAAGGACGGCCTGCGGTAGGGTTGCAACGCGCGGAAGAGAAGAGAGGAAGAAGATGGTGATGACGTGGCGCTGACGTGGCGGAGAGAGGAAGTGACAGGGAGAGAGAAATTTCAGTGGAGACGGTGCCGGCTGCGGAGAAGGTGACCAATGGGGAAGAAGGTGTATCAATGGTGGATTATCTAGTGGAATCTACATTACCTCTACTCCTATGATATTCTATCAACTATTCTTAATAATTCTCTTCTTCATTCCTCATCATAATACAAACTAATGAGGTCCTTTTTTAGAGACCTTGACAGAGTCCTAATCCAACTAGGAAACTCCCTTGCTCAATTAGCAAGTAATAAGGCTATCAGACCCAACTCAACTTCCTAACTGAAATGGACTCTTAAATAATTCCTAACAATCAAATATGAAATAGGACTCAATTAAATATAAAAGACTAATGATAAATCCTAATTAAATACTCTAGTTTGAACTAGGGAAGTCCAAGTCAAACTAGAAAAGAGGCTGAACCAGTTTGGTTCCTCTTCTCTGTTCGGGTCCAGTTGATCGAGTCGGATCGACTCGTATCATCCTCCCTTCATTCAGAATGGGCCTTGTCCTCAAGGCCAGAGTCAAGTCAGGTAGGATGGATCTATGTGGCTGGACCGAATCAACTTGCTTCTGTAGCTCTGGACTCAGTGGGGAGAAACCAGGTCGATCCCATGATGGGTCCAGGGGTAGCAGGGCAGTGTTGAAGGAGCATCTGGAGGTCGATCTGACGGCTCAGGTAGCTCCAAGAATAAGATCTTCAATGGCTCTCCTGGATCATCCTCATCATGTCCGATTAGTAGTGTTGCCCATGACCATAGGATGGGATCTGATCTCCATGGTCTGATCAACTGTGCAGGGACTTGGCTTGAATCTGGGTCAAGCTGGCTTTGGTCCAATCTGAAGTGAAGATGGCTAGAACACGCTTCTGCTGCACTAGTCTGGGCTTGAAGTTGGTTGAACCAAGATGAATCTTCAGCTGTGCTGAGTAGTACTATGGTCCAAACCTGTCTGACTTGGTTGGCTCTACCGGTGTCAATCTGGACTTGAGTCAGTTGAGCCAAACTAGTGTTACCATCATAATTAGATCTGATCAGATTGAATATGGCATCTGAATAAGGAGGGTAGCTCCTTTGATGGCTCATATCAACCTTCGGATGCTTGATCAATGGCTGAGGATGCATCGTGATCACTCGGACATGATCTGGATGGTCCTGATTGCTTGAGACTCTTTGATCAGGTTCAGATCGAGGATCGGAAGCACTGGATCGAAGATCACGCTGATCAAACGGCTGGATCAAGTTGCAGTCTTGATCGGACGGCTGAGAAGCTGTCGGAGCTGGATCAACGGCGAAACAAGGTCGTCGGAGTATGGAAATGGCACAGGAAGCTTCGCAGGGACGTGGGGGCTCCATCCGTATGGTTTGATCGACGGATTGGACTACGGATGCACCGGATCTGAAGGTGGCGGCGCGGTGGAGGTCGTCACCGATGATCGTCGGTGATCTAGGCAGCGACGGTGCTTGAGCTCGTCGGGAACAGGTACGGGAAGGTCTTGGGACCTTTCTCGTGAGGTTTTATCAAGGATCAACCTCAGATCTTGGTGGAGTGGAGGATGCCGGAACAGGGGCTTTTGCCGGAGTTGGATGTCGGCGATCCAGGCCTCAATCGTGGTCGTTGTTGGCCACGGCGGCGTCGGTGAGGGACGCCGGTGCTTCCTCGATGGTTGGGAGAAGAAGACGGCGTCGGATGTCGGTGTTGGGGTGGCGGCTTGGGGACGAGCCGACGGGCTCTGGTGTTGAGCCGGGACGACGAAGGGTCGGTTCGGATCGAGCCGTGCGCGGGGAAGGAGATGAGCCGTGGCTCGAGCCAATCCGGAGGAGAGAGAAAATCCCGGGAAAAATCTGGAAAATTAGGTAAAATTCGACTTGGCTCGGGATCAGGTTCTGGAATCTGGGTTGCAGCTGAAGTAGGAGTCTGGTTCGAAGTTTGAGTTATCCTCGAGCAACTATTGGAAATCTGCTCCAACTCTCTACTGATGCGCTCCATGTTCCTGCCTTGGCGTTCCATCAAAGTTGAAAAAAAATTTACCTCGGCCTGCAGACTCTTAATTTGTTGTTCCCACCACTCCTGGGATACTCCGTACATGATGGCGAAATTTCCAGAAGGTTCTGAAATGCACAGTCGGTGGAACGGAGCTCTGATACCAAGTTGATACGAGCGGTCTACTCGTAATCCTCTCGTATCGGGCTTCTACTGCTCCAATCGATCAGAATTGGCCTGATCGGATTTGATTTGAGTCTAATTGGCTTAATATGGTTAGTTGGATCGGATCTGGCTTGAGCTGGTTCAAATCTAGCAGAGCCTGATAGGATAGGACTTGACTGGGTCAAGTCTGAATTGATCTGGATCTGGTTGACCAGGTTCAATTGGCTGGATGTGGTTGAGTCAGTTGGTTGGGCTGAACCGGACTGGATCTGATGGCTGAGGGCTGCCGGAGTGGATCGCCGACGTAGGGGTGTCGCCGGTGGTCAGGACCTTGGCAGTAAGGTTTGTGGGTTGATGGGGAAGCAATCCACCGGAGTGGATTGGCCAGGGAAGGTCTAGATCGGCGGGATCGGGTGTGGCTGGAGGTGGGTTTAGAGTAGATCGGCGTCGGGGACGACAACGAAGGCTCTGGGGACGTCGGGAAGGATCGTGGATGGTCGTATGGGTGTTAAGGACGGTTGGCGAGGGTTTTAGAGGGGTCTGGAGGTGAGATCGGGGTTGGACGCGGAAGGGGCGGAGGAGCTGTGAAGTTGAGGTTGCCAGGGAAAACGCCAGAGAGGACGACGGAGGCGGAAGAAGGGCAGATCGGAGTCGTGGGGGCTCGGGGAAGAGGATGGTGGCCTTTGTTGGCGACGGGGACGGTCGGAGAGGTAGAGGGAAGAACGACCGACGGTAGGGTTGCAACACGCGGAAGAGAAGAGAGGAAGAAGATGGTGATGACATGGCGCTAGATGCTGACGTGGCGCTGACGTGGCGGAGAGAGGAAGTGACGGGGAGAGAGAATTTCCAGTGGAGACGGTGCCGATTGCGGAGAAGGTGACCGACGGGGAAGAAGGTGGATCAATGGTGGATTATCTGGTGGAATCTACATTACCTCTACTCCTATGATATTCTATCAACTATTCTTAATAATTCTCTTCTTCATTCCTCATCATAATACAAACTAATGAGGTCATTTTATAGAGACCTTGACAGAGTCCTAATCCAACTAGGAAACCCCCTTGCTCAATTAGCAAGTAATGAGGCTATCAGGCCCTACTCAACTTTCTAACTCAAATGGACTCTTAATTAATTCCTAACAATCAAATATCAAATAGGACTCAATTAAATATAAAAGACTAATGATAAATTCTAATTAAATACTCTAGTTTGAACTAGGGAAGTCGAAGTCAAATTAAGAAAGAGGCTGAACCAGTTTGGTTCCTCTTCTCTGTTCGGGTCCAGTTGGTCGAGTCGGATCGACTCGTATGATACACACACACACATGTCCTTGAACTCATCCAAATTCCTGAATCAACAAAAATCCTCTAAGAAGTGTTGAACGATTTACTCTCGCATTGCAACATATATCAGCTAGGTAGATAATTTGATTTATCTCGCACACATCGGGAGTAAACTGAATGCTGCCATCAAACGGGTGGCATGAAATATTCAAGGAAAGAAATTTCATAAAATCAATCACATGATTTTCAAAAAAGGAAAAAAGGGAGAAAAAAAAAGGAAAATCAATCAACAAAGAGCTAAACACACTAAGAAGTTCAAGATCTCCACAGACGTAGAGACTCATAGGTCCTAACAAGCTCAGCATGAACTCCCTGCGTTTTACCCATCGCTTGGAGAGCCTCCAAAGAAGCCAACGTTTCTTTATGCTTGTGCTCCAAAGCATCAAGCGTGGATGTAAAAGCAGCCACCTTTTCCTCTAAAGTGATGTATTCCTCTACCATGGTCTTCAACTTCTGCTACTCTACTTCCAAACGGGTGACGAGAGCAGCGACTTCAGCTTCTTGGAGTTGCTGGCGCTCAAGATGACACCGGCGACACTCTACAGTAGTGGCCTTCTTAGATTTTGCTGCTTCAACCTCAGCAGGATACACCGATATGTCTGCTACAAGTTGGCGCAATGTTGCCTCTTCCCTGCAGAATTCCGCATCATATGAGGATACCTACAGCAAAAGTAATTCCAGAATACTCCTCAAAGAAGATGAACCAAACTCTCGGCTAGGCAATGCCCGAAGCAATTTCTTGATCCGTTCCTCCAGCTCTGAGAAATCCGGAGGGACAGTCAAACCGGGTAGAAGTTTTGTCACCAAATTCCTCTCAAGGTCTCTATAAAGGCCAACGACTTGTTCATCCAAAACAGCAGACTTGGAAAGAGCCTCGGCCTGTTCTTTCAAAACAACAAACCCAGACGGAGCCACGGATATAGAGGAAGTATCAGGCGCTACATCGTCCGAGTTAATTCCGTCCTCCCCGAGAACCACAGTGCCGACAGAATCCCCAGAAGGTGTTGTATGAGATGTGCTAGGCGCCGAGGACGCGGCCACGCCATTAATAGGAGTTGAAACTTCTCTGACAATATCGCCTTCGCGATCTGGCGCGACAATAGTTGGAGCCGTCGTCTCTTCAACCTCAACGACGATGCCTTCAGCTCGATCAGTCATCTCACCATCACTAATTGGCCTCTCTGCTGGGATCTTTATCTTCATCATCAAATTGAAGTGATCTCGCAACAGCTTTGGTCGGAGAAGGAAGAATGTCTGAAAGAGCGCCTATCACCTCCGGTGAAGCAAGACTCGCTGAGATCTCCGGGCTGTCATCTTGAGCAGCACCAACTTTGCGTCGCTTCCTTTTGGAAATTTTGATACCCTTTTCAACGGTAGCCGAAAGTGCCTGTACCATTTCTTGATCATGAGCAGGACCGCCCCTTGCAGGTGAAACCTTTCGCTTCAAGGGTCGAGGACGCTTAACCTTCTTTTGAGAAGGCCCACCGACAGCAACACCCTGAAATAAAAAATAATGATAAAAAGGTTATGGTTTGAAATCAATCATACCAAATTGAAAAAAAGGATGCAAAAGACAAGATGAGCAAGAAGACGAAATCATGAAAGAGAAGAGGTGGAGAAAAGAGGGCAACAAGCAGTCAAAAGTTCTTCATGCTGCCATACCCTCTCTTCTCCTCTGTCTCCATCTTTCTCTTGTGTCTTCTTCCTTCCATCATATCGTTTTAACGGCAACAACAAAACCCACCGAGACCAATAATCTCGCAGCCATGCAAAGTCAACACCAAGATTGGGTGACCATGACCAATACCACCAGCAAGAATGAAATAAAGAGAGAGGACTTAAAAGATCTAAAATTCATACCTCCAAAACAGTTGCCAGCTTCGTCTCAGTCAGCTTCTTCTGATCAAGAAAAATTTCCCAACCTTACCTTAAATCCTTCCCAAAAGCACTCCAAAAGGCCTTCTCTGCCTTCTTGAAAACACCAATTTTGGCCGACAACTCTTCGGGGTTCGCCTCGCGCACGGACTCCCCACAGTCAGGAAAAAGGGTACTTCGATATAAAAGGGCCCTCCTTTCCTCAAAAGACAACCGACTCTGAGGACACCCACTGCGCAGGCTTATCACGGTCTCGGTGAAAAAATAAGAAACTTTTCCGACCCGATTGTCGTGAGGAATCATAAATTTCTTCCTGCCATCTATCCGCACCAAATGATCCCAGTGTGCGAGCAAGACCCCGGGACGGTTCTCCTCTAAAGGATACCACTAGCCAACTTTCGGAGTACCTTGATCAAGTCCAAACTGATGCGCAACGCGGTGAGGATTATAAGGCTCGGCATACATCATCGAGTCCACCGAAACCAACCTCAGAGGGAGTATACCTCGACGTATAGCGATAACAAAGCGCTCCGCCAGGCGACAATTAGAACCCTTCGCCACGTATCATTTTGTGTCCATTACATCCCATAAAAATGCAGACGGACGGAGATAAAAGTTATCCCAAACGTCAAGCCAAACTCTAGCTTCCTCAGCGGAAAATTTCGAATGGGTGCGAAACATCAAAGATCCCATATCTGGCATTCTATTCTCCCCACACTCAGCAACCGGAAGCTCTCATAGTGGGTTAATATTCTCCCGATAAGCCCCTCGTATGTAGCGGAAAGCCCAACCCATTAGCAAATGCATGGCCCATCCTTTTCTTGCAAAACCCGGTCCTGCTGGGTGTGAACTCATTATCCTCATACCTCTATACAAGGAACACAGTACCGCTGGAGCCAATGAATATGATCTCCCCAAAGCCATCAAGCTCGCCGGTATGAAGACGCCTGGACAGATACAAGGTTCTGGCCCTGGAATGGCAAAACGACATAACCAAATCGAAAGAAAAGCCGCCGTGAAAACTTGGTCACCAAGAACCGCGCGCGGATCAGAAGCCTGGTTCTTGCAAAAATACTGCATCCAGTCTTTAAAAGAAACTTTATTGCTATCTCCGGCCAATCCCTTCCATATTTGCAAAAGTTGATATGTCGCAGGAGGATAAAGATGAAGATTCATTTTACCCTTCGCATTCATCAAGGCACTATTCTCATCAGGCAGGTACTCCTCGTACATGTCCCCAGTGATAAAAAAACCGCCAAGATGAAAAACATCTAGCAAGGTCACTGTCATCTCCCCATATAGAAACATAAAAGTGTTAGTCTGCAGGTTCCATCTCTCCATCAAGTTGCAAAAGAGTTGTTCATTTATAGAGTAACGGCCGAGTGAACAATATACCGGGCCATATATTCCTGACTTCCGAAAGTTCAAAGATTTCATCTCTAAGATGTCCTGGCTCCACTTCACATATGTGGCATGGCAGAAGGTCCATAAAACTCATGAATGTAGTTGGTCCAGTCCAGCTCCTCAGAAATCAAACGACCGGCAAGACAGGGGAGCGGCACAGATGTTGGGCCATTCGCCAATGGGGAAAGCAGCACGGCGTCAAAAGAAGGTCGCACGCTACCTCGAAAACTGTCCTTCTGATCAATCTTCCCTTCGACAATCCTACAAGTTACGGTATAAGAGGCCTCGTCCTCGTCTTTGATAATGAATATCTTCGACCGAGCCGCCAACTGTGCTAATGGAGTGCGCGCCTCAATATCTTTAGAGGAAGATGATCTCGCCATCCTGCTATAAAAAGAATCAGTACATACGAAAAAAAAAGAGAAACATGCAATGCGCAGAGCAAAAGAAAAAAGGAAAGAGAGAGCGATGTGCAGAGCAAGGAAGAAAGGAAGGGGAGCGATGGGTTTCGTATCTGGAATAAAGGAAAAGAAGAAAATGAAAGAAGAAAGGAGGAACATCACTCTAGCCACAATATGCCTTCATTGGAGATCTTCAAACGAACCTTGCTGAAGATGCCGGCGTGAGCTCTCCAAATCTCCGGGACGGTGCACGGCTCCAGTAGCTCCGGATGGTGTATGTTTCCTTAGACCTCTAGCAGCATGTCCGCGTCAACGCTCCCCTCCAGGTTTCAGCGGTGCTTCGGTGTCTCCAAAGCCTCAGCCGCCCTTTGTGACCATCATTTCCCTCCTCGCCACCTGAGAAGCCCCCTGGAGAAGCAAAACGAACAGCGGAGTTTTGAAGCAAACACGGCGGAGCAGAGAAGAAAGGAAGAGTGCGGAAGAAAGAAAAAAAAACAGAGCAACATAAAAGAAAAAATAGAGGAAGCGGCAACCATACAACGGAGAAGAAGAAGAATAATAAAAGGAAAAGAGATACCTCGAAGGAGAACCAAAATCCTTGCCGCCGCCAGTCGCCCTCGGTGGCTTCGTTCTTCTTCACCGACAAAGCTCATGTGGAAAAATGCGAAGGAGAGCCGGCCAAAGCAAAAGGATCTTCAGGGACTTCTCGTCGCCACCACAAACCCGTGACTAGCCTGATCCCCACGACGTCACCCAAGGTTCGACCTCCCTTGTGACTGTCGTTTCCCTCCTTGCCGCTCAAGAAGCTCCTGGAGAAGCAAAACGGTCAGCTAAGCCTTGAGGCAAATAAAAAAAAAGATATAGGAAGAAACAGAGGAATGGGTTCCAAAGCATTGGCTGGCAACTATGACAACTTCTTCATGGGTTTATCGGCATGCTCTGTTCCAGGGAAGGAGAGCAATGGGTTCTCATGCTAAACTTCTCCCACCACTATTTGGAATGAAGGTAAAGAAGAAAATTAAAGAAGAAAAGAAGGTAACAATCAACCCAAAGATCCTTACCTCTTCTTCACAACCAGCTTCCCTCGTCTTCACCAACGTCACTTGCTCTCGTGGTCGCCAAAACTCCCGTCGACAACACGTCGGGACCTTGATCTTAGACCCTATTGCGTTGCGCCAGCAACTTTCTTCCTTCACCACCTGAGACCTCTCGGAGGAATAAAGCATCGGCCAACAGTTAGATGCAAACAAGAAAAGCAGAAAAAAAAAGAAGAGAAAAGGCCATCACGAGCAGTCCACGTTGCCGCCTGATGAGTGCATGAAAGTGCACTCTGAACTCCTTATAACCATCTCAATTGCTATATCTTCACCCTTAATCAACTTCTTTAGCACTATTTTTATACTTTTATATGCTTCACATAGTTGTTTGGAAAATGCAGGAAATTGGGGCTAAAAGAAGCTGAAAATAGTATATGGATCAACTTCAAAAATTAAACTGTACCTGCACATGAAAAACCAGATGATGTAGTATATATGGTTGGAAAGCTCTTGAAGTCTAGATTCTAGAGAATTTTACGGTTTGTGATTCCAAGTTTCCTAGAGGAAGTTACGGCAATTTTAGTACCAATGGCGCAGTCTGAATGGCAGAACAGAAAATACGCTGGAAAGTCCGATCGATCCGACACCTAGAGTCTGATCGATTCGACTATGCAGAAACATGACAGAACACATATTTTGCAGCTGTACACAGTCCGATCGATCCCTCCATCCATCTTACTGAGTCCGATCGATCCGACACCCATAGTCCGATCGATCCGACTCGGGAATAGCCAGAAACGGAGGATTTTTACGCAACGGATCGATCCGACACCTATAGTCCGATCGATCCTACTTTCCCAGTGAAGAAAATCAACGGTTTAGATCTAATCCGTGGATGGAGAGACTTTGGGACTATAAATAGGAAACTTAGGGTTAATCAAAGGGGACTTCTTGGACGTTTTTGGGGGCTCTTTCTGGACGTTTTCTAAGGGAAGAAGATGAAGACATCTCCATCGATGGCCGAGTAATCAACGGGCATGGCGGGCGGATGATCTAGCGAGGACTAGGGCTTCTTCTCCAACAATGGTTCATAGTTTTAATCTTTATTGTTAAACTCTTTCCTATGTATTGGATCTTCAAAGATTATTTTCAGATTATAGATTTCTATGTGGATGATTAATATTATGAATCCAGTCATGCTTCTTTCATGATCTTATAATCCCATAGTTATATCTTTTGATTCTCCTATCGAGTCTCACGAGACCTTTGCTATACATTGCCCGTAGTGACAGCTGGTATTGTGTATTCTTAGGGATCTTGTAAGACAACCCGAGGAATCTTTGCTATACATTGCCGATTGTGAGAGTTGGTATTGTGTATTCTTAGAGATCTGGTTAGATAGAGTTAGGGCTTTGTCCCGATGAACTTTTGCTGCGCGTTGCCTGTAGTGACAGCCGGTATCGTGTATTCTTAGGATCTGGTAAGACGGAGTTAGGGTTACAATGAGAAGAACCAACCATAGAAATAGACATTTATATTTTATCAGATTCATAATTCTATATCTTTCGGTTAAGGTGATTGGGATGTGAATCCCTTAACTGAGTTTCAAATGAACCATCGAGAAGAGAAGAACCTAAATCCGAGTGAGTGATTCCTGAAGCCTAGCCTTATTAAAATCCTGACATCTCTAGTTAATCTTACATTATCATTAAATCCTTTGATCTAATTTAGTTAATTCTCAAGTTCTTGATTGTCTTCAATATATTATTATCTGTATTTCTGGATCTTTCCTGCTTGTCTCTCTGTGGGTTCGACCTCTCTTATGCTGTACTGCACCGCAACCGTTGTGCGTGACACATTTGAGCGATATCACCGCCCAAGTTGACGTAGCCTTCATCACCAAGGTCCGGGATCTTCTATATGCAGGATTATGCAAGAATCAAGAGTCCTATATGAACTCTGATTCAAAGTTCCAAAGTTACAATTTCATACCTCTGCAGGTCCCTATACCCGGATCTCACTCAAGATATGATCATACCAAATCCTCTTTTGACATTATCCAACTTAAACTAAGACCTTATCTAAGGCATCAGACAGTTGGTTATCAAAGGATCATGATCCTAGCGGGATTGAAAACACGATCACCCATACACAAAGTGATCCATATTTCATCCAAACAAAATTTTGGAGAAAATGAATTATTTGTCTTTCACGAAGGCATGCAAACCTGGCGGTTAAAATTGAATCGCCGGATCCGACTACACATATGTGTCATATGCTGTACATATTCCGGCATGTATTAACCATCAGATGATCCAGGACCATGTGACCTGATAAATTCATAAAACACCTCATATCAACCTCCACAACATGAGGTTTAACTCTTGGGTTGTATGCATAACGTTAATTTTTACATGCAAACAAAAAATTACAACACCTATATCTACAAGACCAACTATAAATACTTCGAGCCCTGGATGTTCAAATCACATAAATTTCACATACATGTCTCGAGGGGGCATCTGTTGCCATCAATTTTAGCTAAGGCTAAATGGACAACATTTGCAGGATTCCCCCGACTGAATAAACATGCACCAAATCCAAACTGGCTTGTACATAATCGAGTCCATCCAAACCTTCTACATATTCCCGGTTTTGACGGCATCCTATACAAACCGGAGGAATAAGGGTATTTTGGTAATTTTACTTACCCAAGGGTATTCTGGGAATTTAGACCAAAATACATGTCTAAATCTAAAACTACAATCCAAAATAGCTTTTACATAACTTTGACGGCATCCTAAATAAGCTGTGTAAATATAAGGGTGTTTTGGTAATTTTCCACAACACTAGGGACATTATAGAAAATTCCCTGAAATAAATAAAGGAAAAATCCGAAAATTCAAAATGAACCCAAATAAATACCCAACTTCAAATTCGCCTAAGTCCCGACCAAGGCGATACGCGCGCCATGCGCGCGCACATGACTTGCATACATCGAGTCTAAAATACGCGCGTCACATGATGCGCGCACGTGTCCATGACACGCACAAAAATCGTGCCGCCATGCGTCGCGCATAAACAACCAAACCAAAAGGGTATTTTGGTCATTTAGCCCCAAGGGGCTTTTTTTGGTCATGTCACATTTTCAAGGGTGTGAAAATCTGAAATAGAAGTATTTTATCTACCCGGGGACATTTCGGTCCAAAGTACATATGACCGATAAAAAGAATGTTCTGGTTACATCCCGATCTGCTCGGGGGTATTTCAGTAAATCCTTCAATCACTGTATGAAATGGTGAAATTCAAAACTCAAACAAAGACATTAGAAATTTGGACAAATGTTCGATAACTGGACAATTATTCAAATTCAAAATAAACATTTGAAATTTGAATAAACATTCAAAATTCAAACAAGTTCACACATGAACTTGAAATTTAAACAAAAATTCAAAATCTAAACGTCATATCTCAACTCCCTGATCTGGATGGTTAGGAAATCCTAACCTCCCCATATCTCAACAGATGCCAAATCACAACACCCAAATCCATGGTTAGAAACCAAATCCTAACACCCCAGCCCCCAACAAACATGGTTGGAAACCAAATCTCAACACCCCATGCTCTCGTGCACAGCTCACCAGCCTCTCAACAAACCTCCAAATACCTATAAAAGGAAGGCTAGGGTGAACGAAGGGGTGGCTGGCAAAAATATTGAAAGGGAGAAGAAGGGCTGGCAAAGTAGTGAGAAAAGAAGCAGAGAAAGCAAAGAAAGAGAAGAAGAGAAAGCTTGGACGCCCGGGAGGGAGGAACCCATCGCCGTCGCCAGCCTAGAGCCAGTCCGAGGTCTTCGTCGTCGGCGTCCTTGTTCCAGCCCAAGGAGCTCGTCGGGGAACCCATCGCTGTCATCCAGCCGGAGGAACCCAAAGAACTCATCATCTTCCTTCATCTAGCCGGTGGAACTCAAAGAACCCATCGCTGAACCCATCGTTGTCATCCAGCCGGATGAACCCAAAGAACTCGTCATCTTCCTTGATCCAGCCGGCGAAACCCAAAGAAGCCCGTCGCCCAGCTAGAGGAGCCCATCGCCATCGTTCTCCTTTATCCAGTCAAGGAGACCGTCGTCGTCTTCTTCTGTTCCAGCCCGCGGAACCCAAAGAAACTCGTCGCCCAGTCCAAGGAGGGAGCCCCGTCACCTTCCTCAAGCTCGTCGCCGTTCGTTGATCCAGTGGGAGGACTCATCCCCATCGCCGTCCTCGACTCACCCGTGAAGCGTGAAGCACACCTCCAGCAAGGTCCACGCCATGGCTTCCCCTGTTTCCGTCCATCTCCAAGCTTGGACGTCTCCTCAGCATCCAGCGCATCCCCACCGGATCCGTCGCCCACTGCCGCACGTAGCCTAAAGCACACCTCCAGCAAGGTCCACGCCACGGCTTCCCCTGTTTCCGTCCATCTCCAAGCTTGGACGTCTCCTCAGCATCCAGTGCATCCCCACCGGATCCGTCGCCCACTGCCATACGTAGCCTAAAGCTCGTGGCGGCATCAACACCTACGTCCATCGAAATCTCGTCCAGCGAGGTCTTCTCCGGCATTCCCCATATCCAACACCAGGCGCATCTCCATCGCATCCGTCGCTACCGTCTTGCGTAGCCTAAAGCTCGTGGCGGCATGTACACCCAACGTCACTTCCCCTGTTCTCTGTTTCCAGCCAGCTCACTCGACGGCGATGGAGATCGGATCAGGAGCTCTTTCAACTCCAGCGGTCTCAAGACCCCAGGATCAAAGATATTCAGCTGCCATACCTCCACAGCGACGAAGTCCAGATCCAGGTGCTCCCCTGTTTTATCCGCGGCTTCCCCTATCTTCACCAGCCTTGAAGCTTGGACGGCGCCTTCGTAATTTTATCCGATATCCTCCCCAACTCCGGCAGTTTCGAAGCTCCGGCAACAAAACTCTAACAACATCCCGCCAACTTCAGTGACTTCGAAAATCCCGGCGATGAAGGTGGCGGTCCCAGACATTATTTTGCTTTTTTAATGTAAAAAGCTTATTTTATCGGATCTAGAATTGGAGGTGTTCTCTACGGGGATGTAAATGATGGATTTGCCGACTTGGCGATCCAGGGGTGTGGTGCCTGCAATTTCCTTGTATGAAATTAAAAATGATTTGCTCAGAAATAAAATAGAAATCTCGTCCCAACGAGATCGACGTTTTGTCCACGAACAGTGTGTGTGAGAGAGAGAGAGAGGGGATGGGACTGAATGGTCAGCCGTCCGGCCCATCCCATCCCTCTCCCCCCATCCCCCCATCCCCTCTCCACCGTCCCCTCTCCCTCTCCCCCTCACCCATCCTCTCTGCTCTCCCACGCCTCCTCTACTAGCTCCGTCGTCCGTCGGCCATGCTCCCACACCCCCTCTACCGGCTCCGTCGTCCGTCGTCCATCGGCCACACCCCCTCTACCGGCTCTACCGGCTCCGTCGTCGCCCCGTCTACCGGCTCCGTTGTCCATCGGCCACGGCCCCACACCCCTTGTACCGGCTCTGCTCTGTCGTCCATCGGCCACTTCCCCTCTACCGGCTCCGTCGTCGCCCTCTCTGTCGGCTCCGTCGTCCATCAGCCACGCCCCCATGCCCCCTCTACCGGCTCCGTCGGCCACGCCCCACGCCCCACAGATTGGAGCTGTTTCTCCTACAGGTCTCTCTCTCTCTCTCTCTCTCTTTCTCTCTCTTCTCTCATCTCCTATCTCCCTCTCTTCTCTCATCCCCCTCTACCAACTCCATCGGCCACGCCTCCTCTACCAGCTCCGTCGTCCGTCGGCTACGCCCCAACACCCCCGCTACTGGCTCCGTCGTCCGTCGTCCCTCGGCGACACCCCCTCTACCGACTCCGTCGTCGCCCCCTCTACCATCGTCCGTCGTTCATCGGCCACGCCCCCACGCCCCCATGCCTTCGCCAAGCGAGAGAAGCAGTCCCTCAAGAAGCTGGAGTCCTCCCTAAAGCTCTACACCCCCGACTCGCCCCCGGCCCTCGCCATCAAGGCCACCATGGAGAAGACCAAGCGCCGGTTCGAGAACTACGGCAAGTTCGGCCTCCTCTGTGGGTCCGACGGGCTGCCCCACCTCATCGTCAGCGGCGACCAGCGGCACTGGGGCGAGTTCATCACGCCGGGGATCCTGTTCCGCTACATCGCCGGGTGGATCGGGTGGGTAGGGAGGAGCTAGCCATCCCATCCCTCTCCTCCATCCCCTCTCCTCTCCCCCATCCCGCTCTCTCCCTCTCTGTTCCCCACACCTTCGCCAAGCGAGAGAGAAGCAGTCCCTCAAGAAGCTGGAGTCCTCCCTGAAGCTCTACGCCCCCGACTCGGCCCCGACCCCAGCCCTCGCCATCAAGGCCACCATGGAGAAGACCAAGCGCCGGTTCGAGAACTACGGCAAGTTCGGGCTCCTCTGCGGGTACGACAGGCTGCCCCACCTCATCGTCAACGACGACCAGTGGCACTGGGGCGTGTTCTTCATGGCGGGGATCCTGTTCCTCTACATCGCCGAGTGGATTGGGTGGGTAGGGAGGAGCTACTTGATCGCCATCCGAGGGGAGAAGAAGCCCACGTAGAAGGAGATCATCATTAACGTGCCGCTCGCCTCGCGGCTGGTCTTCCGGGGGTTCATATGGCCGGTGGCCACCTTCAGAGAGTACGTCAATGGCGACCTCATCGCTGAGGATGTCTGAGTGATGATGATAAGGTGAGTGTGATGAGTTATAAGAAATGAACTGCATAGGCTTTTATCTTTGATGGATTTCTATTTGATTAAAATGGTCTCTTTTTTTTGAAAAAAATATATCTGTGGTTATGAGTTTTTTAATTCAATTTTTCAGATGTGTAATTGTTGATTTTCTGTTGAATCTAGCATTTTTTAATGTATGTGTTCTTTAAAAGAATTCTTTTACCATTTTATTTTTTGGACAATAAATAACCTAGCAGTTTTTTCCATTAATTTATTTTGACATATTGGTGTTTTAACCTGATATTAGAAGAGACTTCAAATCATAATTCCATATGAGTATGTATGTTCACTTATTCAGTTATTCCTATTAGATGAGAGTGGATGTGACTTTGAATCCGCACTCGATCGGTTTGTTTTTTAAAGTAAATATTCATGTGTTTGAGAGCGCTATCAGCCCCATAAATTATATTTGATATCTATAGTATATAGAAGGGAGGTCAAAATTTATCTCCAATGGTTTTGATTCCATCTAAAACCTCGAGATTCCCATCCAAACTTGGTTCCCGCCCAAAATTTTTGCCCAAAAACACCCACTCATTCATCTCACTACCTAATACCAACCATCCCATCCCCGTCACTAGGAAAAGGTCCTCGACCCCCTCTCTCATCTCCCATCCCCCTCTCACTCTCCCTCCCTTAAATGAGCTCCACACGCTGTCGACCTCGCCCCA
>OY986969.1:10980934-11018105 GCA_963920575.1 Narthecium ossifragum | reverse complement strand
GACTAGCCAGACCATATTAGGATGACTAGCCAGACCATATTAGGATCAGTAAACTAGGATAGGTGGGTGTGTAGGTTGTGTTGCCTATACTAGTATACTGAGGCCTGTATAGAGTCTATAGGGGTATGGGTGAGCGTTGGCGGCCGGACGCGGTGCTGTGCATGTAAGACTGCCCAGACTAGCCAGACCATACGAGGATCAGTATATTAGGATAGGTTGGTGTACACCGGTGTCCTAGATTGTCGTCAGGTGACTCCTACTGGCTTTCGAGCTCATTTTCCTTGGGATTTTTGTTGTGCAGGAGGTAGGCCCGAGACCAATATACCCCAGGGAGGTGGTCAGTAGTGACGAGGCGTCATTTTGTGTTTATTGATTGAGAGTTTGCTTTGTAGTAGGTGGAGAGATGTGGGTTGTATCCCAAGGTTATTTTATACTCTACCTTAACTCTCAATTTGTGTATTTGACGCTTTGTATATGCTGGAATTGGGAAAATTGTTTATTACAGTCTCGTGGCTAAATCATGTAATTGATGACTATAATCCTATGTACATGAATGAATGAAAGAGATATGTGAATGAATGAAATTGTGTTAAATGTTGTAAATACGGGATGAATTATCATAGGATGTGTGAATTTTGTATCTATTGATAGATAGTAAACTCATGTCCCCGTGCCCAAGGGTCATGCCGAATTTTTGAAATTTTTTGGGATATTTTATATTAAACTGGGGCGGGGGGTGACACACCGTCCTCCCTCGACCTCGCCCCGTCCACGATCAAGGCACTTAATCCCCCCCCCCCCCCCTCTCCACTCTGAAGGTCCAAGGGGGGGTGAATTAGACTCTTTTGATGAAATACAATAGATGAAAACCTAGATGGAATACTAGAAGACTAGTATGCTTGTTTAGATATGAAAGCAATAAATAAAGCACATAATGAAGAATGAGAGAGAAAGAGAGAGAGTTAGGAGACTTGCACCTGATTTTATAGTGGTTCGGCCAACCTTGCCTACGTCCACTTCACTCAAGGTCCTCCTTGAGGTTCAACTACTTGTAATTCTCCCTTACAAGTTTTCCCACCAAACTACCGGTTGCTTGGCAACCTTACAAATCCTCTAACAACTGTTGGAGCTCCCCCTCAAGCTTTCGGGTGCTTGAGAACCTTATAAATCACTCCAAGCAACTCTTGGAGATTTCTCACAAAGTCTACTTCACAACTTGAAGTAGGTTTACAAAGATTTAAGCTCTCAAAAGAAGACTAAAACTTGTTACAATGTAAACTAATATTTCCCTTAGTCCTACACCAAGTTTGTTGCATCTTCCCATATATACTTGAGCTTTCAGACCTCAAAAAGCAGCTCCCAACGACCACTTTGCTTTTCTCCAACGGCTCTTTAACGGCTAGTTTTCTGACCGGCGGTCGACCGTCGCATCGTCCGCCACATCGTCCGTCTCGATCTTCTTGAGCCGCGGTTGATCCACCTATCGACCTTCAAGCTTCACAGTCGACCGTCGCATCGACCATCACATCGTCCGTCAGGCTCTGTGAGGAAAAACACTTCTCAGGCTCGATGCCTCGTTCGACCGTCGCTTCTCCTCAACCAAGTTACATAGCCCACGGTCGATCGGTCCATTGACCGTTGCATCGACCGTCGCTACTTTTATCCTCCGCGATCGATCCTTCCATCGAACATCGCTTTCCATGGTTGATCACTTCATAGCCGGCGGTCGATCCCACGGTGGACCGCCGCATCGTCCGTGGACAATGAAATATCTCAAATATGAAAGTTAAAGTATGTTTCATCATATATTTTATCACATATATATTTTAACATTTAGGAACATATTGGAATCATCAAAACATCATTAAAACACTATTAGGACTAACACACTCCCCACCCTCCCATCTAGTTGATCGCGATCTCCCGTGCTCTAAGTGTCGACGCCGTCCACCCTCCACCATCTCTCGTGCCCTAAGCGCCGCCGCCGTCCACCCTTCACCATCTCCCGTGCCCTAAGCGTCGCAGCCGTGCACCCTCCATTTCCCGTGCCACCGTCCACCCTCCATCTCCTGAGCCCGAGCTTGTTCGCCACCTCCTCCCCCTCCCCCCCCCCTCCCCCCGAGCATCTTCGCCACCCCCCCCCTCCCCCCCCCCCCCAGCTCGAGCTTCTTCGCCACCGCCGCACATCGTCCACCCTCGTAGCTCCTACCATCTCCGCCGACTTACTCTATCCCGATCCCCATCGCTGCTGCCCCTGTTCCGTCGATCTCCACCACCCCCTGTTTAGATTTTTGCTATTTTGTTGTATAACACAGGAATTTGTGTGCAGATAACTTGACAGAATCCTTGTTGTTTCTATTTCTGTCCCATTTCATGGGAGACATCCATCAGGTATGTATTTAGCAAAGAATACATCGATCATTGTTTGAGAAGAAAAATAGATATTGGTTTAAGTTTCAGCACTACTCAATGGTCATGCTCAAAATGATATCAAAGATTCAGTGACTTTTGCAAGGATAAATGGCTTCTTCTTTTTTTTTTTTTAATTTCTGGCTAAGTCAGATGTTTTGTTTTGTTATTGTGGATGAACAGATATGCTGAATAAAGCATAAGTTTAGCCTGTGAATATGGATACAAAGATGTGAACGGGGGTGACACACTAGAAGGTAGGTCCAACATAGATGCCAATTAGTGTCCAGGGGCGTTTTGATATCAGGATTTGCAAATCGTGAAGTAATTGGAACACTTTTGTTGGATTTCAGATGATTACTATATTTCACGGTTGGCAATCGTCAACAAGCAGATTGCTAAGTAGGGCGTGAGGTTGTCCATGATTCTAAATCTTGTATTCAGAGATGCTTAGGCGGACGATGAAGGTAGTTTATACAGTATTGATGCCAATGATGATGACGATGATGCAATGTCAGAATGAATCTGACGGAACTAGCCAAGTAACATTGTTGAATTTCCTGTAAAAATTCATAATGTAGCAATAACATACCTGATTATGTATAGAATCTTAATAAGCAGTTCCTTTATAGGAATTTGTAAGTTTTTCCTGTGTATTGGAAACCAATCTTATATGAAAGGATGGTGAATTGCAAGATTGACAATTATGCTGCATTAGGCATATGTCCAAAAAAAATCCACCACTTGCATTGCATATGTTGCTGCATGTTGTATTCTTGATGAAGGGCTATAATTTTCTTTTTGCTATGATACAATTCACATCCAAACCAAGTCTAAATAAGATGATCAAGCTTGAAATGATTGTAGAGGTCAGTGGAGGTTGCCTTGCACAGACAGCTTGAATTACACATCCGCAAAGCATACAACTTTTCTATATCCTGGCAGAAAATATAGACAGCTTGAATTATACTTGTAATGTGTTTCAAATGCTTGGCATCTTAAATTCATAAATTGAGTAATCCAACAGCAGGACTGTCTCATTGCCCTATAAAAAAAGATTCATGACACAAGTATGAACTAAAAGCAAAATTTGGACCTTCTAGATTGACAAAAAAAGTAATAAATAAAAAATCATATAGAAAAGTCCCTCTATCTATTTTGTGAGCGACCGCCTCTGCCAAATGGATGTCTGCCTCCTCTCCGATAAGGGATTCTGCTACGAGGCGTGCTTCATAGCTTTCCTTGCAAAAATCCTCTTCGATGGTTGGTACTACAACATTTTCTGCAAGTAAGTAAGCAAAACTTTAATTTGCTCGAGGGCGGAGGCGGAGGCAGCAGTCGTGGAAGCTCGGGGTCAGCGGCGATCGTGAAAGCTCGAGGGCGAGGCGTTGGCGGGGGTCATGGGAGCTCGAGGGCGATGCCAAAGGCAGGTCGGCGGGATAGGAGAGGAGGAGGCTTGGTTGCGGGGGGCGAAGTTGGTCGGCGGAGATGCGGCGCGATGGTGAAGGGAGGACGGCGGCAGCGCTTAGGGCACGAGAGATGGAGGGTGCACGGCGGCGACACTTAGGGCACGGGAGATGGTGGAGGGTGGACGGCGGCGGCGCTTAGGGCACGAGAGATGGTAGAGGGTGGACTGCGGCGACGCTTAGAGCATGGGAGATCGCGATCGACTGGTTGGGAGGGTGGGGAGTGGAGAGGGGGGGGGGGGGATTAAGTGCCTGGATCGTGGACGGAGCGAGGTCGAGGGTAGACGGAGCGAGGTCAAGGGTGGACGGGGCGAGGTCGTCGGCGACGAGCTAGCGGCAATGTCAAGGGCACGGGTGAGGGATCGAGTGAATGGGGGGAGGATGGGCTCTGGGGGGAGGGGGGTTAAGTCCCTGGATGGATCATGACCGTCCGATCCCCATCGGACGGTCCACAAACCAGTTCTCCCTACAAGACTTAGAGAACTGGTTTGCTCTAGATAATTCCTCTATATATATATATATATATGTATGTATGTATATATATAAGGATGAAGGTGGTTGGCTTTTGGCCGTATGCACAGAAGAATGCATTAAATAATGTTTATTTTGTATCTTAATACTACAATAAGACATGCAGTTGCAACTGGCCATTGCTTCATGAAGACAACCAAAGAATTTTGATCGATGGCTTCTCGTTCTTAGTATACTCCATTGCCAACTTTATACAAGGAATTCAAGGAATGGAGGAGATAATGGTGGAGATCATGGAGGAGATATTTATTGTACCCATATTATCCATCCTTCTATGGTAAAATACATAACTTTCAGATGAAGTTTGAATCAGCTCAAAATTGGAGGGACCCTAAGAGGAGACAAAACTGGAGAGTAGCTGAATGTCTCAAAGGAGGGCGTTTGGTTTTGAAAATCTTTTCATGTTTCCATTCTCTATTTTCATTTTTGTTTGTTGTTTTCAATGTTGGTTACCAATTTCTAGAATGCATTTGGTTTGGAATGCTAAAATAGTATTTTCTAATTGTTTCAAAGTGAGTGAGAGAAAAGAATGAGCAGAGTAAGGGAGCCACACCCAAACCACCTGACTTGAGTTGCCTCAACTCATCGCCATTGCCGCCTCGACCGGCAGGACCTCAGTCTGTCCAAAAGCACAACCGTGTAAACCCGGCCGTGTTCACATCTTCAGAAATGCTAAGCAGCGCCGAGCTAGCTGATGAGACAGAGATGAAAGGAATAAGAAAGTTCCGTGTGAGGACCTGTCCCTCTACCCCTGTGGCTCGTTGTAGACCGCAAGGGCAATTTGGTAAATTGCGCCTTGTTGGTTTGTTTCACACCCGCGTATGCACACACTGACCTTGTTTGTGTTAGTGCTTGATTAGAATGGTTAGGTGGACTCGGGATCGGAAGATCCCAGCACGAGCGCGCTGAAGCTTGCTTTTGGGCAGCTTACGGCCCTTGAGTGATCGATCGCTCCTAGGAGCGATCGATCGGACTCGTGAGCGAGTCGGTGGGTTTTTGACTCGTCGGATCGATCCAAGTGTTTTGGATCGATCCAGCCTGTCTCGGATCGATCCGACTTGGTGTGTGGGATCGATCGGGGTGGTGTCTTGGATCGATCCCTCTTAGTTAGAGCAGTTGGGCAGTTGTGCTTCGAGAAGACGGCCGTTGTGGCCGTCGTCCTCCATTGTCAGAGGAGAGGACCTCTTGTCGCGCCCCGACCCGCGTAGGCCCAACCGGGCCGGCGACGCGAACCGGAACTTAACCTACTGCGGAAATTTGGCGAGGTTTCCCTCTAATCGTAGTGGTTACCCTAATAAGCATAATCATCCTGTATTATACAACAATTATAAAGCTCAACACACAAAGCTGGAATATAGTACAAATCCTCAAACAGGGAATGTTATACAAAATCGCTCCCGTAGGAGACTATCTAACCAAGGAGTACACGGACAGATCACAGCTCCTCAAGCTCCGCCAGACGCCGCCACGTCACCGAACACCTGCCCGGTAGGGGCGACCGAAGAAGAGCTAGCGCCAGCACCTGCAAAACGCAGCTCGGGTAGGAATGAGCACTAAGCTCAGCATGGACACTACACTACGACACTCACAAAGGAAGGGAACTCAACAGTGTCGTCCCCAAGCAAAGCCTAGGTGTATCACAGGGGTCCCATAACCCCAGCGGATACCCCTGAGAGCCCCAGTCGTGGTCTCCCAGCGAACTGGTCACACACTGGGTCACACTCAGTAAGACAGGAAACGGCACTGCCAACTCACGACAGGATCCTGGGCACTGTCGGCGGGTAGCACCACTGGGTAGTCACACCTGCCACCCAAGAGTTCTGGAAGGATTGGGTACCGGCTACAACTGGACTTGGCTCGAGGCCGACACGACCTCTAAACATCAAGCACAACAGTATTCAAGTCCAACTAACCCTATCATCGAAAAGACTGAATACTACAAATCGAGTCCTGGACCAAGCTACCCGCACGGTCCTAAGAGATAGATCCGGGCTACCCGGAAGCCCCGGATCGGCAACGCCCTAAACAGATGCAACTAATGCACAACACAATGCATGCTATGAACATGCGCAGAATAGATACATGTAAGCATGCAGCAGGATGTGATGATATAAATACAAGGTCTGGGCACGGCACCCTGCCGGCCCGGGGTGGTGAGCGATTAAAGTAAGGTCTAGGGAACTGCTGCAGTGGTACCACCACCAGATGCCAGCAGTTCACCACAACACCTGCACCGGGAAACAGCCCCGCAAACAACAGCTTACAGATATAGCAGATAAGGCCCTCGGCGCACGCCGGCTTGCAAGGCTATGGAAAGCTGTAGGGCTACCCGCCCGTTTATTCTAAACATCCCGGGAGTCATCACTCTCCCGGTTCACCACTGCCCTATTATAGGGCTAACATGCTTAATCATATGTACAAGATATCAAGACAGTAAGGAAAACTGCCATACAAAGCCCCGCGGGCAAAACCCACTTAAAACACCCTTCAGCCACTAAAGGATCGATCCTTCTCATCAAGAGGATCGATCCCTTCAGGACTTAGGGAAAACACGTCTCTGTGAACCAAAGAGATCGATCCTTCTCATCAAGAGGATCGATCCTCTTGTAACCAGAGACCCGTCGTCCCCCAGCCACCAAAGGATCGATCTCTCCCTCCAGGAGGATCGATCCCGCACGGGCTCGGCATGACTCACCAAAAGGGATCGATGCTTCCTCAAAGAGGATCGATCCCGATGGGTTCTCCGGCGTACTTTCGACGAGGAATACCGCCGGAAAACTCATCCAAACTTCATGAAACTCTGGGATCTGATAGATCAGAACCCCACGAGTCTAAAACCGGCAAAAACACAGAAAACCAACAACTATATATGCAGATCTAAGCAATAAACCACAGATCAAACCGGAAAACTCAAAACCCCGAAGAGAGATGTCGGTAGGATCCCTACCGGAGCAAACACAGCTTAGATCCAAGCAGCTAGGCCTTGGATCGTCCTCAAACGCCTTCAAAATCCCAAGATCTGAGCTCAAATCACCGGATTTCAAAAGGGTTTCAAGGAAGAAGGTTCGTCTGCTTTATAGGCAAACGAACTGACCTATGAAGGATCGATCCTTCCCAAAGGGAGGATCGATCTCTCCATGACGATCTCACTTGACTTTCTGCCACAAGAGGATCGATCTCTTAGCTAGAGAGGATCGATCCTTTTTGTGCTGAAAGCTAAACTTAGGCTAGAATTCAAGCCTAAGTCCGAATCTTTCGATCCCGGGTTCCACTAACCATCCTAAGTAAACATTACCACAAACATGGTCAGTGTGTGTACAAGCGCGAGTGTGGAACTAGCCGACAAGGTGCAATTTACCAAATTGCCCTTGCGGTCCACAGCGAGCCACAGGAGGGGAGGGACGGGTCCTCACACCTCTCCTCCCCTTTTTCCCCACCTTCCTCGACCTTCCCCAACCTTCCCCTTCTTTCTCCTTCTCTTCTTCCTTCTCTTCTTCTTCCTTCTTTCTTTCTTCTTCCCGCAAGCTCTGCTTGCTCTGTTTTCTCTTGGCAGCCCCCTTGCTCTTCGTCGTTCTCCTTCCTCCGACCACCATTTTGGGAGCTTGAAGGCTCGTTGGAATCGTGGCGACGTGAGGACGATCACTGACATGGGTTGGAGCTTGGTTAGCAGCTGGTTAGCGAGCAATCAACCAAGGAATTAGCGGTCTCGGTAGGTTTTTCTACCTACGAGAATGTTTAATGGGTTTCTTTAAATCTAGCCGGTAGATCTTGTAGTTCTTTGTGTTGTTAGCTTCCTCTTGCTTAGTATAATTTCTGAATTATGTTTCATGATCTTTGGTTGAGTTTTCAGTAGGATTTATGCATGATTAATCTCGGATTTTTAGCCGGCTTGCGGCGCATTTTTCGATCGGTACATACATGATCTTGGGTTGTGATGAGCATAAGAGTTGTAGATCTTTGAATCTACTCTCAAACCCAATAAATTTGATAATTTTCTAATTTTCCTACGTTTTGTTATGGTTTTCGTACGGGTGGGCTGCGTTGCAGCAAGCATTGGTAAGTTAGTTTTGATTAGCGGTTTTGATTAGTGTTTTCCCGTTAATCCAACCGTTGGATGTTTATGGATTTTGGATATGTTGATCCTGAAATATAGATCTTGAATCCGTCATCGTTTGGACGTCGGATCGACGAGGTCAACTAGCTGCTTGTAGAGAATGTTTTGGTGTTTTGAATATAATATTATATGCTCGGATTATAATATTATATTTTTACTGTTCATAAAAGTTTTCGGGGTTGCTTCCCGTTGCAGGAGTCCACGGTTGACGGTCATGGTACCGTTGTAAGGCCGGGACCCGCTGCGGATCGGCTGGCAGCGGTTGGTAGTACCGCTGCAGCGATCCGGTTGGACTTGTATGCTGCCTTGTCATACTGTTGCATGCCAATTCCTCTTGCTTATGTATGTTCATAGCATGCATTCTCTGTTGTTCATTAGTTGCATCGTTAGGGCGTGGGTGATTTGTGGATCGCCGTCCCAAGGCTGGAAGCTAGGATTTAGCCCATGGACCGGGGTTGGGTAGCTTGGTCCAGGTTCGAATTGTGGTGTCCAGTCAAACTTGATGATAGGCTTAGATGACTGGTACACATGTTGCTTGATGATTATAGAGGTCGTATCGGCCTTGAGTCAGATGCTGAGGTGTAGCCCGTGTTCCACTTTGTTGACCCTTGAGTAGAGAGGTTGACTATTAGCGGTGTCGTTTCCCGCCTGCAGTGTCGATCCCTGCTTGTGGGTTACCAGTGTTGTTTCCTGCTACTGAGTATGACCAGACATGTGACCAGCTTGGCTGGAAGACCATGATTGTGGGCCTCAGGGACACGCGGTGGGGTTATGGGGCCCCTGTGTACACCCAGGTCTTACTTGAGGGCGACACTCTTGTGTTCCCCTTCCTTCTGTGTGACGTAGTGTAGAACCCTACTGAGCTTTATGCTCAGTCCTACCCGGGCTGCGTTTTGCAGGTGCAGGCGCCAGCTCTTCTTCAGTAGCCCCTACCGGGCAGGTCTTTGGTGGCGCGGAGGCGTCTGGCGGGGTCTGAGGATCGGTGATCACTTTCTACACTTTTGTTATAGTTAGTCTCCTACGGGAGTATGATGTATAAACTGTTGTAACCCCTTTGAGGTTTTGGGATTATTATATTATATCTGTTGAGGTTTTAAATTTGTTGTAATATTCAGGGGTGCTTATGAATTGTTTAGTGAAATCAGTAAAGTTGGGGGAACACCTCGCCATTATTTTCGCATTTAATTAGGTTCCGGTTCGCGTCGCCCGGCCCGGTTGGGCTTTCGTGGGTCGGGGCCGACAGCTTGGTATCAGAGCATAGGTTGTAGATCCCATGGTTAGGATCAGGACTCGGTTGAGATTGAGCGTGGAATGGGTTAGTTCTATGTCTAGAACATCCGTTCATGCTCCTTGTGATGTGTTATGTTTTAATCCGCTTTATGTTATGCTGCTTTGTTTTGCGGCTTCTGACGAGTGAATGCTCATTTGTCGTTGGTGATTGTGCAAATGTCGGGAGCTCGAGGCCGACCTTCGGTTGTTGGTCAGGGTGGGGCACGAACTGGTCGACCCGCCCGACCAGACAGGGTAGCACCTGTCAGGCAGGTCATAGCTAGACGGGCTGAGCCATCGCCAGCGACGATTTCGGTCGCTCGAGAGGGGACCATTCTCACCGAGGAGAGGGTTCTCCGTCCTGTCGACGGACGGACCACTGCGGCGGTCTTGTTGGACTTTCTGCAGCCGGACCCGTCTAGGTTCAGTGGTGAGGCAGTAGATCCAGTGGCTAGGGCACGTCAGTTTGAGCAGGGGCTTCGATCAAAGATCTGGCGACGGACCAGTTTTTCCCTCTTCCAGATGCACTCAGCAGTTCGGGACTGCGCCTTGGCAGTAGAGGCGCAGTTGCGGGACGAGAGGTACCGGGCAGTTCCACCGGTATCCTCGACCAGCACCCCACAGAGACCCCAGTTCAGAGGGTGAGTCGGCAGAGGCCAGCAGCGGCGTCGGCGACACTTCCAGCAACAGTTGCAGTGCCCGCAGCAGTCCCAGCAGCAGTTGCCGAGTTCGGCAAGCCAGTTTCCCCTGACGGCCGGGCCGTCTGGGCAGGATCCGTCAGGGGGAGGCCAGGGTCAGCAGCCTGGTGGCGCGCCAGTCACGTGTTTCCAATGCGGCCAGCTGGGACACTTTCGTAGAGACTGTCACCTGCGAGGAGCGCGGGGCGCTGTGCCGCAGGGCAGTAGAGGCGGAGGGTCCAGTGCTTGGCAGGGGAGCAGTGGTGGGCGCGGATCTGGGGCTAGACCGAGCCACTCCAGAGGTGGAGGCGGCCAGCGAGGGCGTTTGTTTGCCCTTCCAGAGCATGAGCAGCTGGACACCGTTCAGCAGTACCAGTAGTACCAGCAGGCAGCGGCAGAGCCATCCGTACTCAGAGGTATCTTTCAGCTTTCTAGTTCTTTAGTAGAGGTGCTGATAGACTCTGGGGCGTCTCATTCCTATGTTTCTAGCATGTGTGTGGCATCGCTAGGATTAGAGACGAGTTGGCTAGAGGTGGCACAGTCTGTAGACTCACCGATCGACGGAGCGGTCAGGGTGGAGTGGGTCTGCCGATCTTGTTCCTTGGAGGTTGGAGGCCTCCGTGTCTGTCTAGACCTGCAGGTACTAGACATGACAGGCTTCGATGTGATACTCGGTATGGACTGGTTGGCAGCATACCGAGCTATCATCGACTGTGGTCGCCGGAGGGTGGTCGCTTGGACACTTGACGGGACACAGTTTGTCCTGTTAGGGGATCAGTTCTCAGCCGATTCCTTTGCTTGCGGTGTGGGGAGGCGTGGCAGCGAGCTTTCAGCCTTGCTGGGCAGCCTGTCCATGTTTCGGTCTGAGGGAGTGCAGCAGAGCAGTTTCTCCAGTTTCGTGTGCGACTACACCAACGTGTTTCCCGAGGTGTTGCCGGGGCTTCCACCGTCCAGAGAGGTTGACTTTGAGATCGACCTAGTACCGGGTACCGCACCGATCTCTCTCCCAGCATTCAGGATGGCACTAGCAGAGCAGAGTGAGTTGAGGACCCAGCTAGACGAGCTTACCAGCAGAGGCTTCATCCGTCCCAGCATGTCGCCCTGGGGGGCGCCAGTGTTGTTTGCAAAGAAGAAGGATGGTACCCTTCGACTTTGCATAGACTACAGGCGGCTCAACAGGGTGACGGTGAAGAACAGGTATCCGATACTGATGATCGATGACTTGTTTGACCAGTTGAGAGGATCTTCAGTGTTCTCGAAGATCGACCTCCGCACCGGCTACCACCAGTTGAGTGTTCGGGATTGCAACATCCCGAAGACGGCTTTTCAGACTCGGTACGGCTTGTACGAGTTTGTGGTGATGCCGTTTGGGCTGACGAACGCACCAGCAACGTTCATGGATCTCATGCAGAGGATCTTCCGGCCTTTCCTAGACAAGTTTGTGGTGGTGTTCGTCGACGACATCCTTATCTACTCTCGGTCAGAGGCGGAGCACGAGCGACACTTGGCGACAGTGTTGCAGCTACTTCGGGAGCATCGGCTTTATGCCAAGGCTTCCAAGTGTGAGTTCTGGCTCCTACAGGTGGGATTCCTTGGGCACGTGGTGTCGGCAGCAGGGATCTCAGTTGACCCGGCCAAGGTCGAGGCAGTGGTACAGTGGCAGAGACCGAGGACAGTGTTCGAGGTTCGCAGTTTCCTAGGCCTGGCAGGTTACTACAGACGGTTTGTGCGGGACTTCTCCAGAGTTGCCGGATCGATGACCAGACTGACACAGAAGGCCGTCCCGTTCGTGTGGGATGATGATTGTGAGCGAGCTTTCATGGAGCTGAGGAGGAGGTTGACCAGTGCGCCGGTGCTGATCGTCCCCGAGCGAGGTGTTGGTTACAGTGTCTACTGCGACGCCAGCGGTGAGGGTTTGGGGTGTGTCCTCATGCAGGAGGGCCAAGTAGTTTCCTATGGTTCTCGTCAGCTGAAGAACCCTGAGAGAAACTACCCGACCGATAACTTGGAGCTAGCAGCGGTGGTCTTCGCCCTGAAGACCTGGCGGCATTACCTCTATGGCGAGAAGTTCTTAGTCTTCTCGGACCATAAGAGCTTGAGGCACGTTTTCACCCAACGTGACCTGAACCTGAGGCAGCGACGCTGGATGGAGCTACCGGAGGACTACCACTTTGCTTTGCATTACCATCCTGGTCAGGCAAACGTCGTAGCAGACGCGCTGAGCAGGCAGGTGAGAGACACCAGAGCAGCAGTTGCAGGGTTGTCAGCGCGGCGATGGCAGGCTCTGGAGATAGCAGGCCAGTTGGGGCTCGAATTTGAGGATCAGGGATCCAGCAATTTTCTCTACGCAGTGCAGAGTATGCCAGCAGTCTTAGCCAGAGTGTTAGAGGCACAGCACAGTGACCCAGAGCTCGAGGAGGTACCCACATCGGCGGGCACGGAGGGTGCAGACGGGGACTGGACAGTATTGACAGACGGAGGGCTACGGTTCAGAGGCAGAGTAGCGGTTCCGGCAGATCCAGTTCTACGAGACGACGTCCTACGAGAGTTCCACCACTCTCATTTTGCATTTCATCCCGGCGGCACCAAGATGTACCAGGATCTTCGGCGACAGTTCTGGTGGCGCGGGATGAAGAGGGTAGTGACGGAGTTCGTATCGCGCTGCCTTACCTGTCAG
Organism: Narthecium ossifragum; assembly: GCA_963920575.1. Classification (NCBI taxonomy): domain Eukaryota; kingdom Viridiplantae; phylum Streptophyta; class Magnoliopsida; order Dioscoreales; family Nartheciaceae; genus Narthecium; species Narthecium ossifragum. Next base: position 11,004,962 of record OY986969.1, on the reverse strand, counting down.
AAGGTCAAGGCAGAGCACCAGCGGACTCCGGGGTTACTTCAGCCGCTTCCACTAGCTGAGTGGAAGTGGGAGCATATCACGACGGACTTCGTGACCGAACTACCGAGATCTCCTAGGGGGAATGACGCGATTTGGGTCATCATTGATCGATTGACCAAATCGGCGCACTTCCTGCCTATGCGAACGACAGACTCGATGGACAGGTTGGGCAGCTTGTACGTCAGAGAGGTGGTCAGACTACACGGAGTTCCAGTTTCTATCGTGTCAGACCGTGACCCCATGTTCACCAGCAGGTTCTGGCGGGACATTTAGGAGGCAGTTGGCACACTCCTGACTTTCAGGATGGCTTTTCATCCGCAGACAGACGGACAGTCAGAGTGGACGATCTAGATCTTAGAGGACATGCTGAGAGCATGTGTCCTCGATGCCGGAGGCAGCTAGGAGGAGCACGTCCCCTTGGTAGAGTTCGCCTACAACATCAGCTATCAGTCCAGTCTTGGAGTAGCACCTTTCGAGGCGTTGTACGGTAGGCCGTGTCGTTCCCCGGTGTGCTGGACAAAGGTTGGAGAGGCTTCACTCACCGGTCCAGACCTCTTCAGGCGGTCGTCAGAGAGGTTAGTACAGATCATGAAGAGACTTCTGACGGCTCAGAGCCGGCAGAAGAGTTATACAAATCAGAGGCGACGACCGTTAGAGTTTGTAGGTGGCGACAGGGTGTTCTTGCGAGCATCACAGTACAGAGGATCCGTTAGGTTTGGCAGAGGTGGTGAGTTGGCGCTGAGGTTATCGGACCGTTTGAGATCCTAGAGAGGATCGGCGAGGTAGCTTACCGCCTGGATCTTCCTCAGCACATGTCTGCTGTGCATCCGACGTTCTATGTGTCGATGCTGAGGAAGTATCACCCAAATCCGTCTCATGTCATCAGGGTGGATGACATCGAGCTTGACGCAGACGCGACGTTCGTCGAGCAGCCAATTTGAGTACATGACCGGAGGGATCAGGTCTTGCAGGGCAAGACGATTCCCTTGGTCAAGGTACTGTGGAGGCAAAGAGGCACCGAGGAGATGACCTGGGAGCGCGAGGCGCGTATGCAGCAGGAGTTTCTATAGTTGTTTTCATCTCGAGGTACCTCTTGTCCTGTCTTTTAGTGTAACTGGTTTTCGTACGGGTGGGCTGCGTTCCAGCAAGCATTGGTAAGTTAGTTTTGATTAGCGGTTTTGATTAGTGTTTTCCCGTTAATCCAGCCGTTGGATGTTTATGGATTTTGGATATGTTGATCCTGGAATATAGATCCACTGGAGTCTTAGTTGGATCTTGAATCCGACATCGTTTGGACATCGGATCGATGGGGTCAACTAGCTGTTTGTAGAGAATGTTTTGGTATTTTGAATATAATATTATAAGCTCGGATTATAATATTATATTTTTACTATTCATCAAAGTTTTCGGTGTTGCTTCCCGTTGCAGGAGTCCGCGGTTGACGATCGTGGTACCGTCGTAAGGCCGGGACCCGCTGCGGATCGGCTGGCAGCGGTTGGTAGTACCGCTGCAGCGATCCGGTTGGACTTGTATGCTGCCTTGTCATACTGTTGCATGCCTATTCCTCTTGCTTGTGTATGTTCATAGCAAGCATTCTCTGTTGTGCATTAGTTGCATGGTTAGGGCGTGGGTGATTTGTGGATCGCCGTCCCGAGGCTGGAAGCTCGGATTTAGCCCTAGGACCGGGGTTGGGTAGCTTGGTCCAGGTTCGAATTGTGGTGTCCAGTCAAACTTGATGATAGGCTTAGATGACTGGTACACATGTTGCTTGATGATTATAGAGGTCATGTCAGCCTTGAGACAGATGCTGAGGTGTAGCCCGTGTTCCACTATGTTGACCCTTGAGTAGAGAGGTTGACTACTTAGCGATGTCGTTCCCTGCTTGTGGGCCAGCAGTGTTGTTTCTTGCTACTGAGTGTGACCAGACATGTGACCAGCTCGGCTAGAAGACCATGATCGTGGGCCTCAGGGACACGCGGTGGGATTATGGGGCCCCTGTGTGCACCCAGGTCTTACTTGATGGCGACACTCTTGTGTTCCCCTTCCTTCTTTGTGACGTAGTGTAGAACCCTACTGAGCTTTATGCTCAATCCTACCCGGGCTGCGTTTTGTAGGTGCAGGCGCCAGCTCTTCTTTAGTAGCCCCTACCGGGCAGGTGTTTGGAGGCGCGGCAGCTTCTGGCGGGGTCTGAGGATCGGTGATCACTTTCTATACTTTTGTTATAGTTAGTCTCCTACGGGAGTATGATGTATAAACTGTTGTAACTCCTTTGAGGTTTTGGGATTATTATATTATATCTGTTGAGGTTTTAAATTTGTTGTAATATTCAGGGGTGCTTATGAATTGTTTAGTGAAATCAGTAAAGTTGGGGGGAACACCTCGCCATTATTTCCGCATTTAGTTAGGTTCCGGTTCGCGTCGCCGGGCCCGGTTGGGCTTTCGCAGGTCGGGGCGCGACATTCCGACTCGGGAAGACACCAATGTCGCTGGCACCCTCCATCGTCCGAGAAGCAAGTGGAGCCACACCCTCTTCAGAAGGTTTGTTGGAAACAGGGTGGGGATTGAGTTCCTCTGACGTCGACGAGCCGACATGTGGTTCACTGATGCCCCGTTCTTTGTCACAAACATGGCAGAGGGAGCATTTGCATTCAAATTCGATTCAGAAGAAGACATTGTTGAGTCACTAAATATTCATAATTAAACCTCTTAATTTATCTTTGTTAGCCCGAGAGTGAATGTATTTGATAGTTTGTTAGTTGATTCAGGTTGAATGAAGATTCATGATGGAAAATGCAGAAAAAGGTTAATATGATGAAAATATGCTGCTCCCCTATTAGTTTGAAAATAATTCAGAATAAATTCTAGAAAATCTCTAAATTCCTAAACTTTGGAGGATTGCTAGAAGACGCTAGGACGAACAACTTTCATGTTGGAAGCTTTGCCAAATTATGTACAGAAGTGCCAGATTTATCAAGATGAAGTTTGCGGAAAAAAGAAGTTTGGATGATCGATCGGTTAGATGAGCGATCGATTGGTCGGGCAAAAAACTAATTTCAAAAATATTAGAGATATAGTCCTACTGGAGTTGGGATGTTTTGGATGAGTCTATTCCTACATAGAGAGGTTTCCTGGCCAAAAATTGAGGGCTCCATAGAGAGAAAAGAGAGAATTAGAGTTTCTGAAGATTGTGGAGATGCAATGGGGATCCTTGAAGTTCTTCATCAATTCTATGGCTTCCATCCCCAAGATGAGTGGCTGATTCTACTACTTAGGGATCTCATGAAGCTTTAGAATATCTTCTCTATATCTTTATAGTTGAATCTTGTATTCTTATTTTAGACATGATTTTATAGATTTGATTTTAATGATAAAAGAGTTGAGGGAACAGAGTTCCTCGACGTATTTTTAGACCTACTTGATTTCTATGATTGATGATAGAAATCTATAAGATAGTTTTCATATGGTTTGTGAATAACCGATGAGATACTTTATGCTTTGTGACGATAGGTAATGCTAAGCTTACCCCGAAGACAAGCTATACTAATTAAAGATAAAGTATGCCTTTGCAAAACACTTACTTTGTTTCAGAGATTCATGTAAGCTTAAGAAACTATGAATCTATAATGTATGGATAAGAAAACATGAGGATAACTAGAGAATATAGGAAGTGACACTAAAGTGGATTTAGTAATCCCTAGGTTTTTCTCTCATTGATTTATCTTAATCTTAATTTCCATTGCTTTTTTAGTCAGTTTTAATTAATTAAATTCCAAAAATCCAATAAACCCTTTTATTGCTTTAGAATAGAGTATTGAGAGTTAGTTATGTTTTTTTTGAATTAAATCAAAAGTTTTCCCGTTGATGGACCCCATATGTCTTCATTATACTATCCTTTTTATTTAATATTGAAATAAGGGTTTATAAATTTTTAAACTGAGAGTACGCACAATTTAATGATAGGTTTCTGGACAATCAAGATTTTGACGTCGTTGCCAGGGAAATTTCTGATTTTCAACGAAAACAATTGATTTCATTTTACTCTTTTCTGACCCTAGGTAGAGTTTTATTTTTATTTATTTTATTTTATTTTTCAGTTTTTCTTTAGGAATTGTTTCTTACAATTTCTGGAGTTTCTGCAGCCTGAAGTCGATAGCTCGTGACAGAGAAGGATCTGTGAGTCTCAAATGAACGATCGATCGGCCAGAACATCGATCCATCATCCGCCCGATGATCGATCGGCTTCCCAGCCGATTCATCGTCCAGGTGTCAATGGAAGAACGGATTTTTCCTGAAGAAAACAGCTTGCTTGCTACTTGGAATGCTTAGTCGAATTCGAATCCGACTGTCCATGGATTGCGCAACCAAGTAAGTCTTCTAACTTACAACTGTTTATTTCAGCTGTGGTATTCCGTAGTTTTCTCCTCTCCTCCTAATATTCTGTTTTTGTTTTCTTTTCTTTTTGGCATGTGATCTTGCATGCAATGCAGACGATCCCTAAACATCCCCCTGGAACCTTTGGATCTAGAAATAGAGGCCACGCACAGAACAACTAGAACCTTAGAAGAGAAATCTTTAAGTAACTATCAGAAAGCCTTGGAGTTCTTCATCAAATCTATGGCTTCCATCCCCAAGATGAGTAGTTGATTCTTATTCTTAGGGATCTCATGAAGCTTTAGGATATCTAATCTGTATTTTTCTAATTTGAAACTTGTATTCTTGTTCTAGGCATGATCTTGTAGATTTGATTTTAATGATAAAATAGTTGAGGGAACAGTGTTCCTTGACGTATTTTTAGACCTACTTGATTTTGCTGATTGATGGTAGAGATCTATAAGAGAGTTTTCATGTGATTTGTGAATAACCAATGAGATACTTTATGCTTAGAGACGATAGATTGTGCTAAAGGTACCCCGAAGACAAGTTATGCTAATCGAAGATAAAGTACACCTTTGAAAAACACTTACCTTCTTTCAGGGATTCATATAAGCTAAAGAAGCTGTGAATTTATAATGTCTAGATAAGAAAACAAAAGGATAACTAGAGAATACAGGAAGTGACACTAAAGTACATTGAGTAATCCCTAGGTTTTCTCTCATTGATCTATTTTAATCTTTTTATATTGCTTTCTTAATTAGTTTTAATTAATCAGTTTTCAAAATCCAATAAACCCTTCATTGCTTTAGAATTAGAGTCTTGAGATTTAATTTTGCTTTCGTTGTTTGAATCAAAAGTTTTATTGTGGATCGACCCCGTATTTCATCACTATTCTATTCTATTAGTTTCGTCTGGCATAAGGGTTTAAAAATTTCTAAATTATGGATTGCATACGATTTAATGACATCATTTCGCGAGACATCAGTTTTTGGCACCGTTGTCGGGGACACACTATAACTTTTTTTATTTCAGACGGAAGGAGTTGATTTCTCTTTACTCTTTTCTGGGCATAGTTAGAGTTTTATTTTTATTTATTTTAGTTGTAGTTTCTTTTAGGAATTTTCTTACCATTTTCAAAATTTCTGCAGCTTGAAGTCATAGTTTGTGACAAGAAGGATCTGTGATACCCAGACGAACGATCGATCGGTCAGACTACCGTTCGATCGGTTTCCAGATGATTGATCGGCCAGACTACCGATCAATCGTATGGATACCGATCGATTGGCCTTCCAGACGATCCATCATCCACGTGTCAGCTGATGAGTGCATGAAAGTGCACTCTAAATAGCCTTATAACCATCTCAATTGCTAGATTATCATTCTTAATCAGCATCTTTATTACTATTTTTATATCTATATGTTGCTTCACATGGTTGTTTGGAAAATGCAGGAAATTGGAGCTAAAAGAAGCTGAAAAGATTATATGGATCAACTTCAAAAATTAATCTGTACCTGCTCATGAAGAACCAGATGATGTGCCATATATGGTTGGAACGCTCTTGAAGTCTAGATTCTGGAGAATTTTACGGTTCGTGATTCCGAGTTTCTTCGAGGAAGTTACGGCAATTTTAGTACCGATGGCGCAATCTGAATGGCAGCACAGTAAATAAGCTGGAAGTCCGAGCGATCCTCCGATCAATCGGACTACGCAAAAACGTGACAGAACCTATTTTTTTTGGCTGAACGAAGTCCGATCGATCTCTCCATCACTCCAAAGAAGTCCGATCGATCCGACACCAATGGTCGGATCGATCGGACTCGGGAAAAGCCAAAAACAGCTGATTTTTACTCAACCGATCGATCCAACACTCATAGTCCGATCGATCGGACTTGGGAATTAAAGGTTGACAGAACGTATGCTTTTTAGAGGAGCAGAGTTCGATCGATCCGTCCATCGATCGGACTCAATAATAGCCAGAGAAGATGGATTTTTACTCATCCGATCGATCCAGCGCTTATAGTTCGATCGATCGGGCTCGGGCGAAGCCAGGAATTGATGTTTTTAATGAGACGGATCGATCCAACACCTAAAGTCCGATCGATCCTACGTTTCCAGTGAATTAAATCAACGGTTTTGATTTAACTCGAGTTTAGGCCTATAAATAGGATACTTAGGGTTATCAAAAGGGAACTTTTGGAGGACTTTTTGGCAGCGTTTGGAGGCAAGGAGAAGGGTTCCAGGCTTGGTTTTCTTTTCTTATTTCTTCTTTATTTCTTTATTAGTTTTGTTGCCCTCATGGTGAACATGAGTGGCTAGTTTCTTCTCTAAGGTACCGATAAAGCCCTAACTGAATCATTCTATGTTATTGGATCATGATTATTTTATCAGTTTATTTTCCTCGTTTCATTCATTATTATAACTGAGATCTTAAATACCTTTATCTGGCCAATAAAAGTATTATAGATTGTTTTATGTGAGATTGGGCGAGGGTTCATTCCCTAATCTTGCAGGATCTATGAATGAATGAGTTTATGTCGAGGCCGGGTTCAAGCTAAGAGTATTCTTGGTTCATAAGTGTTCTTCAGAGCGTAATGGATTCTTGGTTAACACTTAGTTATGGGTTCATTAACTAGGGTTAATTGGGGGTACTTGGTGAAGACCGCGGCCGAACGGATCATCATACCGGAAGAACGAGCCCTTGGAATTAAACTGAAATCTTTATTTATTCAATGCATAGAATGAGGATGTTATGGTGAAATCGAAACCTTAGTATTCATCCATCATATTTTCATCGTTTTCTTATTTCGTTTTTAGATCATCTATCTTCGAGACTTCATATTTCTTATTTTCCCTTCTTTATTTTCTTTCTTTTCTGATCTTTAGTATTTTACTCTAATAATCTCTACAAATCTCTGTGGCTACGATACTCGTCTTGCTACTATACTGATTGCACCGATTCGTATACTTGCGAGATATAAAATTTATTCATCAAGCAGAGGAATGAATTTTTCCTGAAGGTAGGAAACAACTTGCTTGCTGCCTGGAACACTCAGTCGGACTTGAATCCGACTATCCATGAACTACGCAATCTTAAGTAACTTGTAATCTATTCAAAAGACCTTTGTTACAATGGCTGAAAATGAGGGACCTGTCATAGAGCCTAATTAACAAGTATCCGAAATTAACAATAATTAACAACCTCAAAAGATATAATATAAGATTTCAAAACCTCAAAGGGTACATTGATATACATCATACTCCCGTAGGAGGCTATCTAACATAAAGGTAAACAGATGGTCATCGCTCCTCAAGCACCGCCAGGTGCCGCCGCGCCACCAAACACCTGCCCGGTAGGGGCCACCGAAGAAGAGCTAACGCCTGCACCTACAAAACGCAGCCCGGGTCGGAGTGAGCACTAAGCTCAGTAGGGTTCTACATTACGACACACAGAAAATGAGGGAACACAACAATGTCGCCCTCAAGTAAGGTCTGGGTGTACATAGGGGTCCCAAAACCCCACCGTGTGTCCCTAAGATCCACAATCATGATCTTCCAGCCAAGCTGATCACACGACGGGTCACGCTCAGTAAGCAGCAAACCAACACTACTGACTCACAAACAGGAAACCGGCACTGCTGGCAGAAAATGGCACCGCTGAGTAGGCACACCCTCTACCCAAGAGTAGTTATAACCGGACACCGACTACACCTCAAAACCCGCCTCGAGGCTGACACGACCTCTCAAACATCGATCAACATGTATTTAGGTCATCTAAGCTCGTGAGGACCCGTCCCTCCAACCTGGTCCGACCGCGTTGGGTCGAGGGTTTTGTTTTGTGGTTTGGCTCGGTTGGCTTTGGTTTGCGATCGGTTGATCGCATCGCTGCTTTTGGACCCCGAGGGCAACCCCAAGGGTATTTTTGTAAATTGTGCCTTGGTGGTCGGTTTCACACCCGCGTGGTGCACACACAGCTATGATTGATGTATATGATTGAATAGATCCAGTAGGAGCGTTCGTGATCGTCAGATCCGGACGAGATTGCGACGAGATCGCAATTGGGAGTCAAATCGGATTCAGTCCGATCAGTTGGCTCGTCTGAACCGGCTAAGCAACTTAAGTGGCTTAACCTCTCTCTCTCTCTTCCCTTCCTTCTCCCCCGTGCCCGACCTCTCTCCTTCTCCTTTCTTCTTCCCCGCTCACGACCGCGCCGGCCTTCTTCCTCTCCGTCGAGGCTCCTTCGTTACCGTCGCCGACCGTCGTTCTCCCTCGAGCTCCCTCTCCTCAGATCTGGCCAGAGCTTCTCTCCCCCGAGCTCTCTCTCTCCCGAGAACCCTAGATCCAAGATCCTCTCCGCTGATCTCCCTTCTTCGGAGCTTCTTCGCTGCAGTCGTCCACCGCCGCTCCTCCCCGAGCCCGCCCTCACCTCTCTCTACCTGCGAAACCCCTCTTCCTCTAAGATCCGACGCCCTCCCCCTCTCTTTCTCTTCCCGACGAGAGTGGTACTCGACGTCGGATGGCTCCTGGTGGAGTTCGGTGATTCCCAGCGGATCCCCGGCAAGCCAAAGGCGGCAACGACGATGGAGGAGGTGGTCTTCAGCCGGATTAAGCTTGGATTGCGTTTTCAGGTAGGGTTTCCACCTAGGTCTTTGATTACTTCTCTTCTAGATTGACCCATGATGCATGTTCTTCATCTGGTAAATGTTCTTAGGATTTGATTGTTATTTATTTGAGTTTTCTAAGCATTTATTCCCGGATTTTATCGTATCTCTGTTCTTCGATGAACAGTCACATTCAAGCTCGATTGGTGAGCTGTGTGAGCATGATCTCGTGAAACTTTTAAGATGCAAGTTGTAGATTATTGAGTTCTCTTTCGAATGCCGCTGGTTTCTAGATTTTACCATTTATATACGATTTTTGGCGAATTGTTTTCTAAACTACTGTGAAACAAAGATTAAGAAATTGATTAGTAAAATCTGTGGAAATTAGACATCAATTAGATCCGATTCTAGGGTTGCATGTTTCTAGTATGCTAATATACAATTTCTCAAGTTTAATTTCCAATTCGACATCGTTTGGACGTCGAATTGATAAAATTTCATCGCCTGTAACTAGGGTTTAATGTAGAAATCCAGAATTTGGCTTTTAGTGGATTTCTGATGTTTTACCGTGTTTAAGTCTTCGAGATACATGCAATTGGTTTTCCTAGTGATCTTGAGGGCTAGCATGTTCTAATTGGTGGTTCTTAGACGATTAATCGTTTGATGTCGGCATGCTTAGTTAGCTATAAATCATTCTTATTCAATTAGCAATTAATTGCATATCATGCTTATTTACATCGTATTGTATACATGTATACTTAGCTTGTGGTTGAACTAAGGGAGTCACGCCCCTTGGAATGTTTAGATAATTAAATTGGCCGAAGGTGTTCCCTAGTTGATGTATATTGTATTTGTGGTTGATTGTTGTAATTGTGTGGCTGGGGGGCTGTGCCCCTTTGTAGAATTTTGGTTGACGGCTGTGGATGTCGTCGTAATGCCGAAATTTGAATTGCGATGTTCGTTTACAGCCTGCGTTGCCATTGTTGTGATAGATAGATCTGTAACTGCTGTAGATCCCTTGCTATGTTTACCCTTTGGCAAGCTGTAGACTATGCCTAGCCCTGTATGTTGTGATGTCATACTATTGCATGCTTATATTTCTGTATTTCTGTGCCTGAGCATTGCATGCATTTGATTGCATTAGAAGCATCAGGCTAGGTGGTAGGCGATGGATTCGATCGTCGATCCGGGGTTCTCGGGTAGCCCGGATCTAGCCCTAGGGCCGGGGTTTGGGTAGTCAAGGATTAAGACGTGATTGTCATCAATGATTATGTTTGATACCATTCGAGGATTATTAAGTAGTCGGACTGGAATATTATGTTGATCGAGGTTTTAGAGGTCGTGTCGGCCTCGAGCCGAGTGTTGAGGTTTAGCCGGTGTCCGATTCCTTGTCTCTTGGGTAGAGGTTGTGCCTACTAAACGGTGTTGGTTGCCCGCCTAGCAGTGTTAGTTTCCTGCTAGTGAGATGGCAATGCTGGTTTCCTGCCTCGCTGAGGGTGACCCAGTATGTGACCAGTTCGGTTGGAAGACAATGACTGAGGCCTCCCTTCAGGGACACAGTGGGGTTATGGGGCACCTGTGTTCTCCCAGCCTTTGCTTGAGGGTGACATACTGGGTGAGTCGTAGTGTAGTCTCTCTACTGAGCTTTGTTGCTCACTCCTACCTGGGCTGCATCGGCGATGCAGGTGGATGCAGTTCCTTCTTTTTCAGGTAGTTGCGACGTCGAGGCGGTACTCCCCTTGGTGGTGCGTGAGATCGAGGATATCATCACTTTATCTTATTCAATTGATGTACAACCTTGAATGTTTAATGTAATCTGAAGGAGAAATGTATTTGTATTCCAATTTTATGTAAATTGATCAGAGATTGCTGTACTTAGAGGACTTGAACCATTATTGTATCATTTAAAAGTTAATTGAGTCTTTTGGCAGTTAGTTTTGTATTATGATTTGATGATAGGATAGTTTAAATTAATTTTGAATATTGGAATCGTGCACCAGGTTTAAAAGTGATAGTTACAGGGGAGGCTTTCGCCGTTTGATTTTAGATTTTGGACCCTCACGCCCCGGACTGGATGGGTTTTCTAGGTCGGTGTGTGACAAAGCCTATCATCAACATCGACTGAATACTACAGTCCACCCTGGACCATGCTACCCACCACGATCCTAGAGCTAAATTCGAGCTACCCGAAAGCCTCGGATCGGCAATCAACCCATCGCCCACGCTCTATCCTTATGCATCTAATGTGCAATCAAAATACATGCTATGTACACATGCAGGGGAAACAGATAAACATGCAACATATGTGATGATAATAAAATAAGGTCTGGACTCGGCATGCAACCGAACCGGGGTGGTGAACAGGTAAATAAGCCAAGGAACTGCTACAGTGGTAACACCACCAGTTGCCAGCCAGTTCGCAGAGAAAACCTGCAATGGGAAGCAACCCCGACAAAAATGAACTGATAATAGCATACATGATTCCTAATATCATTGGCTATTTATCATGAAAGAAATCAGATGAAAGAACCACGAAAAAACATTATTCAAGGCTGGCGGTCGATGTCACGGTCGACCGTGGAGAAGTGAAGGTTGTCGGTCGATTAACGGATCGACTGTGAGGTGTTATTCTGGTAATTTTAAGGCTCACGGTCGACTGCGGAGACCACGACGGTCGACCGTGGAGTCTCGTGGTTGATTCATTGATCGACTGTGAGGTTATCGTTCGGGAAACCTCTGTTCTGACACGGTTTGGAATAAAATTCACCAAACATAGTAGACAAATCGGAAAACTGTAAAATCAATTGGGTTCAAAAGTACACTCATAGGTCTACAACTTTCATGTTGAAGACCAACTGAGATAATGCATGTAAGGGTCATGAAAATGGGCTCAAACATGCAATTTCTTGGAAGAATAGAAATCCAGAATTATTTGAAGGAAAACTTGCTTAAATCCAACTTAAATCAAACCAAAATCCAACCAAACATAAATAAGATCTTAAGCAAGCTAAAACAAATCTTCTAGAATAAAGAAACAAGCAAATCAAATATCTAACCATCCTAGAACACTTAAATAAGGATGAAGTGTAGAAACCCACCGTGCTACGCTAAAGCAGCCGCTAAACCACTAGAAGATGGCTTCCTCCTCGTCGTGGAGCACCTTCAAGCTCGCTGGAGCTCTTTCTCTCTCTCAAGGTCTCACTCATGATGGGAAGAAAGAAGCACAAGAAGGAGAAGAAAGGCCGCGGGAAACAGGGGAGGGTAAAGAAAAGAAAGGAGGAGGGGAGGGGGTCTTTATAGCGGGTTGTGAACCGACTTGCTACAGTGACGGTGACTGGTTCAGGGTGACTCAACAAGCTATGAGATCTAATATCGACCGTCCGATTCGATCTTCCCCGATCGAGCTCTGATCTCTCGATCGAGAACGCCGACAAGGATCTAATCAAACACACATATGAATCCAAGGCCGTGTGTGCACAACGATCGAGCACACATAAATTTGCCAAATTGCCCTTGCACTCCACAACGAGCCACGGGCCCGACTTAGATGGTCGACCCAGGAGTAGAGGGACAGGTCCTCAAATAAACATTGGCTTCAAACCATAGCTCCAAATTCGATTTCAACATGGGATCAATTTCAAGATGCCTTCCTTAAAAAACATTTTCCAATCATTAAAACCCAAAATTATGGTACAATGATTTTCTCTTTTAAGCAAAATCAGGATGAGATGTTTCATTAAGCCTGGGAAAGATTTAAGGATCTTCTTAGGTCATGTTTGGTTACACTATTCATCTAGGAACCGGAATGGGTGATGATGATGCATAATGTTATATTTTTATCCCTTAATACTTAGTCTCCTATGCTTATTTGGTTCCTAAATACACTCATTATTCTTATATTATGATTTAGGATGCAATTGAAGTCCTTAAGTCGAAAAGAAGCTAAAAAGAGTATATGTATCAACTTTAAAGATTAAACTGTACCTGATGATGAAGAACCAGATGATGTGTCATATATGGTTGGAAAGCTCTTGAAGTCTAGTTTCTGGAGAATTTTACAATTTGTGATTTGGAGCTTCCTAGAGAAAGTTACAGTGCTTTTACTACAACCAGTGCAGGAAAGAACAGCAGAAGAAATATGCAGAGAATAAGATATCGATCCTCTTTCCAAAAGAGATTGATCCCTTATGCACCCAGAGATGAAAAAGACCCACGGTCGATCCTCGCATCGATCGTCAGCCTCTGTCAAAAATATACGCTCGCAGGGTCGATGCAAGGATCGACCGTGAGGAGAAATCTGAATCCGGAATAAAGGGATCGATCCCCTTTCCAAAAGGGATCGATCCAAGTCAGGGCGCAGCCACAATCTGGGAAGAAAAGATCGATCTTTTTTAACCGACTTTGCAGAATTAAGGGCTCAGATTTAATCCGAGGATGGGAAACTTATGGGCTATAAATAGGGTTCTTTTTAGGGATAAGGGGGGCGAATTCTAGAGGTTTTTGGTTGCTCCTTTCTATTTCTTTGATATTTCTAGGGTTCTTCTTTCTTCTTTAAAGGATTGGATTGTTCTTGATGGCCTTGCATGGCTAAACCTTAATTCTTGGTCGAGGAGACTGAAACCTCGGAATCAATGAAACTGTGAGATCTAATCTATTTTTATTATTCAGTTTATACTTGAGTATTGAATGTTCTTCTGAGATTAAATATTCATGATTGTCTTGTCTAATTGCTAGGAGGTCTACTAGTTTATTATTCATTACGATCTAATGCTAGGCTGGATATCAAATCCGTAATTGTTTGATCCCTCAAATCTGCGAAGCAACTGAGATCTATTGATTTATTGTGTTTCAGGGATTAATAGATCTTAGGAAGAATATTCGACTAGATTAAATGCAACCGCTTGTGCTTGTGTTGTTTAGCTTCATCGATCTCCCTATTCTTAAGGCTGCTACAAGATTAAATCTACAGTGCGTGTATTAGGTTGTTCAGTAGTTAGGGTTGAGTAGATCGTTTGTTTCTAATTAACTATGCTCGAGGAGAGATTCGAATTTAATTCGAACGGTGAATATTCATGGTATGAATTGATTGATACTTGCATCAATGATCAGTTGTTGGATTCCGATGGTGGATGTTGACTCAGACCAAGGTGTGTTCTCTTGATTCAACTCGTTTCTTCACTTTAGATTATTTCTTTATTATTTTCCTCACGTTTAAAACCCCCCATCTTTGTTCACTAAGCACTACTATTAGGCTAAATACTCTTCGTGGGATCGACTCGTACTCGCACTACTACATTTATTTTGAAGAGTATTGGTTTTATTTTTGAGTGCCTACGACAGCACATCAAATTTTGGCGCCGTTGTCTGGGAGTGATTCTAGTTGATTTTTGTGCTTATTGTGATCTTTAGTTTCATAAAAAAAAGGAGTTATATAAATTTTCTTGATTTGTTTTTCTCGGTTTACCAGAATCTTCTTGATTGCTTATGAGTATAGCTCAATCTTTTAATCAATGTGATTTGCAGTACGATTCAGAGATAGAAAGAACTTTACACAGGTTTAGGAGGGAAGCTCGGAGAAACATTGAGGAGAACGATTTGGCTCTTGACCACTTATTTGTTAGCGATACTAAATTAGAAGAGCAAGAAGTCATGGCCGGAAATCGGACTTTGAAAGAACTTGTAGCCCCAGATTTGAATCAACAACCCTTATGCATTACATTCCCTACTTTGGATGTTGCTACTACTTTTGAATTGAAATATGGACTAATACATCTCTTACCCACTTTTCATGGACTTGCAGGTGAAGATCCTCACAAGCATTTAAAAGAGCTTCATGTTGTGTGCACAAGTATGAAACCCATGGGGGTGACTGAAGATCAGATCAAATTGAGAGCCTTCCCATTTTCTTTGAAGGATTCGGCTAAGGATTGGCTTTATTATTTACCATCTGGGAGTATTACTACATGGAACGAGATGAAGAGGTTATTTTTGGAGAAGTATTTCCCAGCTTCAAGGGCGGCTAACATTGGAAAAGAAATATGTGGTATAAGGCAACATAACGGAGAGTCTCTACACGATTATTGGGAACGTTTCAAGAAATTATGTGCAAGCTGTCCCCATCATCAAATTAGTGAGCAATTACTAACCACTGACAGGAGTATGATTGTTGCCGCTAGTGGAGGAGCTTTGGTGGATAAAACTCCTGAAGCCGCAAGGAACTTGATTGCAAATATGGCAGCTAATTCTCAACAATTTAATACTAGAAATTCAAAACATGTTAATGAGGTAAATGTCTCATCCCTTGAACAACAGATTGCTAGTCTAACTTCTCTTGACTACCGGAAAGTCAAGTGAGATCAAGAGCAAGGCCGACCGGACCAAACCAACCTAAGTAGACACTCGAGTTACGCGATCAGACCGGGTTGGAGATACGGGTCCTCACACATCGTCTCGTCTCGTCTCGTCTCGCTCAGCACCATAACCTCCTCCACCCTTCCAGCTCCTCACCCCCGGTCTCCTCTTGATAAGTCACTAATTATTCATAATTAAACCCCTTAAATCATCTTTATTAGCCCTAGAGTAGGTGTATTTGATAGCCTATTGTTGGATTTCAGGTTTAAGTAGGATTTGAGAAGAAATACAAGAAATTCGACAAAAAATCACTAAATTCTGTAAAAAGACTGCTTCGTCGACTGTTTGGAAATAAATCACAATAAATTCTACAAAACTCGAAATATTCTGAAGTTTTGGGACATGAAAGAAGAATTCAAGAGATACAACGTTCATGTTGAAGACTTAGTGAGATTCCATATACATTGGTGCCAGTTTTGAAGCAAAGTTGGATCTATGAAAGCTGAAATTTGATAAAGGCTGAAATTAATTAATGACGTGGCAGTGAAGACCCAGTCAGACCGACTGGAGCGATGGATCGGATTTGAGTCCGATCGGTCGCTACGATGACGTCATCAACATAGAATTTAGGGAAATTAGAGTTTAAGTTCAATTATAACTCCTAATTCTGGAATTAAGGGTTTCAACTATATAAAGGGGTTGTTCCAGCCAAATTTCTGATGTTTTTGACAATCTTTGGAGAAGGAAGGAGAAGACGGCGAGGATGCGAATGGTGACAGCTTCTTATTCCAACCCGATGGCTTTCATCCTAAAGATAAGTTGCTAATTCTTGTATTTAGGAATATAATGAAACCCTAGTGTAGTTTTGATCTTTCTTTAGTTGGATTCTTATGAACTTCTCGATGCATGATCTCATGAATATTGTTTTATTGTTAAAAGAGTTGAAGGAACAGAATTTCATTGACGTACTTTCTGTCCTACATGATTTCTGTGATTGATTGTAGAGATTTATGAGATGGTTTTCATGAAGTTATTGGTTTGCCTTTGAGATAAGCTATGCTACGCGAAGATAGTTTGTGCCAAGGTCATTAGGAGTAGTATAATTTAAGATGATCGTAGGAGCAAAGACAATCTATACCAAGCAAAGATAGGTTATGCCGTTCGGAACATTAACTTTCTTTTAAGGATTCATGTGAGCTTGTAGCCATATGATCCATAATGTTAAGAGAAAGAAACAAGATGATAACTAGAGAAGATTAATAACGAAACTAGGACGGATTGAGTAATTCCTCAGTAACTACTCCATTGATTCGAATTGATCAACCTTTTATTTCTTCTCTTTATCAGTTTAGATAACTCTATTCTATTTTTTATTCTTTTCCTTAGTTTTAGGGTTTCGAGAATTGATTTTAGTTTCCAACGTTTTCCCTATAGATCGACTCCCGACTTCACCGCTATCCTACCTAGTAGTGTAGCGATTGAATAAGGATTATAAATTTAATATTTGATTGAGTTTACAATGCTTTAACGACACATTCGCAACACATCAATTTTTGGCGCCGTTGCCGGGGATTTCGACGGTTAACTAATTGATTTTCACTTAACACATTTTCTTTGCTTAGTTAGTTTTTTATCTTTGTTATTTTTCCCTTTCTTTATTTTAATATTTTTAGTAATTTTTTGACAATTTTTTGCAATTTTCACAGCATTGGAACGGATTTTTCTTGAAGGAAGCATCTCACCCGTGGCCTGGAGAGATCGGTCGGACCCCAAACTGACCGATCAGAACTGCGCAGTCAGGTAAGTTTTCTAAATTCAAAATTTTTCATTTTGATCATTGTTTTGTGGATTTTCTCCTCTCCTCCGAATCTTCTATTTTCTTTTTCTCTTTCTGATATATGATTCTGCATTCATGGCCAATTTTTATATGCCACCAGGTGCCATGTCGAATGACGATTTGCCTTTTGGTTATGGACCTGCTTATAATAATGACACATATGGTTTCTCAAATCTAATATATAATTCACATTCATATCATTATAATCCAAATTTTAGAAATCATACATACCCTAGTTGGAAATTTCAAGGTTACCAACCCCCTAATTATCAACCATGGAACATAGAAACACCGTCCCAAAATTTTGAACCTAGTTTTGGACAACAATATCATTCACAAGCATCCTCTAACCCGACTATGGACACCATCATGAGTACACTTGCCAACATGAATGCTTGTATGAATAACATGAATGCTAAGATTGAAAAAATTGGAACATATGTTAACTCTAATGATCAATCAATTAAGAAAATAGAGACACAAATAGAACAACTAGCCCACATGGTTGATTTATATTATGAGAATGAGGACTATGCAAATAATTATGTTGTGGTTGTTTATGCTGACAATGTTGGTGAAGCTTATGTTTCTAATGAGAATGTTGCATGCCATTTTGAGATGTGTTCTAATACTTTGTCAAATTATACAACTATTGACAATATTTTGCCGGCCCCTGAAAATAATATTTCTGAATGCATACCTAATGAAACTGGACCATATATGTATTTTGATCATGCTTTAGAAGCTAATTTTTTTATTTATGATGAGAATGGATGTGATGAATTGCCGGTTTTACATGATGTGTTGAATGACGATATAGTGCCTATTTGCATTGATAGTAATGAGGATAAGCTCTTTAGTAAGATTCATTGTCAGAAACCTCAAATTGTGCCTCTATATTCTGCACTATCCACAATAGTTGAACGTTATGAGGAAAAGAAATGTAACATGAGTGAAGACCATGCCAATTTCAATCGTCTTTTCATAAAAAAAAATCATTTTAAACGTTCTCGTCCTATGTACACTTTATTTGCTAAGGACTTCTTTTTATTCTTTGAAGAAGCATGTCTGCATACCTTTACCATGATTCGGCCCATGTATTTCTTCACATGGAATCATCATCCTCCTAAATTTTGTTTCAGGAGCGTCTAGCGAAAGACGTAAACTTACGCGCTTTCTGGGAGGCAACCAAGCTTTTAGGATTTTTACTTAGTTTTTTAGAATTTTATTTAATTTTTACGATTTTCCCCTGATTTTAGGATTTCCCCATATTTTCTTGGAATTTTTCTCCACCTTCTTCCTATTTTTCCTTATTTTTCTGCTGGATTTTCTCTCTCCTCCCGCTCCATTCTTTGATCGCGGCTCGTCCCACCCACCACCCATCGTGTCGCGCCTCGACCCGCGAAAGCCCAACCGGGCCGGCGACGCGAACCAGAACCTAACGAAACGCGGAAAAAGATGGCGAGGGTTCACTCTAACCTATTGGTCTCCCTAACAATTCACCAAAAGCACCCTCAATTAAAAGACATTAATTTAATGAAACCTCGAATCACAGATTACAAACCCAAAAAGATTTAATATACATATCCTCGGAGAGGGAAAGATCCAAATACATCATTTATACTCCCGTATGAGGCTAAGTAACAAAAGGGTAAAAAGCTGTAAAGATCGCCACCTCTCAAACTCCTTGGCTTGGTTGGTTGTCTTTTAAAGAGATGAGTAATGCTTCGGTTTCATGCTGGGTTTTCCCAATATCACGCTCTTTGCCTTGCTGGTTCCTTTCATTGATGATCATCAATGAATTCTGTGAAATAGATGTAGCTTCTGCCTATTTTTGTTTTGTTTTTCTGAAAGTTTGCTGAACTGGTTGGTTGATGGTACAAGAGGCATGCCATGAGCTCTTCCTTATGAGCTATACATGCTTTGCTCTTTCAGATAAACGAAGAATATCCTAAATACAGAATGAACAACTTAAGTGCTTCATGCAAACCTTTTTCCTTTTTTTTTTCGTTTTTGCTATAATGAGATTTCATATTCTTTTGCTTAAGAACACTAACTTTTCTAAAGGTTCAAACAAAAGGCAGCATGCATATAGCTTATTGAGATGTCTAAAGTGTATATAGCTTATTGATCGAGTTGATCTAAGATGTACAAATGGTATTTTCCTACACCAATTAAAGATGTATTATAGTCAAGCTTCTCTAAAATCTCTTGATCGCAAATGTTTCACTAGAACAAAAGTAAGGGCTCAATTTAAATTCCCTGATTTCTCAGGATCGCAAGTGCTTATAGGTAGTTGAGGAGAGGCCGGGGCCATAGTTTTTAAGCTGGCGGTTCTCTAGCAGGGGGTGGAGACCTAGCTTGGGCACTATAGTTGAGAGGGAGAGGGAGAGGGAGAGGGAGAGGCTAGGGGAGAAGAAGGTCCCACATTGGTTGTTCTAATAGTAAAAAGGGAAGCATGCATGTAAGTGTCTGTACCATGTTGTACTAAATGATGGATTTTGTTCATTATTTTCCTAAGGACAGTTAGCATCGCTTGAGCAATATGTGTTCTCTTATCATGATAAGATTTTAAGAGAGTTTTCATATGAAGAAACTTCCACCCATCATTGGAAGGAGACAATGACACATATGATTTCAGCGTATGATTTGAGCGTTGAAGAAAACGTTTCTTACGGGTCCTTCAGTTGAGGTATTATTGGAGTTCCAATTGTCCCTGTCATATATGGGTGAAATTATCCAAAATCTTAGTTTGACATGTAGGGGTCTTGAATTTCTTGAGTTCTCCAAAGCAGTGGCTCTTAGATTGGTCTTATCTTTGCCTACTCATATATTTCATACCATTACTGTATGTTAGTTATTTGAAATTCATAAATACTAGAGACACTGATGGATGATTAGTAATATCATTATTTCTCATGTTTTCAATGTTCTTAGACTAAAAATTATTGCTCCCTCCTGTTATTAATTCCCTACTGTCAGAGACACTGCCGAATACTAAACTGCCGGATGATTAGCAGTTTATTTGAATTTTCATGTGCATGACAAGTTAGCCTAAATTTCTTTTAGCATTCATACTTTTGGCAAGTGCTATGTAATCAAGATTCTTATCAGGTAGCAAGATGAAATTTAATTTGTAATTTGTAATTTCTATTCAATTTGTAATTTATGGTGGAAAATTTTAATTTGTAATTTGTAATTTCTATTCAATTTGTAATTTGTAATTTCTGGTGGAAAATTTTACTTTGTAATTTGTAATTTTATTAGGCAGTTTATTCTATTCAATTTGTAATTTGTAATTTGTAATTTCTGGTGGAAAATTTATGTTGGTAGTTTTTTTAGAAAAAAATTTTTATACCTACTTTTGATGTTAGTTTGTTGTGCATGGCAAAGTTTTTTGGAGTTGATGTTCATGTGTATGAATTTGGTTTCATATTGCTAATAATGTACAAATTTAAAATCTATTTGTTTCCATAAGTTTTGTATTCGTTGCTGGATTCTATGTTAAAAGTGATTTTCTCATCTTTTTTGTCCTACTTTTTTCGGTGTCCTCTTTAGTAGTTCCTGTAACCAAGCAGCCATCGGTGTCGTTGCTTCTCCAACCGCATCGATCGCTTCTCCTTCTTACCCATGAGTGCAACTGCTTTGATTAGTTGATGGGTTTTGCTGGATTTTAATGTTTACGTAGAAATAGGTAGGTTGTATAGTGGAAGAAGCTTCTAATTGCGTTGATATGCTCTTATCTAGCGTTGGTCGTGCCTTTGTTATGAACTGTGAATTCAACATTATTTGCCCAAACATAGGATCTCTCAAGAATATAAATGGAGTTATTAAAGAACTATAAAAGCTTGCATTATTATAAGTGAAATGTTAGGTGACTTTGACTAGAAGGATATTATCTTAGGATGTAATATACATAGCCCAATGTGAGCACCAGTTGGGTACGCTACCAAAAATATTTATTCAAATATATTAGGTCATCAAATATATTAGTTTTCTACTTTGGTTAGTTTTGAAAGGGAAGCATTAGTTTTATTCATTGACAACAAGTTTAATTAATCATCAGGGCAGGTACATAGTTCCCAAAGATTTAACTATGTTTTGCTTATCTTCTACTCTGTTTCATAGAGCATGGGAAATGCAAACTTCTTTCTTGACTGTTGACTGAGCTATTCATATTTAGTAGTTATGCATGGACTGAATATTTTGTGAAGTCAGCTAGGGTGCATGTGGGGCATATGGAGCATTGGATTCAAAACCAATTGTATATGCTTAAATGGATTCCACTGCATATGATTGTTTTGATCGACTTATCTGGATATTCGATAATGACATTCTTCTTTTGTTTGATACTATTGTAGATCTGGTGAAAGCAGTCCCTGATGACCACAAGAAGTTCCTAGCGGACTTGGTTTGGATTCATGAGGAGGTAATCTGCTTTTCTGGACGGTAACTCGATTGCTTAGTAGCTAATGTGTGCTTTGATATAACTGCGGACTTGGTATGTTCCAATATTGATTTTTCTCAATTTCATATCCTGATTGAAAACCTTAAAATAAAGTACAAACATTTATGGTAGCCTTTTCATATTGCTTTCTCTTTTAGAAGCTATCTGATGAGCCAAATTTGTTCTTTTAATCTGAGTGCAGTGCAAGGTATGCATGCAAACATTCATCTGTATGACATCTGAGACGAAATGCAAGGAACATGCTGAAGCAAAGCACCCTAAAACTGATCTGTTCCAGTGTTTTCCTCACCTTAAGAAGTTGTAATGAAAAATTGAGTTCATCTATTCCTGTCAATCTAGAGTATGTGTGAGAATGTGTGATCAAATATGTAATTAAAATACTCCAACTAAAGTTGATTATGTTATCTATAGAACTGCAATCTGCCATATGATAAGCTCAATCACTTTTAGCTCAATCTTTGGGGTGATCAAAATGGAACAATTAAGCTCCCGTTCTGTAGATCATATACTGAATCTGTCTTTTTTGCTCAATCTCTTTTAGCGTTATAAGCATTTGGTGACTATTTTTAGTAGAATTTGATTCGAAGTTATAGAATGCAATAGTTATTCTGATAATAAATTCTGTTTGGTTCATGAACATATTGATTAATCTCCACTTCATTTCTCTGTTTTCTTTTGTATAGGCCAGCGAGAGGAATAAACTCCTGTAACAGTCAAATCAGCAACTCCCCTTCTCCCAAACGAACATAACAATTGTCTATTGAGTAAATATCGTCTGTAGCCATGTTTGATTTTTTTGAATGGTCATGTAAAATGCTACAAAAGCCATATGTACTCCATAACTGCTTGGCATTTGTGTATATTAAACTTTAAAATAAGGGATCCAGTGAATTAATATATGTTGATTTGTGTATATTAACATCATCTGTAGCCATGTTTGATTGTTTTGATTATTTTGATGAAGATGTAGCCTTTATATATAATGTTGATTTCTCTGCTTTGAAGTTGGTGATTCAAAGGCCTCAACAACAGTAGATGATCATATGAATAAATAAATAGGTGAGGACTTGGGAGAAAGGTGTGCAGGAACGTAAAAATGGAGTGCTCACCCTCTTTCTCCTCATCCTCCATTAGCTTGATTAGCTATTCAGAGAATTTGATTGGCATTGGGCAAGAGTTTAAGGTGCTTCTTGGCTTATCTCCATTGCAAGGAATAATAAGAGATTTGTCTTTATTATAATAATGTAAGCTTGATTCTTTCCTATATTGTGTGATGTTGTCAACTATAATTTCAAATTGGAAGGCACTATTCTTATCATTTTGCAAATGATTCGATATTCTTTTCAATTGTATTTTGTGGTGAACATATTCGTAAATAGTGATTCATTTGTAGGAGGCATATTAGGTGTTTGAGAAAGAAATTTGTGATTTTGAAAATCTCGAACTTGAAATGCGCTTGGAGTAAGCATTAATTTTATTATAAAAAAACTGATTTCACATACTAAAACCTGGTAGTACTCACCCGTGCGGCCCATATTAATAGGAAGGGGTTGGGAGAGGTGTGACAGAGAGAACCGTTCCAAATCGTGCCTGGCACGGGTTCTCACTAGGCCTCGCCGAATATGAACACTACATCCTTATATGATAGGATAGTTATAAGGATCCCTAAAATTTTGGGATAAGTATTTATAATGTAATACACCGTTTGTATATCACGAAGACTTTGGGATATAAAATGATGAGAGAACCATTACTTAAAATAATACGTCCATTTACCTCGAATGTTGCGAATTTTCCTTTGCAGTCGAAATTTCATAATCAATTTATTAACATTATTTTTAAAATGGTATATTATTGTTATTACTTATGCGAAAACCTTTAAGAGAATCTTTTTTTTTTTGTATGACGCCAGCTGAGCCGAAGTTATATCTCACAATGAGTGCCTTAAACTAGCCCATCACAAGTGGGCAACCACCTACCGTAATGAACACTACATCCTTAGAAATAAAAGGACAAAGGTACTCGCTATTTTTAACCATATCAATTGCGAATTGATAATCACACTACACAAGAATAACAAATTCCCCACGTCATCAAGCCTTTAGCAGAGGAATTCTTAAAGCAAATGACCATTACTTTGCTAATAGCCTCGATTTGCAAAGACTGTGCCCGGGGCATGGGTTATCTTTTTATGTGGATTTATGTTTCTGGAATCCCAAAAAATCCTCCTTTGTTTTTTGTTCATGACACAATGAAGCAGAATAGAAATGAGGAAGAGAATAAAATATTGTAGAAGAAACAACTCGGAGAGGTTACATTATAACTGTAAATTTTCTGGGAAAGAATAACGTGTGTTGTTG
>OY986969.1:10600149-10980734 GCA_963920575.1 Narthecium ossifragum | reverse complement strand
GAATCACAGACATTGGATGTGCTTGTAGGCAAATCCTGACCACTCTTTATGTTTTATAGGGGGGACATTTCAAAAACCGTTGTGCTTTATATAATAGATGGTTAGGTGAACCCGGGATCGGAAGATCTGAGCTTGGGCTTATGTTTTAGCCCAAGTTTGCCTTTCTGGGCGAAGGAGATCGATCTGGATTGCTAATGAGATCGATCTGGCTAGCAAGGCCAGATCGATCTGACATGCTTTGGAGATCGATCGCTTACTGCAGAAGGTCTTTGGGTTATTTGCGGCTAGAGAGCGATCGATCGCTCAAAGGAGCGATCGATCGGACTCGTGAGCAATCAGTCGGTGGTTTTTTTTTCTCCTTCGCGAGGACGGCAGCCGGCCGTCGCTCTCCCTTGTCAGAACGGGAGGACTTTCCTTCCCCTCCTTCCCCTTTCCTCTGGCTTTCCCGGCTTTCCCCCAGGCTTTCCTTCCTCTTCTTCCCTTCTCTTCTCTTCTTCTTCCTTCTTTCTCTTCTTTCCCGCGGTGCTCTGTTTCTTCTCTTCTTCCGCCGGCGAACTTCTTCTCTTCCGTTCTCCCTCCTCCGGCCACCGTTTTTGGCGTTCCAAAGCTTGTTGGATTCATGGCGATGAGAGGAAGACCCCTGGTGTGGTTTGGAGTCGTGTTGGTGACGAGTTTGCGAGGGATCAACCGAGGAATGCGCAGTTGGGTAGGTTCTTCTACCTACATGTGTTCTTTAATGGGTTTCTCTAGATCTAGCTGTTTGATCTTGTTGATCTTGGTGTTGTTAGCTTGCTTACACCTATTAGAATTATTGATATAAGTTTCATGATATTTGATTGAGATTTGAGTAGGATTTATGCATGATTAATCTCGGATTTTCCGGTTTTCTGCTGTTCTTGAAGAAAAGCCGGCTTGCGGCGAGTTTTCCGGCTTGTACGTGTATGATCTTGGGTTTTGATAAACATAAGCATTGTAGATCTCTTCGTTAGCTTTCTATTCCAACTGATTTCATATTTTTTCGATTTTCCTACGAATTGTTATGATTTTCACACTGGAGGGCTGCGTTGCAGCAATTAATTAGAAAGTTAATTTGATTAACAGTTTTGATTAGTGTTTTCCTGTTAATCCAACCGTTGGATGATTATGAATTTTGGATATGTTGATCCTGGTATATATATCGACTTATGACTAAGTTGGATCTAAAATCCGACGTCGTTTAGACATCGTATCGACGGGGGTCAAATAGCCTCTAGTAGAGAACTTTTGGGTGTTTTGAATATAATATTATATTTAGGAATATAATATTATATTATTTATTGTTCATCATCGTTTTTGGGGTTGCTTTCCGTTGCCGGAGTCTGTGGTCGACGATCGTCGTACCGTCGTAATGCTGGGACCCGCTGCGGATCGGCTGGCAGCGGTTAGTAGTACCGCTGCAGCGATCCGGTTGACTTATATGATGTTTGTCATACTGTTGCATGCTTTACTTCTTATCTGTGTATGTCATAGCATGCATTGTTGATGTGTGTCTTAGTTGCATTGGTTAGGGCGTGAGTGATCTTTGGGTCGCCGTCCCGAGGCTGGAAGCTCGGACTTAGCCCTAGGACCGGGGTTGGGTAGTTTGGACCCGGTTTGAATTGTGGTGTCCAGTTAATTCGATGATATGCTTAGATAACTGGTGCACTTATTGCTTGATGATTGTAGAGGTCGTGTTCGTCTCGAGTCGGATGCTGAGGTGTAGCCGGTGTCCCACAGTGCTGACCCGGTAGTAGTGAAGTTGCCTACTTAGCTTGTGTGTCGACAGTGTTGGAGTGCTGCCCCTGGGCCTCAGGGACACTCGGTGGGGTTATGGGGACCCCTGTATACACCCAGGTCTTGCTTGAGGGCGACACTATTGCGTTTCCCTCTTCCTTTTGTGTGGCATAGTGTAGATCCCTACTGAGCTTAGTGCTCACACCTACCCGGGCTGCGTTTTACAGGTGCAGGCGTCAGTTCTTCCTTTGTGGCCCCTACCGGGCAGTTGGTCGGCGGTGCGGCGGCGTCTGGTGGACTTTGAGAGGTGGCGATCTTTACTGCTTTTACCTTTGGTTAGTTAGTCGCCTACGGGAGTAATGTTGTACTTGAATCTTCCCCTCTCCGAGGTTATGTATATTAAACACTTTGAGTTTTAAATCTGTGGTTCGAGGTTTTGCTAATTAATGTTGTTTTAATTGGGGGTGCTTTTGATGAACTGCTAGGGAGACCAATAGGTTAGAGGGAACCCTCGCCAGCTTTGTTTTCCACGTTTTGTTAGGTTCCGGTTCGCGTTGCCCGGCCCGGTTGGGCTTTCACGGGTCGGGGCGCGATAGCTTGGTATCAGAGCATAGGTTGTAAATCCCAGGGTTTAGGATCAGGATTCGGTTGAGATTGAGCGTGGAATGGGTTAGTTCTATGTCTAAAACATCCGTGCGTGCTCTTCTGTGATGTGTTATGCTTTTTCGCTTCCTGTTTGTACTGTTTGTCTTGGGTTTCGAACAAGTGGATGCTTGTTGTTTCTGGTGGGGGTGCAGATGCCGAGGAGTCGGGTATGTCGTTCCGTTGTGAGTCGTGGCCGGTCGCCTGTGCAGCGCACCGCCCGACAGGCTCCAGTATCCGCGACAGCTTTGCCCCGAGACTCTGCACCAGCACCAGAGACGAGTGTTGAGTTCGCGGTGGGGGAAAACGCCTCTCTTTTCGCCGAGAGGGTTCTTCCGCCACTTAGCGAACGCGCTGTGACGGCAGCGGTGATCATCTTCCAGGAGCTGAACCCGCCCGGGTTCAGTGGTGCTGAGGGTGATCCGGCAGTAGCGGACGATTGGCTGAGAGGAGTCAGTCGTGTCCTCGACGCTTTGTTCATCCAGGATGACCGGGTTCGGGTCAGACTGGCGGCGTTCCAGCTCGACGGGGACGCTTTGGACTGGTGGAGTGCTGTCTTGACCGTTAGGAGCGGGAGTGACCCCTCGTGGGACATGTTTCGTTCGTCTTTTCTTGACGCGTACTTCCCTCAGAGTGCGCGTCCGCCTTGGTTCGGGAGTACCTCAGCATCTCGTAGGGTACGCAGTCAGTGGCACAGTATGCAGCTAGGTTCACCAGGCTCGTCAGGTTCGCCGGTCCAGTGGCGAGCGATCCTCTCGCCAAAGCGCGGCAGTTTCAGTGGGGGCTACGGCCCGAGATCAGGCTTCTGATGGTGGCGCGGTTTGCTAGCGCTCTAAAGGAGGTGGTGAATTGTGCCTTGTCAGTGGAGGCCGTATTGCTGGAGGCAGGGCCTAGGACAGTTCAGCTAGTGTTCCCCTCGAGGTTAGGGCGCGCCGGCCAGCCGTAGCAGGCTCATGGTGGAGTAGGACCGTGGCGGGGGGAGGCCCGTTCACGACGCCATCAGCCCTATCGGCACCAGCAAAAGGACGTTGGTGGAGACAGTCCAGAGGCAGAGGAGGGGGCGAATGACGAGGATGATCCCGATCAGCAGTTCTCAAAGGATGAGCAGCTGGAGCAGTCAGTCGGTGAGTACGACGAGGACCAGCCCCTCTCGGAGGCAGAGGAGGAGTTCGCGGAGGATGATCCGGACGAGCGGTTTTCGGAGGAGGAGGCTCAGCAGGAGGCGTTCGCAGGGTTTGGTCAGATCCAGCAGGCAGAGAAGAGACCTGTGACGTGCTTTGAGTGCAGGCAGCTGGGGCATTACCAGAGAGACTGCCCCTTGCGGAGAGCGTGGACCAGGCGGGACAGGATGCAAGCAGGCCTGGGGTCGCGTTTGTGCTATCAGTGTGGCCAGCCGGGTTACCTTCGCCGAGAGTGCACGACGCTGCGAGGCGGAGGCCGTGGCAACGACAGTGGAGGCCAGTAGAGGCGGCCGGGTTGGCTTCAGCATCAGTGTCAGATCAGCAGGTACCCTTTACCGCTTTGTTGTATCCTGATAGGCGTTGTTTTCTTTTCCGAGCCCTACCCTTATCGAATCTCGGGACGAGATTTCCTTTAAGGGTATTAGAATGTGAGGACCCGTCCCTCTACTCCTGGGTCGACCGGCTGGGTCGGGCCCGTGGCTCGTTGGTTTGCTTCGCGTCGAGCGCGCGATCCGGTGGATCATATTGTTTCTTGGACCACAAGGGCAATTTGGTAAATTGCGCCTTGTGGGTTTGTTTCACACCCGCGTGTGCACACACTGACCTTTTATGTGTTAGTGCTTGTTTAGAATGGTTAGGTGAACCCGGGATCGGAAGATCTGAGCTTGGGGTTGTGTTTTAGCCCAAGTTTGCCTTTCTGGGCGAAGGAGATCGATCTGGATTGCTAATGAGATCGATCTGGCCTTGCTAGCCAGATCGATCTGACATGCTTTGGAGATCGATCGCTTAGTGCAGAAGGTCTTTGGGTTGTTTGCGGCTCGAAAGCGATCGATCGCTCATTGGAGCGATCGATCGGACTCGTGAGCAATCAGTCGGTGGTTTTTTTTTCTCCTTCGCGAGGACGGCAACCGGCCGTCGCTCTCCCTTGTCAGAAGGGGAGGACTTTCCCTCCCCTCCTTCCCCTTTCCTTCCTCTTCTTCCCTTCTCTTCTCTTCTTCTTCCTTCTTTCTCTTCTTTCCCGCGGTGCTCTGTTTCTTCTCTTCTTCCGCCGGCGAGCTTCTTCTCTTCCGTTCTCCCTCCTCCGACCATCCTTTTTGGCGTTCCAAAGCTTGTTGGATTCGTGGCTACGAGAGGAAGACCCTTGGTGTGGTTTGGAGTTCTGTTGGTGACGGGTTTGCGAGGGATCAACCGAGGAACGCGCAGTTGGGTAGGTTGTTCTACCTACATGTGTTCTTTAATGGGTTTCTCTAGATCTAGCCGTTTGATCTTATTGATCTTGGTGTTGTTAGCTTCCTTATACCTATTAAAATTACTGATATAAGTTTCATGATATTTGGTTGAGATTTGAGTAGGATTTTTGCATGATTAATCTCGGATTTTCCGATTTTCTGCTGTTCTTGAAGAACAGCCGGCTTGCGGCGAGTTTTCCGGCTTGTACGTGTATGATCTTGGGTTTTGATAAACATCAGAGTTGTAGATCTCTTCGTTAGCTTTCCATTCCAACTGATTTCATATTTTTCCGATTTTTCTACCAATTGTTATGATTTTCGCACTGGAGGGCTGTGTTGCAGCAATTAATTAGAAAGTTAGTTTGATTAACGGTTTTGATTAGTGTTTTCCCGTTAATTCAACCGTTGGATGATTATGGGTTTTGGGTATGTTGATCCTGGTATATACATCTACTGATGGCTAAGTTGGATCTCAAATCCGACGTCGTTTGGACATCGGATCGATGGGGTCAAATAGCCTCTAGTAGAGAACTTTTGGGTGTTTTGAATATAATATTATATTTCGAAATATAATATTATATTATTTACTGTTCATCATCGTTTTCAGGGTTGCTTCCCGTTGCAAGAGTCTGCGGTCGATGGTCGTGGTACCGTCGTAATGCCGGGACCCGCTGCGGATCGGCTGGCAGCGGTTAGTAGTACCGCTGCAGCGATTCGGTTGACTTATATGATATTTGTCATTCTGTTGCATGCTTTACTTCTTATCTGTGTATGTCATAGTATACATTGTTGATGTGTGCATTACTTGCATTGGTTAGGGCGTGGGTGATATTTGGGTCGCCGTCCTGAGGCTGGAAGCTCGGACTTAGCCCTAGGACCGGGGTTGGGTAGTTTGGGCCCGGTTTGAATTGTGGTGTCCAGTGGATTCGATGATAGGCTTAGATGACTGGTACACTTATTGCTTGATGATTGTAGAGGTCGTGTTGGCCTCGAGTCGGATGCTGAGGTGTAGCCGGTGTCCCACTGTGCTGACCCGGGAGTAATGAAGCTGCCTACTTAGCTTGTGTGTCGACAGTGTTGGAGTGCTGCCCCTGGGCCTCAGGGACACGCGGTGGGGTTATGGGACCCCTGTATACACCCAGGTCTTGCTTGACGGCGACACTATTGCGTTTCCCTCTTCCTTCTGTGTGGCTAATAAGTCACTAATTATTCATAATTAAACCCCTTAACTTACCTTTGATAGACCTAGAGTGGTTGTCTTTGATGTCATATTACTTGATTTCAGGTTTAAGTAGGTTTTGGGTAGAAATACAAGAAATTCGGCTAAAATGAAGAAAAATATAGCTTCATCGACCATTGGGAAAATATTCGCCAGATATTCTCTGAAACTCCAAATATTCTGAAAGTTTGGGAGATTGTAGAAGACTCAGAGATCTACAATGTTTATGTTGGACACATTGCGAGATTCCTGATGGTATGATGACAGTTTCAAGAATAGTTGAAGATTCACAAACTGGAAAGCTGCACCATCGATACTGAAGAGAATATTCTCAAAATATTCTACATGAATTAGAATATTATGAAATATTTTGGAGATGACAGAAGACTTCCAGATCTAGAACTTTCATGTTGAAGACTTTCTCAGATTCCGAACAGATTAGCTTCAGAATTGATTACAAATCGGAATTCCGAGTAGGAATTGAAGAATAAGGAAGCTGATGACGTGGCAGTTATTAACCCAGTCAAACTGGGAAGTCCGATCGCTCCGATGACGTCAGCAATCCGGAAATTAGGGAAATTAGAGTTTAACCTCTGTTAGGACTCCTAATTCCGGGGTTGAGGGTTTCTAATACATAAGGGGGTTATTCCAGCCGAAAATTGGCATCTTTTGGAGCACTTTTGGAGGAGAAGGTTAGGGTTTTGAAGACGGCGATCTTTCCGCGGGGATCAATGGCTTCATCCTCTACACCTATGGCTGATTTCCAAGAGATGAGTGGCTAGTTTTCTTGTTCTTAAGAATACCATGAAACCCTAGTGTAACTTTTGATCTTTCTTAGTTGGATTTTTGTGAACTTCTCTAAGTATAATCTCATGAATATGATTTTAATGATTAGAGAGTTGAAGGAACAGAGTTCCGTTGACGTATTATTAGTCCTACATGATGGTTGTACTTGAGTGTAGAGATTCATGAGATAGTTTGCATGTGGTTTCTGATTTACCTTTGAGATAATCTATGCTACGTGAAGATAAGTCATGTTAAGGTCATTAGGAGTAGAATAACTTAAGATAATGGTAGGACCGAAGATGATTTATGCCAAACAAAGATAGGTTATGCCGTAGGAAACATGAAACCTTCTTTTAGGGATTCGTGTGAGCTTGTAGCCATACGATCCATAATGCTTAGAGAAGTGATCAAGATGATAACTATGGAAGATTAAGGGTGAAACTAGGGTGGATTGTGTATTTTCTAAAACATCTTTTTCCATCTGATTAAAACCTTAATATTTTCTTTTGCTTTCTTAGATAGTTTCAGTTAAATCAATCTATCATTGAAGTGTTTGGTTTAGATCAAGAGTTTTGAGAATCGATTTTGGTTTTCCTAGTAATTCCCTGTGATTCGATTCCGGATTTCACCACTATTCTATTTAGTAGTATTAGTGATTGAACAAGGATATAAATTTAAGATTTGATTGAGGTTAGCAACGTTTAACGACGACGTTCGCGAAAGATCAATTTTTGGCGCCGTTGCCGGGAACTTTCGACGGTTAACCAATTGATTTTCTCTTAACTCATTTTCTTTGCTTCATTAGGTTTTTATCTTTCTTATTTTTCCCTTTCTTTATTTTACACTTTTTAGGAATTTTCTGACAATTTTCTGGAATTTTGCAGCATTGGAACGGATTTTTCTTGAAGAAAAACACAACTCAGCAGACACCTGGAGCGATCGGTCGGACTTGAATCCGATCGATCAGACTGCGCCATCTGCTTTGAAGTGGACTTCGAGTGAAGGAGCTTGCGGCCTGGAGCGACCGATCAGACTGGAAATCGACCGATCGGAACTGCGCAGTCAGCTAAGCCTTTTTACTTCAAAATTTTTTTCGTTTCAATTGTTGTTTTCCGGGTTTTGTCCTCTCCTCCGAATCTTCTATTTTCTTTTTCTCTGTTTGTGTGTGATCTTGCATGTAAGGTAGACGATCCTTAAATACCCTGCTGGAACCTTTGGATCTAGAACTAGAGCCTTAGGTCAACAATCTTTGAGTAACTTGCAATCTATTCACGAGACCTTTGTCACCATGGCTGAAAATGAGAGACATGTCATCAACCCTCATGTTAATATGGGAAGGGAGGGTAATAATAATAACAATGGGGGGGTACGTGTTCCTTTGAGAAATCACTTCTTGCCCACTGCCTACACTTACACTCCTTCCATTGATCCTCCTGCAATCACAGCCTCACACTATGAGATTAGACCCCAAACGATTCAAATGTTACCCCACTTTCATGGTTTAAGTAATGAGGACCCATATGAGCACATTCACAATTTTATCGATACCATTGCTACACTGAAAATGGAAAACTTTAATGATGACGCCTTTAAGTTGAAACTTTTCCCCTTCTCTTTGAAAGATAAAGCTAAACACTAGCTTCAATGTTTACCTCCACGCTCTATCACAACTTGGGACCAACTTCAAGTGGCATTTTTAAGGAAATTCTTCCCATAATTAAAACTGAGAAATTTCGGACTGAAATCCTTACTTTTGTTCAATATGATGATGAGTCTTTTCATGATGCCTGGTATAGATTTAAAGACCTTTTGAGAAAATGTCCTCATCATGATATTGATAAGTGGGAATTAACTCATAAGTTTTATTGAGGCCTTAATGAAAGATGTAAAACTAGGGTTGAAGCTTGTTGTGGGGGTATTCCTTTAGATAAAGATGATGATGAGCTTTGAAACCTTTATGAACAAATTTCCATTGATTCCCAACAACAATACGCAACCCCTAGAAGTCGACCTACAACTAAAGGAACCTTTGAACTTTCTGGATTAGAAGCCATTACTGCCCAAATAGCCCTCCTTAACAAAAGGTTTGATAAATTAGAAGTGTGTCAATCACCTGCACCTCCACCATATCAAGATCAACCTCAAACATGTGCACTATGCTCTAGTCTTGAACATCACATTACCGATTGTCCACTGGCTCCATCGTTTCCTGAATTTGTTAAGGAGCAAGCAAACGCGGCGTATGGTTTTACTAAACCTGAAAATAATCCGTATTCAAATACGTATAATCCAGGTTGGCGAAACCATCCCAACTTTAGCTGGAGACCACCCCAACAGTCTAGTACTTTCCAAGGAAAGAGTAGTTCTTCTAGTGCTCCCACAAATCGGTACCCACCTAGACCTTCTGCAAATCCCAACCCAGGGTACTCTACACAATATCAACGAGCGGCATCTCAACCTCCTCCACAAGCATCCTCTGAGCCGGCTTTGGATACGATCATAAGTACAGTTGCTAACATGAATGCTAGCATAAATAATATCAACACTAACATGGATAAAATTGGAAGAACTGTAGCCTCACATTCACAAGCCATATCCAAAATAGAAATACAATTAGGGCAACTAGCCAACACGGTAGCCAAGAGAGAAGATGGTCACTTACCGAGTCAACCTATGACCAATCCTAAGTGCACAAGCTGTAGCGACCTTAAGGAACGGTAAGCAAGTGGATACACTTCCTAACACTGCCCAGAGCGACGGATTGCTCTCAAATCCGACCGATCGGAACTATTCCGATCGATCTGATACAGGTCCGACCGATCGGATACAGGTCCGACCGATCGGATACAGGTCCGACCGATCGGATACAGGTCCGACCGATCGGATACAGGTCCCCACAGCAACCTGATGGTACTCCTAATCAAGTGGATCAAAATCCAATTGATGAAAATGAACCTGACCCACACACATACACACCAAAAGTGCCTTTTCCTGAAGCTCTTAAGGATCCCTCCTCCACATACCCCAAGAAGAAAGCTGTAGAGGAAATCTTAGAGACCTTTAAACAAGTTAACATCAACATACCCTTATTAGATGCCATCCGACAGATTCCTTCGTATGCCAAATTTTTTAAGGATCTGTGTACGCACAAACGTCAATCAAAAGCTAAGGTATCCAAAAAGATTTTCCTCACTGAGCAAGTTAGTTCGATTCTTAGACATGACACACCGCCAAAACTCAAAGACCCTGGTACCCCCACAATACCTTGCTACATAGGAGACTATCATATTGATGGTGCTCTCCTAGATTTAGGTGCCAGTGTGAATCTTTTACCATACTCACTTTATAAACAATTCGGTATGGGGGAGCTTAAACCTACACATGTGACTCTGCAATTAGCTGATAGATCCATCAAGACACCGAGAGGTGTCTTGGAGGATGTAATAGTTAAAGTGGATAATTTCTTCTTTCCTGTTGACTTTATTGTCTTGGAAATGGAGCCTGCTATTCACTGTAGAAAATCTGTGCCAATCATCTTAGGTCGACCCTTCTTAGCCACGGCGAATGCATGCATTAATTGTAGAACTGGTGTCATGGATGTGTCTTTTGGAAACATGCGTATGCGTTTGAACATTTTTAAAACTGCAAATATGCCTGAGCCAGATGATGACTGCTATGCTATTGATATGTTGACTGATTGTGTTGATACATCTTCACATGCTATGATTGCTGATAATATAGATGGCATGTTGAATGAATATTATGATATTGAGAATGATATTGCACAATCAATTGATGACATTGGAACACACATGCTGCCTGGACCGATCCATCACTCCTCGGAGTGATCGATCGCACCATTTCTGACCGATCGGACCCTGGTCCGACCGATCGGTCTGGTTGCAGAGGGCTCCAATGAGGCTGTGCCTTGGGTGGTTGAGTCGCTTCCACCTCTCTCTTCCAGCCCTGCACCTACTTCACTAGAATCACCACCTGAACTTGAACTTAAACCACTTCCAACAACACTAAAATACATTTTCCTAGGATCAAACTCTACTCTTCCCGTTATCATCTCTTCAACATTATCTGCCGATCAGGAGAGTCAACTTGTTACGGTTTTAAAAGATCACAGGAAAGCCATAGGTTCGACAGTTGCGGATTTAAAAGGTATCGACCCATCGATTTGCATGCATAGAATCCATTTAGAAGATGAGTCTAAAACAGTTAGAGAGATGCAACGCCGCCTTAATCCTAACATGAAAGAGGTAGTTAAGAAAGAAGTGGTGAAACTTTTAGATGCGGGTATCATATACCCGATTTCTGACAGTAAGTGGGTCAGCCCTACCCAAGTAGTTCCCAAGAAATCAGGACTCACAGTTGCGGAGAATGAGAAAGGAGAGCAGGTTCCGACTCGCCAAACTACGGGATGGCGAGTTTGCATTGATTATAGAAAACTCAACGCCCTCACTAGGAAAGATCACTTCCTAGTGAATCTCAAAGCTGATGAGCAGGTTTGGACCGTTGGATGTGTTTGTAGGCAAATCCTGACCACTCTTTATGTTTTATAGGGGGGACATTTCAAAAACCGTCCTTCCTTATATAGTAGATGTATATGTATATCATCCTTATATAGCAGGATCGTTAAGAAGTGCATCTTTTGTTTGTCCTAGCTGGCGTCCTACGTGGCAGATATATCCTATGTGGCTGCTGATGTGGAGGGGTAATAGTGGGGGAAGGGGGAGTTAGGAGGGGTTAGTGGGGAGTTATGAAGGGAGATGGTGTGTGAGGACTCGTCCCTCAACTCCTGTGGCTCGTCGTGGACCGCAAGGGCAATTTGGTAAATTGCACCTTGTCGGTTTGTTTCACACTCACGTGTGCACACACTGACCATGTTTGTGGTATTGTTTGGCTAGAATGGTTAGTGGAACCCGAGATCGAAAGATCCGGGCTTGGGTTTAAGTCTTGACCCAAGTTTAGCTTCCTGCGAGAGACGGATCGATCCTTCCTTGCTAGAAGGATCGATCGGTCTTTGAAAGGAACGTGGATCGTCAAGTCGGATCGATTGGCCTCTTGGGACGGATCGATCGGACTCGGAGAAGGATCGATCAGTCTCTTGGTTGGATCGATCGTTCCCTTGGTTGGATCGATCGGTCTCCTTGGCTGGATCGATCGACCGTCAGCACCTCAACACCTATCCTATCAGTCACGGTCGACCGCCGCATCGACCGGTGCATCGACCTTCCGTCTCTGTCAAAAAAATAGCCTCTCACGGTCGATGCACGGATCGACCGTCGACGTATGTTGGCATTTCACGGTCGATCGACTGATCGACCGTCGGCTTACTTTGCCCTCTCACGGTCGACCGTGGGATCGACCGCCAATATTGTTTTTTCTGCTCGAACGGAACTTTACTCGGATTTCAATCCTACTCCTACTCGATCTCGTACTCTAACACAAATTAGAGTTTATCCTCTATTTAAATCCGTCCGTTCCTGACTTCCTAGGGTATTTTCTATTCTTTGATCATCGACCTCCTTCGATCGTCACGTCTCTGCTCTGTTCTTCCTCTGCGTTCCTGAGTTCCTTCGTGACCATCATCGAACTCTTCTCTGTTCTTCCTTTGCTTTCCTGAGTTACTTCGGAGATGTCACGATCAAGCCAATCCTCCTACTATTCTGATGATAGTCCGCCCCACTCCCCGATGTCCGACTTCACACCGGGATCTCCAATGTCGCAAGCGTCATGGTTCTCCTCCGATGAGGACTCGATGAGCACTGCCGATTCTTCAGCACCACCATCGCCACCCACAGCCTTATGCTTTCCGCCTCGAGTTCGTTCTGAAGACGATGCACCTGGTGTTTCCTCTGACGCCTATCCTAATGGTTTTGAGTTCTATGGGCCGTTACCTACAGCAGAGTTGTTTGCCCGAATTGTTTATGATATTCAGCATGCTCCAAATCTTGACGATCCTTGGGTCTCCTTCGAGAGTCCTGGCGGTTCAAAACTCGTCGTGCCGCCACGTTCCCTCATTGATCCTGCTCTTCTCACACCTCCTGATTCACCGTATGCATCGGATGATCCTGACCATCCACTGACGCCGATGTCTACTGATTATGATTCTGACGATGAAGATAGCGAGGATGAGACGGATGACGACTAAGGAGTTTTGTTACTTTAGTTTCTTTAGGACTCTCTTCGTGGTTGGTTGTTTTTCTAGTTTTCTTTTATCGTGGTGAGATGGTTAGTTATAGAGATGCTAAGGCAGTGAGATTTGATTTTGGATTATATTTTATATGTTATTTTGGATTCTTGTCGATGTTGGAACATCAAGTTTTATGCTTAATAAAAGTTTTAGGATCTTTTGCCAAGTGTTCCTTTATACCTTTCAGCTTTTCTTTGGGATATATTTATCATTCTATTTTCTTTGATCTTTTGGAAAGGTATATTTTTATGGCAGATGTCCTTGGGAACTTATTAAGGGGCGCAGAGACATGACTTTATTCCATGATGACGTATTCTTCGTATGGGCGGTGTGATGGTCGTCTTTGATGCAAGCCAACTATTTATAGCGCGATATTTACGGTGCTCTCTACCCTTTTTCCTTGCTTTATTTTTATGACTTAGTGTAATTGGGGACAATTACATTCAAGTTGGGGGGTAGATTCTAGGAATTTAATTTTTATTAGTATACATCCCTGGAAATATGTCAAAAGGATGAAATTATGATATGATTTGACGAAGATGCAGGTTTTAGAAATTTATTTTATGAATTATTCTGAGATTTGTATGTCATATAAGGGATAGCAAATTTTGCTATGCATGACACTATTTCTATACTTTAACACTTTTACCATGATTAAAGGATAACTTGACATATCCTAATGCACATGTTCACTCCCACATGTTAAGGGGTTGATATTAGATTCTAAGCATGATACTAGGATGGATTTGCGACTCTATGTCATGACACAGAAAATACATGAACACATGCAGTTATCTGAGTATGCGAAAAAAAAAAGGATTTTCAACTTAGTAACCGGGCAGTGTGCCTAGCCAGCGTGGTGTTCGTGTAAAACGGTTGAATTTCCTAAGAAAAAGTTCTGGAGCTTGATAAAGCTGTGCCTAAACAAAACTATTAAGTGTTTTGCTAAGTAACCGGGTCTCTGCGCCTCAAGAAGCGGAGTGTGCTCGCGTAAAAAGGAAAAGTGTCTGATAGTTGAGAAAAAATGATGAAAAAAAAAACAGATATTGCTATGTGATAAGTGAAAAATATGTGCGTGGGATAGGATTGTGATCTTGAATAGTTGAAATGTTTAGATATAATTAACGCTCTGAAGCATGTGGAACCCCAATCACACACACAGGAGTGTTAAAGTTATTTTTAATCATGAGTAAATATGTTGAAGTGTTGGAAATATGTTATGACATGTTTTGATTTACTATGTTCTTACGTGACTATGAGTTGAAGGGTATATTTATGGATATTATTTCTATTTCATGCATTAGAGTTGATGAATATTATAATTGATTTCTGATGATATATTAAAGGGATGTATAGATGTTTGTGGGTGTC
Source organism: Narthecium ossifragum (assembly GCA_963920575.1). NCBI lineage: Eukaryota > Viridiplantae > Streptophyta > Magnoliopsida > Dioscoreales > Nartheciaceae > Narthecium > Narthecium ossifragum. The sequence goes on along the minus strand of OY986969.1, from coordinate 10,966,352 downwards.
ATCACTGAAAACCCTCAGGAGACTATAACTCCTCCACTGGGGTAACCCAGGGGTTTAAAGGCTTGTTGCACATGCTAAGTGCAATCGTGAGACCTACGAAAGTGGTTAGTTAGATTTAGTGCTTTCTTTTTATATTTTCTTTGCTCGAGGACTAGCAAAGTGTAAGTTCGGGGGTGTGATGAGTCACTAAATATTCATGATTAAACCCCTTAACTTAGCTTTGTTATGCCTAGAGTGTTTGTATTTGATAGCTTGTTAGTTGATTTCAGGTTTGATCATGTTTTGAGGAGAAATGCACGAAATTCGATTAATATGCTGAAATACACTGCTCTGTCGACTGTTAGCATAATATTCACCAGAAATTATGCTTATCTCCAAATATTCTGAAATATGAATGACAGCTAGTAGACATCAAGACATACAACTTTCATGTTGAACACTTTCAGAGATTCCAGATGAATTGATAGCAGTTTGGGAAAAGATGAAGATAATTAGTTGCTGGAAGACTGGTCCGTCAATGCATGGAAGAATATTCGTAAAATATTCTAGTTAAGTCAAAATATTGCAAACGCTTCGGGATAGGACAGAGGACTTCCAGATCTACATCTTTTGTGTTGGACTCATTCTCAAACTCCGAACCGGTTGAGCCCAGTCGCGATTGGAAAAAGCTGTCAGGGTTGGACCAGGAATTCCGAGTTGCACATGAGGTCTAACTTAACCCCAAAACCCTAATCCGGGAATTAAGATATAAAAAGGGTTTTGTGGCTGGAAAACAGGGGGCCTCCATAGAGAAAAAAAGAGGAATTCAGATTGGAGAAGAAGACGGAGATGCGGTGTGGATCCCTAACCTTCTTCATCGAATACATGGATCTCATCCAAGAGATGAGTGGCTAATCTTCTAGATCAAGGGATCTCATGAAACTCTAGTGTAACTTTCTGTATTTCCTAGTTGATTCTTGTATTTCTTTATCATAGACATGATCTTATGGATTTGAATTTATTGATAATAGAGTTGATGGAAGTATTTCCCTTGACGTATTTTGTGTCCTACTTGATTGCTGTGCTTGATGGTAGAGTTCCATAAGATGGTTTTCATGTGGTTTTTGACATGCTTTTGAGATAATCTATGCTAAGTAAAGATATATTGTACTCAGGTTAAGTCCGAAGACAATCTATGCTACACGAAGATAGGTTATGCCTTAGGTAGTCATCAACTTTCTTTTAGGGTTTCATGTGAGCTTAAGAAGCCAAGATTCCATAATGTCTAGAGAAGAAGCAAGATGATAATTAGAGAATACAGGAAGTGAAGCTAGAGTGGATTGAGGGTTCCCTAGGTTGTTTCTCTCATTGATCTATTTTAATTTCGTTAATTGCTTTCTTAATTAGTTTTAATTAATCAATTCCTAAAAACCCTAAATCAATCCTTCTTCGCTTTAGGATTAGAGTGTTGAGAGTAATTCTGATTTCTTCGTTTGTTAAACAAGTTTTCCCTGAGGATCGACCCCGTATTTCACCATTAATCTATCTTATTAATTTAGTGCTGAAAGAAAGGTTTATAAATTTTTTAAATTGCGTTTTACATCCCTTTTAACGACGACGTTTGTGAGCGATCAGCCCATAGCGGGATCAATCCTCCCTTGAGGGAGGGATCGATCCGACTATGGCAGAGAGAGGAATTCATCTGGTTTTGCCCGCGGGGCTTTGTATGACGGTTTTCTTTACTGTCTTAATACCTTGTACATATGTTTAAGCATGTTAGCCCTATAATAGGGCAGTGGTGAACTGGGGGAGTGATGACTCCTTGGATGTTTAGAATAAACGGGCGGGTAGCCCTACAGCTTTCCTTAGCCTTGCATGCCGGCGTGCGCCGAGGGCTTTACGTGTTATATATGTAAGCTGTTGTTTGTGAGGCTGCTTCCCGGTGCAGGTGTTGTGGTGGACTGCTGGCAGTTGGTGGTGGTACCACTGCAGCAGCTCCTTGGACCTTATTTACCTGCTCACCACCCCGAGCCGGCAGGGTGCCGTGCTCAGACCTTGTTTGATATATCATCACATACTGTTCCATGTTTATCTGTATTATCCTGCGCATGTCCATAACATGCATTGTGTTGCGCATTAGTTGCATTTGTGTAGGGCGTTGCCGATCCGGGGCTTTCGGGTAGCCCGGATTTAGCTCTAGGACCGTTGCGGGTAGCTTGGTCCAGGACTCGATTTGTAGTATTCAGTCGTTTTCGATGATAGGGTTAGTTTGACCTGAATACATGTTGTTTGATGATTATAGAGGACGTGTCGGCCTCAAGCCAGACGTTGTGGGTGCAAACCGGTGTCCGGATCATTGTCTCTTGGGGGGAAGAGGTGCCTACCCAGCGGTGTGGTTGCCCGCCTAGCAGTGTTTGGTGCCTGCTTGATACGATGCACCTTCTCTAGGGCTTTCGTATCTGGTCTCTTGCCTAGTCTCTGCTCCTCCTTAGCCAAAGCTATGGCTAGGTCGAGATATACCTTTAGGGTTTTAGGAGAAGCACCCTAGGTATTCGACAAGGAAGGCTGAAAACCGGAGGAGAGAGACGGATGAGGAAGAGGATTACCTTGCAGCTTCCTCAATGGTTGTTCCTCAATGGTTGGCTTGCTTCTCTTGGAGATCCAAGCCTTGGAGAACGTGGGTGATGGCTGGTAGTGGTGATGATGGTGGTGAAGGAGTGGACGGCAGCGGAGAAGGAGACTGGTGATGGAGAAGGACCGGCTGTAGAGAGAGATGAAGGTGGCTGGTGGATTATGAGGAAACTAGGTTACAGCTACTCCTATATTACTTCTACTCCTAGGATTTATCCCTACTAAATAATTACTCTCATAAATTCGTCCATGCATAATTACAAGCTATGGAGGTCCTTTTATAGAGGCCTCAAGAGAGTTCTACTACAACTAGAGAACTACCTTGCTTTAATCAGCAAGTAACCATACCTTCCTACTAAGACTCAATCATAACTCAAACTTCCTGATTACTAGGACTCTTAATAGGAACTAATAAAGCAAATCATAAACTGAACTCAAACTTGGAAACTGACTCAATCAAGATAACTACTAACTAGGAAATCATCTAAGTAAGCAAACCAGCTAGGAATAGGATTCCTTTGGCCGGCTGAGCTTAGAACGCACAAAGGGACTTGGGTGCAGCCAACTCCTTGGCGTGGGCCCATCCAAGCAAGGACGTGGGTCCCTTCTTGGAATGGCTCGGTTCGACCTCGTATCATCCCTCCTCCCTTCGAAATTGGCCTTGTCCTCAAGGCCTGAATGTGATGAGGAAAGAGGGCTCTTCTCTTCTCGAACCGGAGTGATGTGGCTGGACCGCAACTGTTGCTCTGTACTCGGCGGTGAGAATCCCGGTCTGGCCCATGGTGGATCTAATGGTATCCGAAGCGGCGAGTCAGGGAACCATGCTGCCGGTCTGTAAGGAGGAGGCAGAAACTTAGGTGGATCTGGCGGCCTCTGGAACTCCAAGAAGTAGAGGGCGGCTGTAGATCGACGATGGGGCCACCTCAAGTGCTGGTGTCCTAGGTCAAAGACGCGGTCGACCTGAATCAAATCCTTCCAAGATGGAAGTAGGCCCAAGACAGCGGCTGGATACAGTCGTGCCGAGGACGGAGCATCCGGGGGACGATCTGATGGTTCAAGTGGCTCCAAGCATGGGATCTTCAATGGTTCTTCTGGATCATCCTCGTCACGTCCCATGAGTAGTGTCGCCCATGACCATAGGACGGGATCTGATCTCCATCGCCTGGTCGGATGTGCAGGGTCTTGGCTTGATGCTGAGTCAAGCTCGCTTTGGCCCAGTCTGAAGTGAAGTCGGCTGGGCCACGCTTCTGCTGCACTATTTGGATCTTGATCAGGTTCAGTTTGACTGAGCTTGATGGAGCTTGGCTGGGTGCAATCAGATCTAGCCGGATTGATTCTGGCTGCATCCAATTGAGTCTGACTTAGCCTGGTCTGATCTGGGCTTGGTCGGATCTGGTTGGTGTAACCAAACCTGGTTGTGCCTGGATTGAATCTGTCCAAGTATTGTAAGCTGGAGTCTGACTCGATCGAGTGTGGAAGATGGAGTCGGACGATCAGGTTCAAACGGTGGTGATTTGATCTGATCTGATCTGATGGTTGAGATCTGTCCAGTGCTTGAAGAAGCTTGGGATTGGATTGAGATCTGGCAGCTGGAGGTGGCCGGAACTCAATTGCTTGTGAGGGAAGCTCGTCGGAGTTTACATCCCATGGGGAAGAGGTAGTGAGAGGATGGGGGTTTGATACGGTTGGCAGATCTGGAGGGGGTTTGGGGTCGGCCTCGGTAAGGATACGGGAAGGGTCAGGGGGTTTAGGGGACGGTCTTTGGTGGCTTGAGAGATCCTTCAGTGGGCCATGGAAGGAGGTTATGGTAGGATCAGGGGCAGGTAGGCAGCGATTACCTTGGGGGTTGCTGCCGGAGTTGAAGGAGATGGATTTGGGAGCCGGCTGATTTGGGGATGGAAAAGGGTAGGAATGAGGAGGGCCTTGGTGGGGGTTACATGGTACGAGGAGGGCATGAACTGAGGTAAGGTCGGTGGCTGCAGTTTTGTGGACTTCGGGTAGATTGCCGGAGATGACAATCGGCTGTAGGACTGGAAAACGGGGGGCCGTGGGTTGGTAGGGGGGAAGAGGGTGGCCTTGATTAGTGGTGGGGGCTGCCGGGGAGGAGTAGGGAGAGTTGCTGGTCGTGGGATGTGGTGTGGTTGGGTAAGGGGGCAGCGGGTGTTGTTCATGGCTTTGGTCATGGGGCAGCTCATGGGTAGGTGGAGTATGAGGAGTCCTAATCCCGGTAGAGCTGGGTTTATGTTTTGCAATCCAAGTTGCAGCTAGAATGGGATTTTCTTTGGAAATCTGAACTCTGGTAGGGCTTGACAGATTTGTAGGAGAATATCGTTTGATCATTGCTTCCCACTGTTCTGCAAAAGGGTAAGGTAGAGGGCTCCAACTTTGGACAGCTTCCTTCCATTGTTCAACGGTAGGGTAAGCAGTACTCCAAGTTTGACTAGGATTCCTAGTTGGAGTAGGATTTGTAATCCTAGTTCCAGTAGGATTTTGAGTCCAAGTCGTACTCTGAGTTTGACTCAGATTCCTAGTTGGAGCTGGATTTGTAATCCTAGTTCCAGTAGGATTCGAAGTCCAAGTTGTACTCAAATAGCCATTGGTGTTTGTAGGTTTGGGTTGGTTGTAGGGAGTAGGTAATGGCTGATACGGTGGTGATGGATTGTAGGGAGGAATAGGGTTGTACAGTGCGTAGGGAGGTGGCATAGGCTGCTGGTATGGAGGTGGGTGATAGGCTTGATATAGGGGCTGTTCATATGCAGGTGGGGTGTGAGGAAGGTAGTAATGGGGTTGGGGAAGAATTGAATTGTAGGCTGCATAGAGTGGAGGTTGGTTAGGGTTAGGGTTCTGTAGGGATAATGATGGAAGTAAGGGATGATGATGTGGAAGAGAGGTTTGACCAGGTAGAGGAGTAGGTCTGGTCGGATGAACAGTGATTTGTGTAGGGGTTGAGCAATCCGCGGTATAACTAGGGTTTTGGCCAAGTACTCTTCCTGCCATGTAGACTCTTTCGGAAGGATTCTGGACGGCACAGGTAGGAGGAAAGAGCTCTGATACCAAGTTGATACAATGCACCTTCTCTAGGGCTTTCGTATCTGGTCTCTTGCCTAGTCTCGGCTCCTCCTTAGCCAAAGCTATGGCTAGGTCGAGATATACCTTTAGGGTTTTAGGAGAAGCACCCTAGGTATTCGACAAGGAAGGCTGAAAACCGGAGGAGAGAGACGGATGAGGAAGAGGATTACCTTGCAGCTTCCTCCATGGTTGTTCCTCAATGGTTGGCTTGCTTCTTTTGGAGATCCAAGCCTTGGAGAACGTGGGTGATGGCTGGTAGTGGTGATGATGGTGGTGAAGGAGTGGACGGCAGCGGAGAAGGAGACCGGTGATGGAGAAGGACCGGCTGTAGAGAGAGATGAAGGTGGCTGGTGGATTATGAGGAAACTAGGTTACAGCTACTCCTATATTACTTCTACTCCTAGGATTTATCCCTACTAAATAATTACTCTTATAAATTCGTCCATGCATAATTACAAGCTATGGAGGTCCTTTTATAGAGGCCTCAAGAGAGTTCTACTACAACTAGAGAACTACCTTGCTTTAATCAGCAAGTAACCATACCTTCCTACTAAGACTCAATCATAACTCAAACTTCCTGATTACTAGGACTCTTAATAGGAACTAATAAAGCAAATCATAAACTGAACTCAAACTAGGAAACTGACTCAATCAAGATAACTACTAACTAGGAAATCATCTAAGTAAGCAAACCAGCTAGGAATAGGATTCCTTTGGCCGGCTGAGCTTAGAACGCACAAAGGGACTTGGGTGCAGCCAACTCCTTGGCGTGGGCCCATCCAAGCAAGGACGTGGGTCCCTTCTTGGAATGGCTCGGTTCGACCTCGTATCACTGCTACTGAGACGGCAGTGTGGTTTCCTGTCTCGCTGAGGGCAACCCCAGCATGTGACCAGTTCGGCTGGAAGACCACGACTGGGGCCTCCCTTCAGGGGCACCGGCGCAGGGATATGGGACCCTTGCTGCACACCCAACTCTTGCTTGAGGGTGACACTGTTGTGTTCCCTCCCTTGTGAGTGTCGTAGTGTAGTGTCCCTGCTGAGCTTAGTGTTCACACCTACCCGGGCTGCGTTTTGCAGGTGCTGGCACTAGCTCTTCTTCAGTCGCCCCTACCGGGCCGATGTTTGGTGACGTGGCGGTACTTGAGAGGTGGCGCGCCATCTTCCAGTCTTTACCTTTTTGTTATAGATAGTCTCCTGCGGGAGTGATAAATGTATAATTTCCCTGTTTGAGGATTGTATATAAATATCCAGTTTCAGTCTTTGAAGTTTGTAATGTTGTATAATACTGGATGGTTGTGATTGCTAGGGTAACCACTACGATTAGAGGGAAACCTCGTCAAAATTTTCGCAGTACCAGGTTCCGGTTCGCATCGCCCGGCCCGGTTGGGCCTACGCGGGTCGGGGCGCGACATGGTGGTTACCCTGCCAAGTGGCAGGGGATCCCACTAGTCCCTCTATAAAGTGTTTGATCAACGGGTTTCCCATATTCATCCTTGTCTAATTTGAGTGTTGTATACATGGGGGTTCTATAGATTTTGGATTGGACAAAATCATACTTCTTGAGTTGGTCTCTAGTGTATTTGGCTTGATTAACAAAGATCCGTCCTCGAGTTTGCATGATTTGTAAACCAAGAAAATAATTGAGTTCACCCATCAAACTCATCTCAAACTCACTTTGCATACATATGGCAAATTCTTCACAAAGTTTATCATTTATAGAACCAAAAATAATACCATCAACATAAATTTAATCCAAGAGTAAATCTTTACCTTTTGATTTGGTAAATAATGTAGTCTCAATTTTTCCTTTACAAAAATCATTATCCATCAAGAATTTGCTAAGCCTTTCATACCAAGCTCTAGGAGCTTGTTTTAATCCATACAAGGCTTTGGTAAGCTTGAATACATGATCTCTCAATTTATAGTCCTCAAATTCGGGGGGTTGTTCAACATAGACTTCTTCCTTTAGGAAACCATTCAAGAATGCACTCTTAACATCCATTTGATACTATTTCAAATCTTTGTAAGATGCAAAAGTTAGAAGTAGTCTTATTTCCTCAAGTCTTGCTACCGGTTTAAAAGTCTCATCAAAATCAATTCCTTCTTGTTCATTGAACCCTTTTGCAACAAAGCTAGCTTTATTCCTTGTAATTGTCCCCAATTCATCCATTTTGTTTCTAAAAACCCATTTAGTACCAATGACGGGATGATCATAAGGTCTAGGTACCAAATTCCAAACTTCATTTCTTTCAAATTGATTCAACTCTTCTTGCATTGTTAAGATCCAATGATCATCCTCTAGTGCTTCCTCAATCATTTTGGGCTCAATTTGAGATAGGAAGGTTAGATTTGCACAAGCATTTAATGAAGATCTAGTTTGGATTCCTTTTGATGGTTCACCAATTATCAATTTCTTTGGGTGTGAAGATGCATATTTCCAATCTTTAGGCAAATCATGATGTTGATCATTAGGTGTAATTTCAAAGGATTCCTCAAATCTATCATTCAATTCTTCAACATCGTTTTGGGTTTCATCTACTACATCTTTTGATTTGAAATTGGGAATATCATTATCTTTACCATCAATTCTACTAGGAACTATAATCATTTTATCAAATGTAACATGCATTAATTTTTCAACAACCAAGGTCCTTTTACTGAAGAACTCCTTCATCGGATCTAGCATCAAATTTTCCAAGATTATCCTTGTCATTGTTTAAGATAAAACACTTGCAACCAAAAGCTCCAAGAGGGGGGTGAATTGGACTTTCTTCGAAAAACTAGATGAATGGAAAAATCAGGTAGGAGAGATCTAACACCTTAAATGCTTCTAGATGAGATGAAATAAAAGTAAAACAACATGCACGAACTATATCAAAGAAGGGTTAGAGAGATGTCACCGATTTTATAGTGGTTCGACCCAACTCTTGGTTTACGTCCACTCCTCTCAAGGTCCTCTTTGAGGTTCCACTACTTGCAAATCTTTTACAAGCTTTTCCTCTAAGCTTTCTGGTGCTTGGTGACATTAGAATCACAGCCAACAACTGTTGGCTTACTATCAAAGTACTTATTCACACTCGAAGAAGATTTACTTAAGATTGTAGCTCTAAAGGGAATAAGTAGTAACTCTTGCTTAGACTTGCTCAGATGATCTCAATAATATCAATAATAATGTTGGCAAGTTTACAACAAAGAACTACTTATATTTGGCCTTCATCCAGCTCAAAAAGAACCTCCAACGGCTCTTTGCAACTCTCCAATGGCTAGTTTTTTACTCTATGCGTTGCTAGCGGTCGATCCATGCATCGTCCGTGACATCGACTGTCATGTACAAAAACTCAACCTTTTTGAGTAGCGGTCGATCCACCCATCGACCGTCGCATCGTCCATGAGGCTCTGTTGTGAAAAATGCTTCCCATGGTCGATGCTCCGATCGATCGTCGCTTCTTCACTTTTCAGCATCATACTTCACGGTCGACCATCGCCTCGTCCATCGGATCGTCCGTGAGCCTACAACATTTAAAAACACAAAATTCAAACCTCACAGTCTGTTAGTCCTAATAGTGTTTTGATGATGTTTTGATGATGTCAATATGTTCCTAAATGTTAAAATATATATGTGATAAAATATATGTTGAAAACAAACTTTAACTTTCATATTTGAGATATGTTATTATCCATGGACGATGCGGCGGTCGACTGTGGGATCGACCACGGGCTATAAAGAGATCAACCGTGGAAAGCGACGGTCGATGGAAGGATCTACCACGGAGGATAAAAGTAGCGACGGTCGATGGACTAATCGACCGTGGAAAGCGGCGGTCGATGGAAGGATCTACCACGGAGGATAAAAGTAGCGACGGTCGATGGACTAATCGACCGTGGGCTATCTAACTTGGTTGAGGAGAAGCGACGGTCGAACGAGGCATCGACCCTGGGAAGTGTTTTTCCTCACAGAGCCTGACGGACGATGTGATGGTCGATGCGACGGTCAACCATGAAGCTTAAAGGTCGATAGGTGGATCGACCGCGGCTCAAGAAGATCACGACGGATGATGTGAAGGACGATGCGACGGTCGACCGCCAGTCAGAAAACTAGCCGTTAAAGAGACATTGCAGAAAAGCAAAGTGGCCGTTGGGAGCAGCTTTTTGATGACTTAAAGCTCAAGTATATATGGGAAGACCCAGGAAACTTGGTCTAAGACTAAGGGAGATATTAGTTTACATTATAACAAGTTTTAGTCTTCTTTTGAGAGCTTAAATCTTTGTAAACCTACTTTAAGTTGTGAAGTAGACTTTGTGAGAAATCTCCAAGAGTTCCTTGGAGTGATTTGTAAGGTTCTCAAGCACCCGAAAGCTTGAGGGGGAGCTCTAGCAGTTGTTGGAGGATTTGTAAGGTTGCCAAGAACCCGAAAGCTTGGTGGGAAAACTTGTAAGGGAGGATTATAAGTAGTGAAATCTCAAGGAAGACCTTGAGTGAAGTGAACGTAGGCAAGGTTGGCCAAACCACTATAAACTCTGGTGCAAGTCTCCTAACTCCTTCATTACTTGCTTTATTTATTGCTTTCATATCTAAACAAGCATACTAGTCTTCTAGTATTTTATCGGTTTTCATCTATTGTATTTATGCAAAAGAGACCACTTCACCCCTCCCTCCCTTGGACTTTCAATTGGTATCAGAGCCTCGTCTCTATATTTGAGGTTTAACGACCCTAGAGAATCCTAGGTATAGATGGAAAACCAACGAGGACAATCTACCAATAGGCCTCCCTACTTTGATGGAGAAAATTATAATTATTGGAATACTAGGATGGAAATTTTTATCCAATCCTTAGACTATGAGGTTTGGCTTATTATTGAGGATGGACTATTTATTCTTAGTAAAATGCATGAAGGAAAGAATGTACCCAATTATTGAGCCCCAATGAATTTAGTAGAATTTCAAGTTGTAAATCGGCCAAGAAAATATGGGAGAAGCTTGAAAGTACTTATGAGGGAACCAACCAAATTAAGGAGACTAGGATAAGTATGCTTGTTCATGATTATGAATTGTTTAGCATGAAGGAAAATGAATCCATTAGTGAATTATTTACACGCTTCAATAGCATTTTAAATATGCTTCAATCTCTTGGCAAATTTTATGCTAATGATGAAATTGTAAGAAAGATACTTAGGTGTCTACCTAAAGCATGGGATCCCAAGTTGACGACGATTGAAAAAGCCAAAGACCTTTCTAAGCTATCACTTGATGAGCTCATGGGTTCACTCATGACCTATGAGATGACCATGAAGAAGAGCAACAATAAAGAAGAGAAGAAAGAAAAATCGGTTGCATTCAAGTCGTCAAGTGATGAAGAATCGGATTCAAGTGATGAGGAATTATCATCGATTACAAGAAAAATCAAAAGGATTCTCAAACTCCAAGGAGAAAAGAAGAATTTCAAGAAGAAAACCTCCGAAGGTGAAAAATCAAACTCTACCGCATCTAATTCAAATAACATTATATGTTATGAGTGTAGAAAGCCTGGACACTACAAGCCAGATTGCCCTCAACTCAAGAAGCCAACAAAGAAGATATTTAAGAAAAAGAAAGGCATGATGGCAACTTGGAGTGAAAGCGATAAGGATTCCTCCTCCGATGAAAGAGAGCAACAAAAGACAAATATTTGTCTAATGGCCATCGGGGATGAGAAAGAAGATCATGAATCATGAGGTAAATGATGAGCTAGCCTTTGATGAACTTTTTGAAACTTATCATTCATTAGCAAAAGATTTCAAGTCCCTTAAAAAGAAATATTATGCTTCATGTAAGGACTTGAAGAAACTAGAACAAGAAAAACTACATGCCATGCATAGGATTGACTTATTGGAAAATGAGAACAAATGCATGATGAGTAAGACATCTAGTAATGATCATGCTTCACTTAGAAAAGAACTTGAGGATTGCAAATGTGAGCATGACATTTTACAAAATAACTCAAATAACTTACAAATGGAAATCATCATTTTGAGAGAATCAAAAAGGGATCACACTCTTGAAAATAATGATTTGAAAATTACTCTTTCTAAGTTTATGAAGAGTAAGATCATACTTAATGAGATCCTTGATAGCCAACGTAGTTCATTGAACAAGAATGGAATTGGCTATAATCTTAGGAAGATGAACAATTTTAAAAAGACAAGCTTTGTCAAAGCATCATGCCATCCTCCTAGATTTGCAAATGCACCTACTTGTCACTATTATTGTAAAATAGGACATATTGCTCCTAATTGCTATTTAATGAAGAATGCAAGTGCTAACACTTTTTGGATTCCGAAGCATTCATCTTATATACACATTTCAAGAACTAACGATAGTGGACCCAAAAAGATTTAGGTACCAAAAATAAAGACATGATTTGTTTTAGGGATGCTTGAGATCCATTTGTCAAGACAAATTCAAAAGAAAAATGTGATATCTTGATGGTGGATGCTCAAGGCATATGGTGAGGACAAGAAAATGTTTCCAAGAAAAGGAGTTAATCTAAATAGTCATCAAATGATCCCTCCAATGGTATGAAGTCTTGTTCCTCAATTTTCATTTGGTATTTCAAAATAGTTATAGTAAACTTTATTCTATGATTGATTTTCCTTATGAAGTCTTTTAGATTTAAAAATGAATCCTTGAAAAGAATTAATCTTGATTAAAATCTTATTTCTTGATTGATTTTAAAAGATGTCATATGGTCATATTTTGCATTATAATGCTTGCTGATTTGAAATGAATTTTAATCATATTTCATGAGAAATTATGACTTGTATGCACCATGTGCTTCAATTCTTCAAATGATTTAATGCAATAGAAAACTAGTATGTGAGTTCTTAAATACTCATCTTCACACACATACACTCATGTGCCATATTTTTTATTAAATGCATGAATTCCATGTTTAATGACTTGTTTTAGGTCATAATATTCAATTACATGTGTATGCAAAATTTCATGAGATTATTGATTCAAAAATCATTTTCTGGAAGTGACTGTCGAACGTGAGTTCACTTGGATCGACCGTGACTACGCAACCTTTCATGTAATGCTCAAATCGTACTCGACGGTCGACCATGAACCTTTGAAGGTCGACTGCCACTGGTTTTGTCACATTCTTTCATGAAATTTTTCATCGCATCTCATTTTAAAAATAATTTTTCAATAATTTGTATATGGGGGAGTTAAAGGAACTTATGGTTGGGGAGTACTTTATTTGAATGGAATTAAACATTTTTTAAAAAATATACCCCCTACTTCTTCTAGTATCATGAATATTTTAATTGATTAGATATCAAGCTTCCATTAGTGATAAACTTCTTTTTCTTGTTCCATCCCCACTTTTTGATGATGCCATAGGGAGAGAAAAGGTTGTGATGTTATCTATTGCTACCAATCATGATATTAGTTAAAGAAGAAATTATACTAAAAGATGAATTATCTTGCCATAATATCATGGGATAGAACTTTTCAATATCATATGACTGGTGTGCATCCTTAGTATTCATCTTAGAACACCTTTTATCAAAGAAATGGATGCATAGATTTAGGGGGAGCAATAGATATTTTATCATCACATATAAATAGACTAGTAAATGCCCGTGCCTACGCCACAGATATTATAATTTATTTTGTATTAAACGGGTCGGGTCGGGTATTGACCCGTCTAATAAAGGCTGAACCCGACCCGTTTATTAAACGGGTCCGGTTTATCAACCCGAACCCGACCCATTTATAAATGGGTCAACCCGACCTGACTCGTCTAACCTGTTTATTAAACGGGTCGGGTTGGATTCGGGTCAGATTGACCCGTTTAAATCCATCTCCTCCTTTCCTCCTCCTCCTCCTCCTCTCTCTCTCTCTCTCTCTCTCTCTCTCTCCATTCCTACACCGGTCCACCCGCCTTCTCCTCCTTCCTCCTGAGCTACCTCGCAAGGGCCGCAACCCACTCCTTCCCTCCTTCTCCGGTGAAGCTGATGAGAATTCATAATGTTATATTTTTATCCCTTAATATTTAGTCTCCTATGCTTATTTAGTTCCTAAATACACTCATTATTCTTATATTTTGATTTAGGATGCAATTGAAGTCCTTAAGTCGAAAAGAAGCTGAAAAGAGTGCTTGGATCAAATTTAAAGATTTATCTGTACCTGCTCATGAAGAACCAGAGAATGTGCCATACATGGTTGGAAAGCTCTTGAAGTTTAGATTCTGGAGAATTTTACGGTTCGTGATTCCGAGTTTCCTAGAGGAAGTTACGACAATTTCAGTACCGATGCGCAGTCTGAATGGCAGAAAGGAAAATAAGCTGGAAGTCTGAGCGAAGGTCCGATCGATCGGACCTGGCAAAACCGTGACAGAACATGTAGTTTTTGGCTGAATATGGTTCGATCGATCGAACCATCACTCCTACTGAGCCCGATCGATCCGACTCCTAGAGTTGGATCTATCGGACTCAAAAATACCCAGAGAATGTGGATTTTTATGCATCCGATCGATCCAGCACTTAAAGTTCGATCGATCGGACTTGGGAATTAAAGTTGACAGAACGTATGCTTTCTAAAGGAGCAAAGTTCGATCGATCCATCCATCGATCGGACTCGGGCGTGACTACAAGTTGAAGAGTTTAATGAGGCCGATCGATCCAGCATCCAAGGTCCGATCGATCGGACTTTCCCCAGTGAATAAAATCGACGATTGTGATCTAATCCGAGGGTGGATACACTTGAGGCTATAAATAGGACTCTTTCTAGGGTTTGAGGGGGGATTCTTGGACACTTTTGGCTACTCTTTCTCCTCTTTTATATTTTTTCTAGGTTTTCTTTTGCTTTATGAAATCTTTTGGAGGATTGTTCTTGATGGCCCTGCGTGGCTAAATCTTGATCCTTGGTCAAGGAGACTGAAACCTCGGAATCAATGAAACTGTGAGATCTAATTTATTTTTATTGTTCAGTTTATACATGAGTATTGGATGTTCTTCTGAAATTAAATCTTCATGATTACCTTGTCTAATTGCTAGGAGGCCTACTAGTTTATTATTCATGGTGATCTACTGCTAGGTTTGATATCAAATCCGGAATTGTTTGATCCCTCTAATCTGCGAAGCAACTAGGATCTAATAATTTACTGCTGATCAGATCTTGTTAGATCTTAGGAAGAATATTCAACTAGATTAAATGCAACCGCTTGTGGTTGTGTTGTTTAGCTTCATCGATCTCCCTATTCTTAACGCTGCTACTAGATTAAATCTACAGCGCTTGTCTTAGGTTGTCTAGTAGTTAGGGTTGATTAGATCGCTTGTTTCTAATTAACTATGATCGAGGAGAGCTTCGAATTGAATTCGGACGATGAATATTCATGGTATAAATTGATTGATACTTGCATCTATGATCAGTTGTTGGATTCCGATGGTGGATGTTGACTCAGACCAAGGTTTGTTCTCTTGATTCAACTTGTTCCTTCGCTTTAGATTATTTCTTTACTATTTTCCTCACGTTTAAAACCCCCCATCTTTGTTCACTAAGCACAAAACAAGACTAAACACTCTTCGTGGGATCGACTCGTACTCGCACTACTACATTTATTTTAACGAGTATTGAATTTTTTTTTGAGTGCCTGCGACAGCACATCAAATTTTGGCGCCGTTGCCGTGGAGTGATTTTAGTTGATTTTTGTGTTTATTGTGATCCTTATTTTCATAAAAATAAAAAAAGAGTTATTCGAATTTTCTTGATTTCTTTTTCTCGTTTTGCCGGAATCCTCTTGATTGTTTATGAGTATAGCTCGATCTTTTAATCAAGGTGATTTACAGTACGACCCAGAGATAGAAAGAACTTTGGGCAGGTTAAGGAGAGAAGCTCGGATAAATCCTGAGGAGGACGATTTGGCTCTTGACCACGTATTTATCAGTGATTCTGAATTAGAGGAGGAAGTCATGGCCGGAAATCGGACTTTGAAAGAGCTTGCAGCCCCAGATTTGAATCAACAACCCTTATGCATTACATTTCCTACTTTGGATGTTGCTACTACTTTTGAATTAAAATCTGGACTAATACACCTCTTACCTACTTTTCATGGACTTTCAGGCGAGGATCCTTGCAAGCATTTAAAGGAGCTTCATGTGGTGTGCACAAGTATGAAACCCATGGGGGTGACTGAAGTCAAATCAAATTGAGAGCCTTTCCATTTTCTTTGAAGGATTCGGCTAAAGATTGGCTTTATTATTTACCATCTGGGAGTATTACCACATGGAACGAGATGAAGAGGTTGTTTTTAGAGAAGTATTTTCCAGCCTCAAGAGCGGCCAACATTAGAAAAGAGATCTGTGGTGTAAGGCAACATAATGGAGAATCTCTACATGAATATTGGGAACGTTTTAAGAAATTATGTGCAAGCTGTCCCCATCATCAAATTAGTGAGCAATTACTTATTCAATATTTTTATGACGGCTTACTAACCAATGACAGGAGTATGATTGATGCCGCTAGTGGAGGAGCTTTGGTGGATAAAACTCCTGAAGCCGCGAGGAACTTGATTGCAAATATGGCAGCTAATTCTCAACAATTTAATACTAGACTGGATTCTTATTCAAAACATGTTAATGAGGTAAATGTTTCATCTCTTGAACAACAGATTGCGAGTCTAACTTCTCTTGTTCGTCAAATGGCTGTAGGTAATATGCAGACAGCGAAGGTTTGTGGAATTTGCTCGGTGACGGGACATCCAACAGATATGTGCCTAACTCTTCAAGAGGAGCCCATTGAACAAGTAAATGCAGCTGGGAGTTTCCCAGGACCACCGCAAAGGAAGTATGATACCTATTCAAACACGTATAATCCGGGATGGAGGGATCACCCCAATTTCAACTATGGGAATCCACAAGTAAATCAGCCTACAACTCAATTTCGTCCGACTGGACAGCAATATCAACAATATAGACCGCCATACCCCCCGAGACAACAACCAAACCCAACTCCTGATTCTGGTATGTCTTTAGAAGATATGGTTAAATCTCTTGTTACTAATAATTCGCAAATTCAACAGGAGACGAAGGCTAGTATTCAAAGATTGGAACATCAGGTGGGCCAGATGGCGTCAGCAATTAGCAAGCTAGAGGCGCAAAATTCGGGAAAATTACCCTCTCAAACGGTAATAAATCCAAGAGAGAATGCAAGTGCAATTATTTTGAGAAGTGGTAAAGAAGTTGAGACTCCAGTAAAGGAAGTTCCTACATCGTCTGCGTAAGGAAAAGAGCAAGACATCGTCGCGGACAAAATCTTTCCTGATGACGACGACGTACCTAAACGTAAGTTTCCACCTCTTTCTGATAATAAACCTGTACCTCCTTTTCCTCAGGCTTTGACAGAATCAAGAAAATATGAGAAGAATTCAGATCTATATGAGACTTTTCGCCGATGCGAGGTAAATATTCCACTCTTAGATACTCTTAAACAAGTACCTCGTTATACTAAATTCTTGAAAGAATTGTGCACAATTAAGAGGAAGCAGAAACTTAAAGGATGTGAGAAGGTGAAAGTAGGGGAAAATGTTTCTGCAATTCTGCAAAGAAAAATTCCTACAAAGTGTAGGGATCCAGGTATGTTTACTATCCCATGTACAATTGGTAACACCAAATTTGAGAAAGCTATGTTAGATTTGGGAGCTTCTATCAATGTCATGCATTATTCTATATATTCTTCTTTAAAACTTGGGCCTTTGAATGAAACTGGTGTTGTGATTCAATTGGCTGACAGATCTAACGCCTATCCTAAAGGTGTAGTTGAAGATATTCTTGTGCAGGTCAATGATTTAGTTTTCCCTGCTGATTTTTATGTGCTTGATATGGAGAATGGTGATCATAGTACTCCTATTTTGTTGGGAAGACCTTTCTTGAAGACATCCAAGACTAAGATAGATGTCCATAGTGGCACACTTATCATGGAATTTGATGGTGAAACTGTTAAGTTTAATATTTATGATGCCATGAAATATCCTGCTGATGATTGTTCAGTGTATTCAATTGATGTGATTGATTATTTATCACAGGAAGTTTTTGAACTTAGTGATAAAGATGAATTGGAAGTGGCTATTAGCAAATCTCTTGAGGAAGAAAATGAGGAGCTATCTTTGAGTACTAATTTGCAGGAAGCTGTTGCAACACTGAATGATTTTTCGATAATTCAGCAATCAGGTAACGATTCTTCTAGTTTATTACCTGTATCTAATGAGAAATCATTACCTTCTGAATTGCAAGCACCTATTCCAGATCTGAAACCTCTTCCTAATCATCTTAAATATGCTTTTCTTGGAGATGAAGGAGTATTACCAGTGATTATTTCCAATAACCTTAGTGCACCACAGGAAGAAAAACTTGTGCAGGTTTTTAAGGAGCATAAGACAGCTATTGGTTGGACAATTGCAGACATCAAAGGAATCAGCCCAAGTACATGTATGCATCGTATCTTGCTTGAAGAGGGAGCGAAACCTTCCCGCCAACCACAAAGAAGGTTAAATCCGCCCATGATGGATGTTATAAAGAAGGAGATCCTCAAACTGCTTGAAGTTGGAGTGATCTATCCTATTTCGGATAGCACTTGGGTTAGTCCAGTTCAAGTTGTTCCTAAAAAGACAGGAATAACCGTGATGAGAAATCACAAAGATGAGTTAGTTCCCAGCTGTGTGCGAAATGGGTGGAGGGTTTGTATTGATTATAGAAAATTAAATGCTATAACCCGCAAGGACCACTTTCCTTTACCTTTTATTGATCAGATGCTTGAAAGGTTAGCTGGTCATTCTTATTATTGTTTTCTTGATGGTTATTCAGGTTACTTTCAGATTGCAATTGCCCCTGAAGATCAGGAAAAGACGACGTTCACATGCCCATTTGGAACTTTCGCATATCGTCGCATGCCTTTTGGTCTTTGCAACGCCCCAGCTACTTTCCAAAGGTGTATGGTTAGTATATTCTCAGATTATATTGAACAGATCATAGAGGTTTTTATGGATGATTTCACAGTTTATGGAAACTCTTTTGATAATTGTTTACATAACCTTACACTTGTTCTTCAAAGATGCATAGAAACTAGCCTTGTGTTAAATTCTGGGAAATGTCATTTCATGGTTGAACAAGGTATAGTTTTGGGTCATGTTGTTACATCTAAAGGAATTGAGGTTGATAAAGCTAAAGTTGATGTCATTCAATCTTTACCTTATCCCACTAGTGTGCGGGATGTTCGTTCTTTTCTTGGACATGCAGGTTTTTACCGAAGATTCATCAAGGACTTCTCCAAAATAGCATTACCGTTGTGCACGTTGTTACAAAAGGACAAGGCTTTTGAGTTCGTTGAAGCATGCAAAAAGGCATTTGATAAGCTGAAGAAATTGTTGACTTCTACTCCAATTATTCAACCACCAGACTGGAGCGTTCCTTTCGAGATAATGTGCGATGCAAGTGATTATGCAGTGGGCGCAGTTTTGGGTCAAAAGATTGGAAGAGCTTCTCATGCAATTTACTATGCTTCCAAGACTTTGGATGATGCCCAGAGAAATTATTCCACAACTGAAAAAGAACTTTTAGCTGTAGTGTTTGCTTTAGAAAAATTTCGTTCTTATTTACTTGGTACTAAAGTCATTGTTTACTCTGATCATGCAGCCCTTCGTTATTTAATGACGAAGAAGGAGGCAAAGCCGAGATTAATCCGATGGATACTTCTCTTGAGTGAATTTGATTTGGAGATAAAAGACAAAAGAGGAACAGAAAATTGAGTTGTAGATCATCTGAGTCGGTTAATTCATGTAGAGGATGAACTTCGTCTACAAGAAACATTCCCTGATGAACAATTGTTTTCTGCAACTGTGACATTACCTTGGTATGCAAATATTGTGAATTATTTGGTTACTAATATGTTACCTTCTGAATTGTCTAAGGCTCAAAGAGATAAGATTAAAAGTGATGCTAAATATTATGTGTGGGATGACCCATATTTATGGAAGCATTGTGCAGATCAAGTAATAAGAAGGTGCGTTCCTGAAAGTGAAATTATTTCTATACTCACTTTTTGTCATTCTTATGCTTGTGGAGGTCACTTTGGAGTTAAGAGAACGGCCAGAAAAGTGTTAGAATGTGGTTTCTATTGGCCTTCTTTATTTCGAGATTCATATTTTCTTTGTAAGTCATGCGAAAATTATCAAAAGACAGGAAATATATCCCAAAGGAAGGAGATGCCACAAACCCCCATATTATTTTGTGAAATTTTTGATGTTTGGGGCATTGATTTCATGGGTCCGTTCCCTATATCTTTTGGTTATGTTTATATTCTACTTGCTGTGGATTATGTTTCAAAATGGGTAGAAGCTAAAGCTACCAGGACTGATGATTCTAAAGTTGTTGCAGATTTTATCAAGTCTAACATATTATCCAGGTTTGGAATTCCGAGAGCTTTCATAAGTGATCGAGGCACGCACTTTTGCAATCGAACTGTGGAGGCGTTGCTAAGGAAGTACCATGTGACCCATAAGGTGTCAACCGCCTATCATCCGCAAACGAGTGGACAAGCGGAAGTGTCAAATCGAGAGGTCAAGTCCATCATTGAAAAGACGGTAAATCCAAATAGAAAAGATTGGAGTTTGCGTTTAGATGATGCGTTGTGGGCATATAGGACTGCATATAAGACACCCATCGGTATGTCACCTTATCGCTTGATATTTGGGAAACCATGTCACCTTCTAGTTGAGTTAGAACATAAAGCTTATTGGGCTATCAAGAGCTTTAATATGAACGTGGATGAGAGTGGAGAACACAGGAAGTTGCAACTGCAAGAATTAGAGGAAATTCGCAATGATGCCTATGAGAGCGCTAGGATTTACAAGGAAAAGACAAAAGCTTTTCATGATAAGATGATCTCTAGAAAGGAGTTTAAAGTTGGTCAAAAAGTTCTCCTTTACCAATCACGCTTACGTTTGTTTCCAGGTAAGTTGCGTTCTCGTTGGATTGGACCTTTTATTGTTACTAATGTTTTTTCTCATGGTGCAGTTGAAATTCAAAGTTTAGCCACTTCCAAAATATTTATGGTGAATGGCCATCGACTTAAACCTTTCTATGAAGGCGTTCTAACAGAAAAGTTGGAAAAATTGGACCTTGAGGAACCAACTTATACTGATTAAAGAAGCAAGCATGAAGTCGAGCCAATGACAATAAACAAAGGCGCTGCTTGGGAGGCAACCCAAGGGGAGTTCGTTCCTTTCTCTTTTTATTTTCGCATTTCCATTTTAGTTATTTTTGCTTTTCTTTGCATTCCACCTTACATTGGGGACAATGTCAGTTTCAAGTGTGGGGGAGGAGATCTAGGTTGCATATGCCATAAGCGAGAATTAGTTAAGCTTGACATATCCATAACATGATTGAATGAGTAATTTTGCGACTTAGAATTAATTAATTGAGTTATTTTCTTTGAGTTGGTAGTGACTAAATGAGTAGACAAAAGCTGGTGAGATTTTGAGCCTTTAGACTGACACATTCATATCAGTCTCACTAATTTCTTTCATGAGAGATATTCTTCCATGGATTTGTTTCTCTAGAACTTGCTTTGATTCTATTTGAGGTCACATTGACACATGCAGACATGAATATGATTAAGGCTTTTTGTTTTAAGCTACATAAGACAAATAGCCTACCTTGTGATTAATTTTTCCTTTTGCTAAACACCTTTGAGCTTTATTGACTTCATTGTTAACCCACATTACAAGCCTTAAACCTGAAAAATATTTCCGTTACCCAAGCCATAAAACTAGTGGAGCATTGATCATTATTATGACATGTATGGGTGCAAAAGTTCAAGTGTGGGGGTGTTTGGATTTGTGGTTTGGCTATATTTAAAAAAAAAAAAAAAGAAAAGAAAGTGAAGGTGGAAATTGTTTTTCATGTTACAAAATGTGTTTATGAATCCTCCCAATAGTTCTGTATGATCTCTACAAAGGTAGAAGTTTTTGCAAAAGATTGTTCACCATTTCAGTTAAAAAGTATTCCTTTGAACAATCTCTTTGCCAATGTGGTAATGTTATATGGTTCGAGTATGTTAAAGCAAAGTTGAGAAAGTTGTTGAATGGAGTGATTGGTTGTACATGTCTTATTGATGCATTTTTGCTCCATTAGTTCCATTGGCTTTTGAGCTACATTCCTAAATATTTCCCACCTTAATCCTGGACCCCATTACAACCTTTTGAAGTCCTTATGATTTGTGTTATGCATGTGATTCTAGTGGTGGAGAATGAGAAGATATGCAAGCTTATGGTAGATCATTTTCATTGGAATGAATTTGAGTGAAATACATACCCTTCAAACACATGAGAGTTGAGTGTTTATTTCCGTGAGATCTACTTATTTATTTTGCTTCATCTTCAAGTGAAAATGATTATTGATTGATTTTTAAGTTGTTTAAAAATATTTGTTCATGATGTGTTATGAATTGTGAAGAGCTTGATTGTTCTTTGTTGATGGTGTTGCAACCTTGATTTCTTGAGTAGAGTGAATTTTAGTTTTGCCCGAGGACGAGCAAAAGCTAAGTGTGGGGGAATTTGATGAGAATGCATAATGTTATATTTTTATCCCTTAATATTTAGTCTCCTATGCTTATTTAGTTCCTAAATACACTCATTATTCTTATATTTTGATTTAGTATGCAATTGAAGTCCTTAAGTCGAAAAGAAGCTGAAAAGAGTGCTTGGATCAAATTTAAAGATTTATCTGTACCTGCTTATGAAGAACCAGAGTATGTGCCATACATGGTTGGAAAGCTCTTGAAGTCTAGATTCTGGAGAATTTTACGGTTCGTGATTCCGAGTTTTCTAGAGGAAGTTACGGCAATTTCAGTACCGATGCGCAGTCTGAATGGCAGAAAGGAAAATAAGCTGGAAGTCCGAGCGAAGGTCCGATCGATCGGACCTGGCAAAACCGTGACAGAACATGTAGTTTTTGGCTGAATATGGTTCGATCGATCGAACCATCACTCCTACTGAGCCCGATCGATCCGACTCCTAGAGTTGGATCTATCGGACTCAAAAATACCCAGAGAATGTGGATTTTTATGCATCCGATCGATCCAGCACTTAAAATTCGATCGATCGGACTTGGGAATTAAAGTTGACAGAACGTATGCTTTCTAAAGGAGCAAAGTTCGATCGATCCATCCATCGATCGGACTCGGGCGTGACTACAAGTTGAAGAGTTTAATGAGGCCGATCGATCCAGCATCCAAGGTCCGATCGATCGGACTTTCCCCAGTGAATAAAATCGACGATTGTGATCTAATCCGAGGGTGGATACACTTGAGGCTATAAATAGGACTCTTTCTAGGGTTTGAGGGGGGATTCTTGGACACTTTTGGCTACTCTTTCTCCTCTTTTATATTTTTTCTAGGTTTTCTTTTGCTTTATGAAATCTTTTGGAGGATTGTTCTTGATGGCCCTGCGTGGCTAAATCTTGATCCTTGGTCGAGGAGACTGAAACCTCGGAATCAATGAAACTGTGAGATCTAATTTATTTTTATTGTTCAGTTTATACATGAGTATTGGATGTTCTTCTGAGATTAAATCTTCATGATTACCTTGTCTATTGCTAGGAGGCCTACTAGTTTATTATTCATGGTGATCTACTGCTAGGTTTGATATCAAATCCGGAATTGTTTGATCCCTCTAATCTGCGAAGCAACTAGGATCTAATAATTTACTGCTGATCAGATCTTGTTAGATCTTAGGAAGAATATTCAACTAGATTAAATGCAACCGCTTGTGCTTGTGTTGTTTAGCTTCATCGATCTCCCTATTCTTAACGCTGCTACTAGATTAAATCTACAGCGCTTGTCTTAGGTTGTCAAGTAGTTAGGGTTGATTAGATCGCTTGTTTCTAATTAACTATGATCGAGGAGAGCTTCGAATTGAATTCGGACGATGAAAATTCATGGTATAAATTGATTGATACTTGCATCTATGATCAGTTGTTGGATTCCGATGGTGGATGTTGACTCAGACCAAGGTTTGTTCTCTTGATTCAACTTGTTCCTTCGCTTTAGATTATTTCTTTACTGTTTTCCTCACGTTTAAAACCCCCCATCTTTGTTCACGAAGCACAAAACAAGACTAAACACTCTTCGTGGGATCGACTCGTACTCGCACTACTACATTTATTTTAACATCAGAAGCTGCGGCCACCCGATGCGCGGCCACCCCCGACGTCTCTCCACTCCAATGACCCCCTCTCCACTCCACCGATACGCGGCCCCCCGATGCGCGGCCACCCCCGACGTCTCTCCACTCCACCGACCCCCTCCCCCTCTCCACTCCACCAACGCACGGCCACCCCAACGTCTCTCCACTCCACCGACGTGCGGCCGCCCCCGACGTCTCTCCACTCCAATGACCCCCACCCCCTCTCCACTCCACCGACGCGCGGGCACCCCCGATGTCCCCTGCACTACCCAACTCCAGATCTGACACCCTCTATCCACCGCAACCCTCCTTCGACCGTTTCCTAGCCAGATCCGGTCGCAAAGCGCGACCTCCATCCTTGGGCCAAGGCAGTCGTCGTCTCCGACAGGCTGACATTAAATGGGTAAATGGGTTGACCCGTCTAACCCGTGGGTCAACCCGACCCGACCCATTTAATCACGGGTTATAAACAGGTCGACCGTTCATGACCCGAACCGGATAACACTAAACCCAAACCCGTTTATTTCGGATTGGATCGGGTCAGGTTCGCGGGTCGCGACCCGGATTGCCACCCCTACTCTCATCTAATAGGAATAACTGAATAAGTGAACAAACATACTCGTATGGAATTATGATTTAAACTCTCTTCTAATATCAGGTTAAATCACCAATATGTCAAAATAAATTAATGGAAAAAAACTGCTAGGTTATTTATTGTCCAAAAAATAAAATATTAAAAGAATTCTTTTAAGAAACCACATACATTAAAAAATGCTAGATTAAATAGAAAGTCAACAATGGAAAAAAACTGCTAGGTTATTTATTATCCAAAAAATAAAATGTTCAAAGAATTCTTTTAAAAAACACATACATTAAAAAATGCTAGATTAAATAGAAAATAAAATATTACACATTAAAAAATTGAATTAAAAAATGGTAGAGGGGGATGAGAGAAGCCTGAAGGGGAGGTGGCGGAAGCGGAGGGAGAGGCCGCGGGTGACGCATCGAGCGCGGGGCGTCGCCGGCTGGGCGAGGTTAGCGTCGGGCGTGGTTCTGAAGTGGGGCGTCGGGAGTCAGGCCTTGCCGAGGTCAACGTCGGGCTTGGGGCGTCTGTTGCCAGGCGCCGGGCCCCGGCTTGAGTTCCTCGTCGTAGAGGGCAAATGATCGATCCTTCTAGCAAGGAAGGATCGATCCTTTAGGTGCAGAAAGCTAGACTTGGGCTAGAACACAAGCTCATGCCCGGATCTTTCGATCCCGGGTCCTCCTAACCGTTCTAATCAAACACCAACGCAAACACGGTCAGTGTGTGCACACGCGGGTGTGAAAAAAACCGACAAGACGCAATTTATCAAATTTTCCTTACAGTCCACAACGAGCCACAGGGGTAGAGGGACAGGTCCTCACATGGTGCATCGACCGTGCAACCCCCGCGGTCGATCCATAGATCGACCGTCGCATTCCCACGGTCGATCCATGCAACGACCGTCAGTACAATAAATCATTAAATATTGAATTTAAGACTTCCTATTAAGGGTTAATAAATATTAAACATATATTTTATCATTTAATGTATATTGACATCATCAAAATAAGGTTAGTATCAACAAATAGTTTCCTTGTGGATCAACCTCGTATTTCATCATTAGACTATCCTTTTTATTTAATCTTGAAATAAGAGTTTATAATTTTTTAAACTGAGAACATGCACAAGTGAACGACACATTTGCGGACGATCGAACATGATTAGAGTATTGACTGGTGGTCCTTGGATGGTAAATGGACTCACCTCCAACCTCGGAACCCCACTAGCCATTGACATCGTCACCAAGTTTACAAATAGATGCAAATCCGCCTGTGTGTGTGTGTGTCAAAGTGGACCTCACCCTCCCAGCTTGCATTAGCACCTACCTGCAGTGTGGTGAAGATGACTTCTTCCTCCAGCCATTTTTCTATGATAACATAGACATGAATCTGCGATGGGTGTGGCTTACCCGGGCATCTCGAGAGCAGATGCCCAGCGACACTCCATCCTACACACAAGAAAGATAGTGAAATCAAATCCAAGGAACCCATTGTGGATGGCAATCAAACCTCAGTATTCACCGAAGGCGTGCTAAGCCCATCCGAGCCGATGTACGTGGAAGAGGACTCACCCAAAGAACCAGAGGACAAGATCCAAAGCGTGTGGCACACCGTCCAAAATCACCGCCGCTGTAGAAAACCCGGGTTACTAGCGAGACGAGGAGATGCTCCGGCACCAGCGAGAGGGGGAGACGCTCCGGCACCGGTGAACCACACCAAGCACAACGAAGGGGGGGGGGGCGGAGATGTACGGCCTGCCAGCTTAGCATCGACAGAGGACAAACCCTTTGCCACCTCAGTAATGTATAGCCATATGGACTGACGTAGGGCCTCAACTAGATGTTGGCCGGACACATGGCGCCTACAACGTACAACCTCCGAACGTTGCGATCGTCCCAAGAAGCGACCCCAGGGAGGACCACCAGTGAGAGATGACGAGCGGGTGGATGGTGGCTCATCAAATGTCCTTAGGCCACACAGCGATGGCCTAGCCCCTTTTAAAGGGAAAGCTCCCCAACAGGTCGTCCCAAGTAAGACTTGGGCCCAAGTATGGGCCCATGTAGCAAGCCAAGGAAGTAAAAACAGGGCCAACCTCAACCGGTTCAGCCCCATCGCCAGGACGATGGCAGACATGGACGACGACGAGTTAGCAGGGCTATCCCTGCATGAGGTTGGATGGTACACTTGTGAAAGGAACAGGGGAAATCGCCCAGGTCCCCTCGTGGTCCCCCACGGATGCAAGACGTTCGACACACTGGATCAAGACATTGATGAGGAGACAATGACTAGTATTCATCATAGCGGCGTTTCTTCTCTCAAACAGGCGTTGGCCATGGAGGCGCCGACTCATATGGCAGAGGACAAGGAAGCTATGGAGGAGGAAGAGGATGATCCTAACGACCGGCCTATCCCACCATTGGACACCTCACTAAGGCAGAACATAGAAATGACAACAGCTTCACCTTATCAAACTTAGAGCTAATCTAAACGTTGCAAATTCTCAACTCCCGGGGACGAGCATCCCCCTAGCTCAGGTGATCCATGATGAGAATCCTAGCATGGAATTGCCATGGGCTAGGTTCAATACGGGCAGTTAGTGTCTGGCGTCGTCTCATTATAAAACAAAAACTGGACTTCATGTTCTTGCTAGAAACAGTGGTCGTGGATGCCAATATGGAGTCCATATCCACGAAACTAGGGGAACACTAGAAGACTCACCTATTATCATCCATACGTTGCCATAGAGGAATCCTACCAATATGGAGAGCAGAGATCGGCATGGTTCACTTTGAGCATTACACTGAACAAGCCATCCATGGAGTTGTTACTTCCAAAGGCATTGGGCAATGGTTTATCTCCATCGTGTATGCTGCGCGTCGTGGAAGAGACCGCAAAATTCTATGGGAATCACTCTCCAAACACAACGCCAGTGGGTGGCCTCATCTCATGCTAGGCGACTATAATGTGCTCAAAAAGTCAAAATAAAAAAGAGGAGGAAAACCATTCCGGTATAACACATCTGTCACTGATTTTCTCTCCTTTTTCTTCAAGGATGGACTCATTGATCTTGGATATAGAAGACCCTCCTTTACTTGGACTAATCGCAAATCGGGAAGAGCTAGAATCCTCGAGCAGCTTGATCAAGCACTTGCAAATCCTCAATGGCGAGATTGGTTCACCCGCGCTGAGGTCACTCATCTCTTAAGCTACAAATTCGATCACCGACCACTCCTCCTAGTGCTGGAGCCTAAGAAGTTGACTCCTGGATCAACTCCATTCCGTCTGCAACATATATTGAACACCCATCCTTCATTCAAACAGGGTGTGACAAGAGCTTGACAAAGAACAAGGCGCGACTCTCCCCAGTACATGTTCCACGGTTGCATCAAATAGCTCTGGAAATTGGTCAAGAATTGGAACAGATAGGTTGAAGCCGACATTGTCAACGTCCATGCACATTGATGAGTGCATGAAAGTGCACTCTGAACAGTCTTATAACCATCTCAATTGGTAGATTATCACCCTTAATCAACATCTTTAGTATTATTTTTACACTTATATGTGCTTCACAAAGATTGGTTGAAAAATGCAGAAAATTGGAATTAAAAGGAGCAAAGAAGCTGATTCGTATTACATGGGTCAATTTTAAAGATTAAATTGTGCCTTCTCATGAAGAAATAGATCATGCGCCATATATGATTGGAAAGCTCTCGAAGTCTAGTTTCTGAAGAATTTTACGATTTGTGATTCCGAGTTTCCTAGATGAAGTTACAACATTTTTAGTACCAGTGCGCAGTGCTGAATGAATAGTGACGGTCGACTGTCGCATCATCCGCGAGATCGACCGTCGCGCTCAAAATACTCACGGTCGACCGTCGCATCATCTGCGAGATTGACCATCATGCTCAAAATGCTCACGGTCGACGGTGGCATTGATCGTGGCATCGACCGTCAGCCTCTATCAAGAAAAAGACTTCTCAGGGTCGATGCGATGATCGACCGCCACTCTTCCAAATTAATATGTACAGTTGACAATTGACCGTCAGGTCTCACGATCGATCGCCAGATAATTAGTGATCTTATAACAGACCCGGATCTAACCCAAGTTTAGGCCTATAAATAGGATACTTAGGGTTATCAAAAGGAATCTTTTGGAGGACTTTTCTGGAGCATCTGGAGGAGAGGAAGCTGCGTTAGGGTTTTGTTTTCTCCATCTTTCTTTCTTTATTTTTCCTTGAACACATTTGTCGTTTTCATGATGAACATGAGTGGCTAGTTTCTTTTCTAAGGTACCGATGTGGCCTAACAAAATCATTTTATGTTATTGAATCATGGTTATTTAATTAGTTTATATTTCTTGTTTCATTCATTATTATAACTGAGATTTTAAATACCTTTATCTGGCTAATAGAAGTATTGTAGATTGTTTTATGTGAGATTGGGCGAGGGTTTATTCCCTAATCTTGTAGGATCTTTGAATGAATGAGTTTATGTCAAAGCCGGGTTCAAGCTAAGACAATTCTTGGTTCATAATTGTTTTTCAGAGCTTAATGGATTATTGATTAACACTTAGTTATGGATTCATTAGCTAGGGTTAATTGAGGGTACTTGGTGAAGACCGCGATCGAACGGATCATCATACCGGAAGAACGAACCCTTGAATTAAACTGAGATTTTATTGATTCAATGCATAGAATGAGGATATTATGGTGAAATCGGAACCTTAGTCTTCATCCATAAGATTTCCATCATTTTCTTATTTTGTTATTAGATCTTCTATTTTCGGTACTTCTTATTTCTTCCTTTACCTTCCTTCTTTTCTTTCTTCTCTATTCTTTAGCGTTTTACTCTAATAATCTTTACAAATTTCTGTGGGTACAATACTCGTCTTGCTGCTATACTGACCACACCGACTCGTATACTTGCGAGATATAAAATTTATTCATCACATATCTAGAGCAACACCTACACAGTCTATACCATGAAGAGGATTTCAGCCCCTTATCCCTCTTGCCGGAACAGCACATGCGGAGCCTTGAACAGCAGCTTGTCGCACTGGGGGTAGAGCAGGACTCCTACGTGGCTCAACATAGTCGAAGAACGTCGGTCACCGAGGTAGATAGAAACTCACACTCGTTTCATCAGAGTATCAAATCTAGAATCTCATGCTCCAAAGTCAAAGAACTAGTACACGATAATGGAGATGTTGTGAAGGATCAGGAAGGCATAGTAGACCTCTTCCTTGGTCACTATCAAACGTTATGGGAGGCGGACACAGGATGCACGAACACCCCCCTTCTACCACTTCCACTGCTTTCTATCGAGGCCAAGGTGGCGGTCCTTATGCTAGTGTAATCGGAGGAGCTGCTTGATATCCTTCAGGCCATGGGAAAGGACCAATGTCCAGGTAATGACGGGCTCACCATTGAGTTCTTTTACGAGCATTGGAGTGTCATCGGACAGGATGTAGTGAACTTAATCTAATGATTCTTCTCGACGTGCAAGATGCCGGCTGGCATGAACAACACATTCATCGCCTTTGTACCCAAGTGCACCAATCCACACCGCATCAAGGAATTCCAACCGATCAACCTCTATAACATCTGTTACAAACTCATCTCATCAATCATGGCTAGACGCATGAAAACAACCCTTCACGAGGTAATAAGAAGTTCATGCGGCTCACGGATGAACTTCTCCACACTCTGCAGAAGCACTGATGTCGATCGAGGTTGACATCAAGTTTGTCTATGGCTGTGAGCTGGAGCTTCCTCTGTCAAGTCTTGCAGCAAATGGATTTCCCATAGCAGTGGATCAAGTGGGCAATGGAATGCATCACCACCACTCGTTTCTCACTTCTGATCAATGGGAGAGTGAATGGTTTCTTTCTTTTTGCCAAAGGTCTCCACCAAGGTGACCCCATCTCCTCCTCCCTCTTCATTATTGCTCAAGAGGTTCTAACAAGATTGATAAGAGTCCCGTTGATCGCTCTTGAGGGTGTTACCTACCCTAATTCTTAACTCCGGACAAGCGACCTCCTTTATGCTGATATGACTGCCTCTTCGTCACCACTGCAAGACGAGAGCAACCATAGAAGCTCCTCAATGTGCTGCACCGCTATAAGAAGCTGTCAAGACTGCAAGTTAGCCCGGAATATCCAGTGACAAATTCTCCCCTTCCAACTATGTTCCTCGGAGACGCATACTATCTCAGCTACTTGGCTTTTCCAGGAAGAAAGTGTCGCGCCCCAACCCGCGAAGGCCCAACCGGGCCGGGCGATGCGAACCGGAACCTAACTGATTGCGGAATAATTTTAGCGAGGGTTCCCTCTAGCTTACTGGTTTCCCTAAACAAATCAAAAGGACCCTTATTTAACAATAATTCCAAACAAATCAAAAGAACCCTTATAAGAAGCTAGTTTAAGCATGTTAGCCCTATAATAGGGGCAGTGGTGAACCGGGGGAGAGATGACTCCCGGGATGTTTAGAATAAACGGGCGGGTAGCCCTACAGCTTTCCCTAGCCTTGCATGCTGGCGTGCGCCGAGGGCTTTAACTGTGATATCTGTGAGCTGTTGTTTACGGGGCTGCTTCCCGATGCAGGTGTTGTGGTGGACTACTGACAGTTGGTGGTGGTACCACTGTAGCAGCTCCTAGACCTTACTTATCTGTTCACCACACCGGGCCGGCAGGGTGCCGTGCCCATACCTTATTTGATATACAATCACCAAAAATTGATCGCTCACAAACGTCGTCGTTAAAACGGATGTAAAACGCAATTTAAAAAATTTATAAACCTTTCTTTCAGCACTAAATTAATAAGATAGAATAATGATGAAATACGGGGTCGATCCTCAGGGAAAACTTGTTTAACAAACGAAGAAATCAGAATTAACTCTCAACACTCTAATCCTAAAGCGAAGAAGGATTGATTTAGGGTTTTTAGGAATTGATTAATTAAAACTAATTAAGAAAGCAATTAATGAAATTAAAATAGATCAATGAGAGAAACAACCTAGGGAACCCTCAATCCACTCTAGCTTCACTTCCTGTATTCTCTAATTATCATCTTGCTTCTTCTCTAGACATTATTGAATCATGGCTTCTTAAGCTCACATGAAACCCTAAAAGAAAGTTGATGACTACTTAAGGCATAACCTATCTTCGTGTAGCATAGATTGTCTTCGGACTTAACCTGAGTACAATATATCTTTACTTAGCATAGATTATCTCAAAAGCATGTCAAAAACCACATGAAAACCATCTTATGGAACTCTACCATCAAGCACAGCAATCAAGTAGGACACAAAATACGTCAAGGGAAATACTTCCATCAACTCTATTATCAATAAATTCAAATCCATAAGATCATGTCTATGAGAAAGAAATACAAGAATCAACTAGGAAATACAGAAAGTTACACTAGAGTTTCATGGGATCCCTAGATCTAGAAGATTAGCCACTCATCTCTTGGATGAGATCCATGTATTCGATGAAGAAGGTTAGGGATCCACACCGCATCTCCGTCTTCTTCTCCAATCAGAATTCCTCTTTTTTTCTCTATGGAGGCCCCCTGTTTTCCAGCCACAAAACCCTTTTTATATCTTAATTCCCGGATTAGGGTTTTGGGGTTAAGTTAGACCTCAAGTGCAACTCGGAATTCCTGGTCCAACCCTGACAGCTTCTTCCAATCGCGACTGGGCTCAACCGATTCGGAGTTTGAGAATGAGTCCAACACAAAAGATGTAGATCTGGAAGTCCTCTGTCCTCTCCCGAAGAGTTTGCAATATTTGGACTTAACTAGAATATTTGGCGAATATTCTCCCACGCGTTGACGGACCAGTCTTCCAGCAACTAATTATCTTCATCTTTTCCCAAACTGCTATCAATTCATCTGGAATCTCTGAAAGTGTTCAACATGAAAGTTGTACGTCTTGATGTCTACTAGCTGTCATTCAAATTTCAGAATATTTGGAGATAAGTATAATTGCCTGGTGAATATTATGCTAATAGTCGACAGAGCAGTGTATTTCAGCATATTAATCGAATTTCGTGTATTTCTCCTCAAAACATGATCAAACCTGAAATCAACTAACAAGCTATCAAATACAAACACTCTAGGCATAACAAAGCTAAGTTAAGGGGTTTAATCATGAACATTTAGTGACTCATCAGTGGGGTATGGCGGTTGATGCAAGGATCGACCGCGGAAGATGTTCTTGGGAAAATAGGCTGACGGTCGATGGACTGATCGACCGTGGCCTATGTGACCTGGCTCAGAAGAGCGACGGTCGAACGGGGTATCGACCCTGAGAGGTGGTTTTCACAACAGAGCCTGACGGACGATGTCACGGTCGATGGGACGGTCGATTGTGAGGCTTGACGAACGATGTGTGGATCGACCGTGGTTCAAGAAGAACCTGGCGGACGATGTCAAGAACGATGCGACGGTCGATCGCCAGCCCAGAAAAGAGCCGTTAAAGAGTCGTTGCAGGAGCAGGAAATAGCCGTTGGGAGGCTATTTGGAGGGGTTTGAAGCTCAGCTATAAAAGGGAAAGTGCAGCAAACATGCCAAGGACTTAGGCGGAGCTAAGTGATTATTGTAATCATATTCTAGCAAGTTTCTATCTCTTATTAGTGAGCTAAACCTTTGTAAAACTACTTCAAGTGTGAAGTAGACTTTGAGAGGAATATCCTAGAGAGATATTAGAGAGATTGTAAGATTGCCAAGCACCCGTAAGCTTGTTGGATAGGTTGCTAAGCACTCGGAAGCTTGGTGGACAACTTATAAGAGAGGTCTTGCAAGTAGTGGAACCTCAAGGAGGCCCTTGAGTGAAGTGGACATAGGCAAGGTTGGCCGAACCACTATAAAAATTCTGGTGCAATCTCTCTAACTCTCATATCATATCTCTTGCTTAAATATATTATCTGCTCTTATCTTTAGCAACAAGTACTAGAACCAAGTGTATTCATTCCCAAAAGTTTTACAGCCAAGTACTTCCTTCAACTCCAAACCACAAATGAGAACAAGTAAATAATATTACCAAGTACCTCCACCAACTTAATATCATGATATCCATTTCCAACCATGACACATAACAAATTTGTCCTCATACATAGGATGTCTGTTTGACAACAAGTGTACAAATTTGATCCACACAATAGAATGTTCAACCACCAACAACTACACACCATAATGCATACAGTCATCACATCATAATCCATACAATCATCACAACACTAGGTAGCATCACACATCTTTATTTCTCCATGCATCCTCGTAGGTACTCCTACGCTCCTGCATCTGCAAGTGAGCAAAAAATTAGAGTAGAGACATACTATATTGATCATGAATTGTCATATACCACCAATAAACATGCAAGTATATAATTGATATCTGAAGGAGATCAAAATCGGATAGACGGCGGCCCTGCTGCATAATTCCCCGCTGGTGTGTGTAATTTTGGTGCATTTCTATTGCTTCTAACGGGACAGCAACTATGTTGTGACCCACAAAATTCGGAGTTCTCATCTATCCTCCATGCGTCAGCTATCAAAATAGTTAGACAAATATGACGAGAAGAAAACTAAAATGTACAAGTAAAAATAACACATACGTTTATGCTCTCCTGAGTGCCAAGGTCATAGGCAACTGGGAAAGAAACATCTGGCAAACATTCCGAAGGACGGTCGACTAGTACCTGCACAAATCACGACATAAATTCAGAACGACAAATATAAATGTCTATTGTTAATTGAACACAAATATATGCTGTTTTTTTTTCCTTTTCTTTTATTTTTCGTACAGCTTTGTCAGTCACCGACTCTTTTCTCTTCTCCGAAGGTCATCCTTTGTGTCGCACTTGTACTAAAGAGTTTATCCTCATTCCGGTATTGTCTTCATTGATGACGGGCGACATAGTATTAGAACCAATATGTCGTTAAAATAAATAGAAAAAGAACTCTTCATTATGAAGATACATCCACTACAATAACTCCACCTGATATGCCATGAATATATAGAACATAATACATAATACATAATACACACTTACTAGTACCATGCCATCACTACAACATCCTATCAGGTAGTAACTCCCAGCTCTAACACATAATGCACACCTACTAGTACAAGGTCACAGATTCTTTCATTAATCTATCTACCCATTACTATGGCTGCCACAATACAACATTTGCAACACTAGAAACTACATTATCCACTCTAATAATCTACAATTGCTAAGAGATTAAACAAAATATTGTAAGAAATGATGCATTTTGCGTGAAAGTTGACTAGTTTTAATAATCTAACATCTCTTCAACCAATTAGTGACTTATCAGGGATACTTAAGGCACATATCCATCAATTGCAAAATCATCAACTAACATCTCTTCAAAGAACTAGTAAAGTATGTCAAGAAGAAACTATAACATCCATATTCATGTAACCAGAGAAATAAAAATTCAAGACAGGGCAAAACATGTGGCTAACACGAACCAAGATCGATAACAAGTCATCCCGGACGCACGCCCACCCCAATACTCCAAAATCCAAACCCTAACTTGCCTCTTCATCACGCCGAGGCCCCGCTTCGAATACCTCACCGAAAAACCCCAAGCCTCCATGATCCCTACATCAAAGAAACCAAACAAAGAAAAGAAACTCTCAATGCCCAAGACACCCAATCCAAATCGCCATAGTTGAGATGCTTAGATAGAAGAAACAATCGGGAATCGGATTGAAACCCTAACCTAGCGTGCGGTGGGGATGCAAGAGACCAGGAGGGCGGCGGGCGGGAACGCTCGAGCTCGTGGAGGTGTGGAGGGGTGGCGGCGGGGACGCTTGAGTCGGTGGAGGTGTGGAGGGCCGGCGGGCGTGGACGATCGAGGCAGTGGAGGTGTGGATCGTCGGCGATGAGGCAGCCTGTAAACAGGGGACGCTCTCTCGGGTGGATACCAGGGGGCGGCTGGCAAGGACGCTAGAGACCAGGGGGCAAGGGCGGGGAGGGGAAGACCAGGGGTGTGCGGGGAAGACCAAGGGCGACGGAGAAGAGCAGGGGTGGCGGCAGATGTGCGAGAGCTAGGGCAGGGGACGCTGGCAACCAGGGGGCGGGGAAGACCAGAGGCAGCGGGAAAGACCAGAGCGAGAGCTAGGGCAGGAATTTGGAAGAGAGAGAATGAATCGCACGGAGAGAAAAGGGGATGGGTTCGTGCCACATCAACGCCACATCGGGCGACCCACATGGTGTCGGTATACTATCATTTCTCAAGAAGTTTTATATGCCTCAGAATAGCTTTCAACCTTTGAAGCAAAATTCAGAACCTTGTGCTTTTAAATTTTGAACGTTTGTCTCAAGGATCTGGTTCTTTGTTATAAGCAAAGAAAACAACACATAATTCCATTATAATATAACCTTTTGAAATGCATTCTTCAATGTTAAATTTCATCTCATTCAACTCAATCCTTCAAACTGACCGCCAAACGGAATAAGAATATAATAAGTAACTGTAATTTCCATTGCATTTTTCATGTAAAGATTGACCATGTCAATTGTCATTTATTATAAGGATAAAACACCCATAATACAATTCCCCGTTCTCATATTCAGGATAAGCTATTTCCTTTGTTTTCTAATTCTCATCACAGAACTTGTAGTTGAGGAAAATAAACCGATGTCCGTAACCCCCCTTGATACATTATACTCATGCACTTCATTCCACAACGACTAAACACTTTAGTCTCACATCTCTACCACTTCTTTTGAATTCCAATAGCTTTAGAAACCATGCGCATGATCACATTCTTGTCCACAATATTTCTAGTGCTAGTAACCATCTTGAACCACTGGCTCTCTGGATCACAGCCATTGTCTTTATTCAGGCACTTGCATCTACTTGTTACAAGAGTCCTACCATCAGAGCCCACATCCAAGCAGAGACTGCTACCATTGTTCTCTAACTTGGAAGAAAGATGCATTCCTGAGTCCGATATGACCTCCCACTGAGCACTAGTCTCGCCACATATGATCCCGAATATCGCCGGCTTCCCTTCGCCCTTAGCTTTTAGGCATATGACTGTATTCTTGAGCATCAGAGCTTGTTTCTCTGTGTATGCCCAAGCTTCAGTTTGTTCACAAGGGCCTAACGCCGGCGGCTCAAGCAATGACTTCCTTGTGACGCAGAGTCCTGTCAATGGATGGAAGATGATCTTGAATGGTGTAAGATTGGATAAGCCAGGTCCTGCATATATATCGCATATTGTTAGACTGAAAACATAGAAAAATTTCCAATATTCACTCACTTTTGACAATACAAATATATACATATGAGATTTCTTAGAAGTTTTGTGAAAGAAATGAAATGAAACCTTGGAAAGGAGATTGCAGAGTGGCAATTCTTTGCAAAAAGCTTGAATTCC
This sequence comes from Narthecium ossifragum, assembly GCA_963920575.1. Classification (NCBI taxonomy): domain Eukaryota; kingdom Viridiplantae; phylum Streptophyta; class Magnoliopsida; order Dioscoreales; family Nartheciaceae; genus Narthecium; species Narthecium ossifragum. The sequence continues at coordinate 10,929,451 of OY986969.1, read as the reverse complement.
TTGATCCACACCAATCCCAGCTCAGCGCCCCATAAGTCTCATCCAATGCAAGCTTCCCTTCTCTGAGGTAGTAACTCCCTTGCAGAGCCCAGAGAGCCCAATCTAAATCAAGTTCAGCTGCAACTCCCAGAATGCAACCAAGGTATCGGTTGTCGTTCACGTTGGTGCCTCTCTGATCAATGCCAAACTCACTCAGGAAAAGAGGCCACCCCTGATCCACCAAGAACCCCCCTCTTCTCCTCACACTGCTGCTAACACTGCCACAAACTTGGTTTGGATTTCCACTCTCCCATGCTTTTCCATCAGAAAAAGCATACCAATGTAGCTCAAACACAAGCTTACAAGTAAATGTTAACTCTACCGGTTTCTTAGAAAGGAAGCTTAAATCGTTGTCAAAGCTCAGGCCTGAGAGTATTACAAGAACAATTGGATTCATGGCATGGACAGCCTCAGCTCCTCTTTGCATGTACTTATACCAATCGTTGATGTTTTGCTTGGGTCCTCTAAGCTCATTCCTTAGGCTCATACCTACAACATTGGCTGATCCATTGAAAATTGTTGCCATTCTGGTAAGGCCTTTGATCCAGAAATCCGGATCGAAGTACTTGTCGCCGAAGAAGCCATTGCCGTCGAAGTTGCTGCAGCACCACCCTGGCTTGCTTATGTGATTGTCTAGTATCACCATAATGTTGTTGCTGCCAAGGTTTGCTACCACAGCCTGCAAGATAATTATGTTAATCCAAGACTAACTCAGAGAGACGAAGAAACAACATGTAGAAAAATAAGGTTCACCTGATATGCTTGGATGAGTGTGAGATCAATAAGAGCAGGGTTGTTAACTTGGATACCAGCGATCGATTCGGTGAGACTAAGGCTCTGGAAGGATTGTCGGACGGTGAGGGAGGCTAAGGAGTCATTGGTGACCATGAAGAGTGGCCAGGTGAGCCTCACACAGTTGAAGCCCAAAGAAGCTATCTTCTTGGAGATGGTGTCCAACGGCTGCTTGCCGAGGCCTTCGGCCAGCATGGGTTCCAGGTGAGAGGCCCAGCTCACGCACGCCAGCCTCATACGCTTGCCGGAGTCGTCCACGATCCATCGGGAGCTCGTCGAGAGAGGCAGGCCTGTTGTTATAGGTAGCTGAAAGAGATTTGGAGACAATAGCAGCAGAGAAAGAAGGAAGATTGTGGCCCTCATGCTTGGAGGTTTTTGGGAGATCTCACATACAAAAACAAATGAGGGGCTGGAGCTGCATATATGTATCTTCTTGCTTTCATGCAAAGAAAGTCCAATCTTGAAAGTTTTCCCAAGGGATAAATTTGGATGTTGGCCACCTGCTGAAGTATGACACTATCGGAAATCTTAAAGAACTATTTGTGATGCTGCTTCAAGTTTTCGTAGTGGTGTTGTACACTTTAGAAAGGAGAATGCTTGCTTTCTGTGCAACCTGAATGGCAGCTATAAATTATTAAATTGTCACTTTCTCTGGGCCTGCCCATTTCCTTGAAGTGCAATAGATGATTTTGATTTGCTAACCTTTTTCTAAATGACCTAAACTTAAACTTATATTCATACATTTTGGATAGTGCAAAGTAGTGCTCTCTCATTACCACCAGTGTGGTGGTGTAGCAGTTAAACCTTGTGACCTCCTAAACGAGGCTCAATTTTTTTTTCTAAAAAGTACAGCTCACTCATTAATTAGAATACCATAAAAGGCTAAAGTATGTGTTTGGTACCTGGGTTTTCAGGCAAATTTTTATGTGATACCCGTGTTTTAAAAAATAAACATTGAATACCTATGTTTCTCAAACCGTTTTTAATTGATGCCTCCGTCCACCTGCCGTCTGCCGGTCTAACGGCGGCCCGAGTGAACCGGGACGGACCAGTCGAGTCGGCTGACCAGACCTCTGCTTCCTCCACGTGTCCCTTCCTCCCCAGCAAATCCACCATACACGTGTAACACTCCACCGTCGGCCCAGCCCCCGCCCAAAATTCCCCGCTCGCATGCTGGTAAACACCTCACGCCCTCTCTCCACCAATCCCCCTCACGCGCACGCCGCCAGCACGGCCGTCACCGCCGGCGGATCCACCGGCCCCGCCAGGCGATCGAACAAATCGACGGCCTCTGCGTGATGGCCGTGGGAGCCCAGGGCATTGATCATCACAGTCCACGTGGATAGAGCGGCGCACTTGGAGTACAAGGATATGAGAGAGGTGGGTATCTGGTGGGAGGGGCCTCGGGCAATGGCGGCGGCGAGGAGGGAGCAGTCGAGGGGGAGGGATGGGAGGGAGGCGGCGGCGCGGAGGGCAGGTGGGAGGGATAGGAGAGACAGGGGATGGCCACGGCGGAGCATTAGGTGGAGGACGAAAAGAGCCTGGAGAGGATGGGAGAGGGCGGCGTGGGAGCGGAGTAGAGAGTTGAAGAGGAAAGCCGGACGACGGGGGGCGGAGGAGAGGAGGAGGTGGGCGGAAGTGAGAACGCGGCAGCGAGCGTAGGCGGAGCATAGCTTGGAGTGGAGGAAGGCGTGGGAAGAGAGGCGGCGGTGAGGAGGCGAGCGTGGGCGCGGAGGAGAGCAGGGAGGTCTTTGGCGGCGGAGATGGCGTCGAGGAGCGAGCCGTAGGAGGGGAGGTCGGCGCACTTGGAGTACATGGAGATGATAGAGGTGGGTATCTGGTGGGAGAGGCCTCGGGCAATGGCGGCGGCGTGGAGCGAGCTGCCGAGGGGGAGGGATGGGAGGGAGGCGGCGGCGCGGAGGGCAGGTGGGAGGGATAGGAGAGACAGGGGATGGCCACGGCGGAGCATTAGGTGGAGGACGAAAAGAGCCTGGAGAGGATGGGAGAGGGCGGCGTGGGAGCGGAGTAGAGAGTTGAAGAGGAAAGCCGGACGATGGGGGGCGGAGGAGAGGAGGAGGTGGGCGGAAGTGAGAACGCGACAGCGAGCGTAGGCGGAGCATAGCTTGGAGTGGAGGAAGGCGTGGGAAGAGAGGCCGGCGGTGAGGAGGCGAGCGTGGGCGCGGAGGAGAGCAGGGAGGTCTTTGGCGGGGAGATGGCGTCGAGGAGCGAGGCGTAGGAGGGGAGGTCGGCGCACTTGGAGTACATGGAGATGAGAGAGGTGGGTATCTGGTGGGAGAGGCCTCGGGCAATGGCGGCGGCGTGGAGGGAGCAGCCAAGGGGGAGGGATGGAGGGAGCAGCCGAGGGGGACACGTGTATGGTGGATTTGCTCGGAGGAAGGGACACGTGGAGGAAGCGGAGGTCTGGTCAGCCGACTCGACCGGTCCGCCCCGATTCGCTTGGGCCGCCGTTAGACCGGCAGACGACAGGTGGACGGAGGCATCAATTAAAAATGATTCGAGAAATATAGGTATTCAATGTTTATTTTTGAAAACACGAGTATCACATAAAAATTTGCCTAAAAACCCAAGTACCAAACGCATACTTTAGCCTACCAAAAATAAGAGTTGCTATTGTTCCAAAAAAGAGGCAGGTATCCTTGAAAGAAAATTATCTTGTGAGTGCTATTACCATACATGAAGGGCAAAAATCAACAGAGAATAGAACAACTATCCCAAGCATTAAATGAGGACAATAAAACCACAATGGAATGGATTCATGCATTGTCTTTTTCACAGCAGCACAGAGATTTATTGAAATAGTTATCTCAGCTCTGTTAATCAAGTATTGTAAAAGTCACGTCAACGAAATAACTGTTCAGTATCAAGAAATAGCTAATAAATCGCATGTACAACTTACTGCACATCTTATTTTCCTGCTATTGATGTCACAGACTCGCAGTTCACAGTTCTGCAGCTTTTTCGGCCAAGGCAGGATGCTTCGAAAGCACTCCTTGAAAGAGGGAATAACACATGTTTAAGCTGCTGGATCTCGAGATCTCGATTCTCAAACTCAAGTAATCACGCGTATTCACACAGAGAGAGAGACTTGTGCGTCCCATGGTCCCTGTGAGAGTAACTTCAGATGGGAACTTGCGCTGATATCTCTGGTTGTGCTGATAATCTTGAACCACTGGCTCTCTGGGCTGCACAATCCATCTCCACCGAGGCACTTGCACAGACTTGTGATCACACTACCATCAGAGTCAACGTCCAGACATACAGTGCTTCCAGCATTTGTTAGCTGGGTGGCAAGGTGCATGTTGGAGTCAGATATGAGTTCCCATTTCGAACTAGAGCAACCACCGTAGATTCCAAGCCCTACTGGCTTTCCCAAACCCTGACCTTGCAAACAAAACCCTGCGCCCTCCAGCATCATATTATGCTCTACTGTAAAATTCCATGCTTCTGATTCAGTACAAGGACCCAGCACTGCTGAGTTTAACAAACTATTTTTAAGAACACAGAGACCAGTTAATGGATGGAAAATTATGTTGTATGGTGAAATGTTGGATAGACCAGGTCCTGCATCATCAGCAAAGATATCATGGTCTCAATACTTTGTTTATTAAAAACATAATCTCTACAAACGATTTGTCAGTATCGATATGGAGCATAAAAGCTTCATTCAACCAAGTTCACATCCATCTCTATATATAGTAGTTTTCTGTTTATATCTGTTGTTGAAGAACTTGAAAGAAGTTTACCTTGAAAGGGAGATTGAATAGAAGAAATCCTCTGGATAAAACTAGAGTTTCTTGCTTTGCACCAATCCCAGCTCATCATACCATATGTCTCATCAAAACTAAGCTGACCTTCTCTGAGATAGTAACTCCCTTGCAATGCCCATATAGCCCAATCCAGATCCAATTCAGCTGCTACACTTAAGAAGCAAGTAAGAAAGCGGTTGTCGCCAACATGAGTACCACTAACATCTACTCCAAATTCGGATAGAAACAATGGCCATCCCTCATCCAGTAAGAAGCCTCCATTCCTTGTGAAGTTACCAACTGCATTTCCACAAGATTCATCTGGATTTCCATGCTCCCAATCTTGCCCATCTGAGAATCCATACCAGTGCAGCTCGAAGACTATCTTGTTAGAGAAAGACAGGTTCACTTGCTTCTCTAAAAGAAAGCTGAGGTCCTTGTCATAATCTAGGCCTGATAATATAACAAGAACATTTGGATTTACTGAATGCACTGCCTCTGCTCCTCTTTGCATGTACCTAAATTAGTTTGAGGAAAAAAAAAAACATAGTATGTTATATCTCTGTATAATATTCCAGGAGCTTCTATAATGGGTTCTTTATTGGTATATATTGACATTAACATACTTGTACCACTTGCTGACGTTCTGCATAGGCCCTCTGAGCTCATTCCTTAAGCTCATGCCAACCACATTGTTTGAACCATTGAACAGTGCTGCCATAAGAGTCAGGCCCTCTAACCACTCATCAGAATCAAAGTACTTATCGCCGAAGAAACCATTGCCATCAAACTTGCTGCAGCACCAGCCTGGTGTGGTTATTTGATTATCCAGAATGACCATGATGTTATTGCTGGCAAGGTTCGAAACCACTGCCTGTCATGTATGATGAAGGCTAAAGGCGTAAAAACTTCAAACGGCCTACTTTGCAAGGCAAACCTTCAAATCATCTGGGAAGCTAGCTAGCTAGTGCAAAGAATCTTGATGAACTACTAAATCAAGTTAGCATCCTCCAATAGAATTACATACTTGTGTTAGCTTTGTATGGATTTTTGAGTGATATTACAATGACTCCTGAGACTACTAACTTGATTCTTGACAACTAGACATATAATTTAGCACAAAAAGTCAGTGTCAAATAGACAAGTCTCGCAACGAATTCAAATTCTCTGCAAAATGCTAGTATGTGGTCTTGGAACATGTGAGTACCAACATTGATGCATGATCGCATATCGGTTACGAGTCAACTATGAACACGGTTCATATGTCAACTTGTCATAGGAATAGCCCCATATTGAATTCCACTGCAAAAATGGCCATCATGGGCCGATACCGATAATAGTGGTACACTACCCCCTCACCCACCACTCAACTTGTTTGAAGATGATAATTGGGTTTGAATCTCTAAGGCAGGGTCAAAGGCTGAACTTCCAGCAAAAGAGAGAACTACCCTAGCAAGCTCAATGGAGTCGACTGATTACGCTTATAGATGGCTTGACATCCATGCCTCTTCCTCCAAGACGCCAGGACCCGGTGGCGGGAGTGGTTTTGCTATGCCAAAATTTGCCAAATTAGATTTTCCATGCTTCAATGGCACTGATGATCTGACCAGCTGGATCCACCGCGCAGATCAATTCTTCGACTTCCAAGGCACCCCGGAAGCCGATCAATTGAAATTGGCCGCATACCATCTCGAGGGCGCGGCTCAAATGTGGTACCAGTTATTCTTAGATGATAACAGGACTCCATGTTGGGCTTCTTTCAAGATCGCTCTCAAACAGTGTTATGGTTCCACCATCTATGAAGATCACTTTGCGGACCTGACAAAGTTGCGGCAAACCGGTTCTAATTTGAATGGCTTTTTAGTCGCGTTGATCGGCTCTCGTCTCGCCAACAAGTTAGTTGTTTTATTAGTGGCTTAAAATCAAATATCCGAGTGGATGTCCAGGCCGCTCGTCCCCTGTCTCTCAATGAAAAGATTAGCTTAGCCCGATTATATGAGACGCGTTCTTGGACCCCATCTCGTCCGTTTGAGCGTCATCCTGCTCCTACACCTATGGGTTCAAGCTCCACCGCCCCACTAGTTCCATTGGCTTTGCCGCCACCTCCACGTAAGGAGCGCTTCCCACTGTTCGTCGCCTCATCTCCATGGAGCTCCAGCAACGCCACGAGAAGGGCTTATGCTTCAATTGCGATGAGTGTTTCGTGCCAGGCCATCGCTGCAAAGGTCTCTTCATGATTCTTCCAACCCCATCGGACGACGACACTACCGATCCTGTTTCTTCTGATCCAGAGGATGGCCAGGACGACAAGGAAGCTCCGGTCATTTATGTTCATGCGATCAGTGGCGCAGCTACACCTCAAACCATCTGTGTGCACGGCACTCTGCGAGGACACCCAATTGATATCCTTTTGGATTCCGACAGTACACATAATTTCTTATCTTCAGACCTTGCTTCTCGCCTAGGTCTACAGCCGATGCCTGGCACCGGGTTCACTGTGACCGTCGCTGACAGCCATCGGGTACAGTCTCCAAGCCGTTGTCCGCATGTCGCTGTCTCACTTGCGGTGTTAGGGGCACAATGGTTCTGCACTTTAGACCCGATAGTGTGGGATTTCAAGCGTTTGAAGGTGTGTTTCCAACATGATGGCAAGCCTGTGAAACTCAACGGTTCTTCACAAAAATCTCGCCTTGTCTCTAGCCATGCGGCCTTGTTCCGGCCTTAAGAAATCGGGCGCTGGCTGGTTATGCTTGATTCGCCCTTCACCACAGTCGATGTCGGCCAACCCCCCCACGGGATTGTCCTCGACAGTCAAACGTCTGACATCTAACGCCTCTATCCTCAGCCTTCTTTCAGGATATGATGACTTGTTTGCAAAACCCACCGGGCTCCTTCCACCTTGACAACAAGATCACCGCCTCCCTCTGTTGCCTGGCTCCGGCCCTGTCAATGTGCGGCCGTACCGCTACCCACAATACCAGAAGGGCGAGATCGAGTGCATCATGTCTTCTCTCCTAGAGGCCGGTGTGATCCAACCAAGCTCAAGTCCATACTCTCTCTAATTCTTCTTGTCAAAAAACAAGATGGCTCGTGGCGGATGTGTGTAGATCACCGTGCTCTCAACGTCATACGGTGAAAGATAAATTTCTGATACCCGTCATCGATGAATTCCTAGATGAATTTCATGCCGCTACTATATTTTCAAAATTAGATCTCCGATCTAGGTACCACCAGATCCGGATGCACCGCGATGACATCGAGAAGACTGCGTTCCGAACCCATCATGGACATTACAAGTTTCTCATCATGCCCTTTGGGTTGATGAATGCTCCCTCCACATTCCAATCTTTGATGAAATCGCTCTTCGCGCCGTTTCTTCGTCGGCATGAGAAGTATCAATTTGGACAGCCCCAGGTGCATTATCTCGGCCACATCGTCTCTTCATCGGGTGTCGCCATGCTCTCTTGGCCCCGATCGCAGTCGCTGAAGGCTCTCCGCAGATTTTTGGGCTCAACAGGTTATTACCGCAAGTTTATTCAATCTTATGGGAGCATCGCCCATCCCCTCACCCAACTGCTCTAGACATATGTGGTTTGGAGCCTCGAGACCGACCGCGCCTTCGCTGCTCTCAAGGCCCCGATGTCCTGGGGACCCGTCTTGGCTCTCCCTGATTTTCCCCAGCCATTCTCGGTGGAGTCCGACGCTTCTGGGTACGGGCTTAGATGTTGCTCCCATGCAACGGGGGCGGCCAATAGCTTTCTTCAGCCAAGGTTTGCACGGCAGAAACCTGCATCTATCCACCTATGAGAAAGAGATGATGGCACTGGCACTAGCCGTCAAGAAATGGAGGGCGTACCTGCTGGGCAGCAAATTCATCGTCCGGACCGATCATCGCAGCTTTCGCCACCTCTGGTCTCAAACCGTCGCTACCGAAGCACAGCATCGCTGGCTTACCAAGCTCCTCAGCTATGATTTTACCATCGAATACAAGAAAGGGAGTGATAATTCGGTTGTTGATGCTCTCTCGCGCTGCCCACCGGCCGCCCATCTCGTTGCTCTCTCTTTCGGTACCCTCCTGCCTCGACGAGATTCGTGACGAGGTTTGTGCAGATCCAGATCTTCAGCAGCTTCTCATGCGCATGCAGTCCGGCGCCCTCAGCGATCCTTGGTCCAGCTGTGCTGGTCTCTTATTCTTCCGCGTCCGTCTCTACATTAAACATGGCTCGGCCTTGATTCCACAAATCCTAAATGAATTCCATGCAAGAACCCATGAAGGTTACGTCAAGCATGCCATCGCCTCCGCCCAGTCTTTTATTGGAAAGGCTCTTCACGCGACATCAAGGAGTTTATTCGCTCTTGTGATGTTTGCCAACAGCACAAAGCATAGCAAGCTAGACCGGTCGGCCTCTTGCAGCCATTGTCAATTCCTACTACAATTTGGGCCGACATTTCAAGGGATTTTATAGATGGGTTACCGCTCTCTCGTGGAAAAACTGGAATTTTTGGTCGTTGTTGATCGTCTCTCAAAGTATGGTCACTTTATCTCTTTCCGACACCCATATTCGGCTGCCTCTATAGCCTCTTTCTTCTTCTGTCATGTGTTCAAGCTCCATGGTGCCCCCACTTCGATTGTATGTGATCGAGATGCGGCATTCACCAGTTCTTTATGGACAGAGCTATTCCGCCTTCAAGGTGTTCGGTTTAATTTCTCCTTCGCCTATCACCCTCAGACGGACGAGCAAACCGAGGTCCTTAAACGCACCCTCGAGATGTACCTCCATTATCTCTCCGATTCATGGCCCTAGGATTGGACGCGCTGGCTCGCGTGGGCGGAGTATATTCATGGCCCTAGGATTGGATGCGCTGTACCCCATTTAAGCTCGTCTACGGTCATCCTCCTCCCTCTCTTCTCTCATACGTGCCCGGCGCAGTGCGAACAATTGCAGTGGACAAGCTTCTTTCAGATCGTGATACGTTCCTCTCTGCCGCTCATACCAACCTCGCAGGTGCACAGAATAGAATGAAACAGGTTTTATATCGCCATCACCGGGAGGTTTCATTTGCTATTGGCGAACAGGTGTATCTGCGCCTGCAGCCCTACAGGAGCGCACAGCTGGTTCGCGCTCCTCGAAAAAGCTCACTCCAAAGCTCTACGGACCTTTTACAATTTTAGCTCGTATTGGTCCAGTCGCATACAAATTGGATTTACCACACGGGTGTAAAATCCATCCTGTATTTCATGTCTGTGTCCTTAAGCGGCATGTTGGGCCTAGTGCACTCAGTCCTACACCACTTCCTACTGATACCGAGCTCGAGCCACCTATTATCCCTCAGGCGGTATTGGACCGATGCAAGCACCGGCGCCATCTCAAAGTGCTTATTCATTGGCAAGGACGAAGCCTAGCGGATGCCACCTTGGAGCGGGCCGCCAACATGCATCTCCGGTTTCCGTCCTTCACCCTTGAGGACAAGGGTGCTTTTGGAGAGGGCGAGAATGATACAGCAGGGATTCAAATTGACATAATTCAAGGGAAGGCACATGCTAACGAAGGCAACAACCCAATAATAGATGAGCAGCAGCCAGAAGAGGCAGGCAGCGGCCAAGGAAGGTTGGGCGAGCAAGGCAAAGAACCAATCACAGGCACGTGATTGGTTAATCAACAAGATCTTGAAGAAAATTTTGTGTATCACACTGCATTTCCTATGTGTTTCCTATTTCCTTATTAAGGCATATGGCTGGTTTAGTTGCCTTTAATTCACTTTCTTGTTTCAGTTGAGTTATATCCATTCTGGGAGGGATTCTATTTAAGTTGTTCAAATAAATGGAAATGCTAAGAAGGAATTTCACCACTAGACTGGTGTAAGCCTGAGAGGCTCGATCTTGAGTTTTCTCTTCAATCACTTCCCCTCCACCACTCATTCTTCCATTCATCCATATTCATCATAGGTCGGCTACGGCGAGAAGATCCGGCATCCCTACCAGTGGTGTCCCCAGCAGCTAGTAGACCCGTTACGCGAGCTTACAAGGCAAGCTTCGTTACACCTTATGAATTGCTCCTATAGACTTAACGAATGATGCCTAAAGATAAAAGTGTAGAATGACATCCAATTAATAGCAAAAAGGGGGAAAACAGAACAAATCAATACCAATGGTTGTTTACATACCTGGAATGCCTGGAGAAGGGTGAGCTCGATGAGACGAGGGTTATTGACCTCGACGGCGGCGGCGGACTCGAGCAAGCCAACGCCCTCGAGGGATTGCCGGACAGTGAGAGAACCAAAGGCGGCATCGGTGACGAGGTAGGTGGGCCAGGTAAGACGGACGCAGTTGAATCCCATCACCCCCACCCGCCTAGAGATGTCCCCAAGCCGCTGCCTCCCCAGTCCCTCCGCCACCCCAACCTCCATGTGCGCCGCCCAGTTCGCGCACGCGAGCTTCACACGCCGGCCGCTCGCGTCGACGATCCACCGCGACTTCGTCGATAGTGGCAAGGCGGGCGTCGCCGGTGAGGCGAGAAAATGAGGGAGGAGGAGGAGGAGGAGGAGGAGGCGGCGCTTCATTGTTGCTGCTGCTGCTGTTATTGGTTGATGGAGTTGCCGTTTGCTTACAAGAGACTTTTTATCCAATTATTCAACCAAGTCAGCAGTTTGCTCGTTATCGGGAGCTGCTTCTCCCAATAATGTTTTTAAAATAATAATATTTTAATAAAATATTATTAATATATACCTTTGGAGAAAGTATTGATGGATATATGCATGCTTTGGCCATGTCACTGCCACGCTAGTAAGCCCTTTTATTTTTTTAATCCTGTCAATAAAAATGTAACTCCAAGTTACGTCTATATATTAATAAAGACGTAACTTGGACATACACCTTTGACCTTTTGACCATTCCCCACTGCAGGGAGGCTAAGGGCGGATAGGAGAGTGGTCCTTATAAGACTTAGGTTGGAGTTACGTCTATATTAATAAAGACGTAACTTCAACTTACGTCTATAGTCATCATCTACCTCCAACCGCGGGCCCTCCTCCTTCCCCACCCGACCTCCTACCCGGGCCATCCTCCTTTTAGTTGTATGATTGTTGTGTTGAGATTTAGGGTTTATATAGTCAAATTAGGGTTTTTTTATAGGAATTGAAATGCCCATTTTTTATTAGAAAATTCTTTTTTTAACCATTCTGGTATGGTGATTTGATTCAGATAGTGGCATTGTTGATAAACTTCATAAATTTCTAGTATTAATTCAATTAAATTATATGAAACATGTTTTCCATAGGAATTTTAACTATTAACTTGTAATTTCTTTCTAATCGATTCATAATTGTCATCATATTTGTGCTATTTATAGTGATGGATAGTGGCATTGTTCCACGATTGTGTCGGATGGACAGAAAAGTGGAATTAAAGGGTAATGTGGGTGATATTGAGTACATAGGTGTCCGAATTAATCAAACCAAGTAGGATACGAAAAAATGCAAGTTATGTGGATTTCTTTAATGTTTGATTTAACTTGATACAATCCAAACTATTTTGACATTCGCATAACTTGTAGATATCCAATGGGAGAAAGCATGTATTGCAGTGTAGACATAAAGGATGATATTGATACTGGTGGCATTCATAGCCTCTATCCAGTCATTCCAAGTATACATTGTTCTTGGTGAAAATTGGTGTCGAAGTCAACAATAACCCTCTAAATAACACGGCATTTGGTGAATTTAATCACTGATACGTGGTCAAACCGAGTCATTCCAAGAAGGGACCCACACCCTTGCTTGGGTGGGTCCACGCCAAGAAGCTAGCTGCAACTAGGTCCCCTTGGAGCAGGTTGAGCCAAGTTGGCCTTAGGGATTCCTATTCCCTAGCTGGTTTGCTTACTTAGTTGATTTCCTAGTTAGTAGTTATCTTGATTGACTAAGTTTCCTAGTTTGAGTTCAGTTTATACTTTGCTTTATTAGTTCCTATTATGAGTCCTAGTTATTAGAAAGTTTGAGTTATAATTGAGTTTTAGTAGGAAAGTCTTATTACTTGCTGAATTAAGTAAGAATGTTGTCTTGTCTGATTAGAACTGTGTCAAGGCCTTTATAAAAGAACCTCTATAGTCTGTATTAGATAATGGACGAATTATGATGAATAAAGTAGAGTTATTAGTAGAATAATCTTAAAAGTAGCTGTAACCCTAATTCCACCAACTCCACCAGCTACCTTCTGTTCCCTTCCCTACCGCCGGATCCTCTCTTCACCACCGCCCTCTGCCATCCGCTGCCATCCACACCTCCGCTGTCCAACCCCAAGTCCCCCGCGTCTCCCTTGGTTATCGTGCTCCCCTCCGCCACCTCATCACCGCTGCCACGTTCTCCAAGGCTTGGATCCCCCAAGGGTAGCCAGCCAACCATAGAGGAAGCTGCAAGGTAATCCGCTTCCTCATCCGTCTCTCTCCTCTGGTTTGAGCCTTCCTCGTCGAATACCTAGGATACTTCTCCTGAAACCCTAAAGGTATCTCTCGACCTAGCCATAGATTTGACTAAGGAGGAGCCGAGACCAGGCAAGAGACCCGGTACCCGGACTTATGAGAAAGCTTGGCGTATCACACACCTACTACAACAAGAAGACAATTCAACGGATAACATCTCTCTCGGGTCTTATGGCGCTACCATCTTCGGACACCAGACATCACAGTAAGTAATTTATTGTCAAACATGTAATGTTACATCTTGGTTTGCCCCTTGTTCATGAGTTTGCTTGTGTATGAACATGCAGACCTTACCAGCATGAGGATACATGGTTGACTCATGAATACACGAAAACTACTCCGGGTACAAACATGGAACACACACATCATACTTTTGATGTTGACCTGTAGAGTTTGCTCAGAGGCCACCAATATGATGACAATGTCAGTAGCGGCCATAGAGATGCTTTTATGCCTTGAACATTTCGAAGCCCCTTTCTAAATGTTGATGTTGAGATCATCATGACGATCATGATGACGATTGGATCGAGAATACTGCATTGAGCAACGAGCCAACACATCATGATGAAGATATTGATGATCCAATGCCGCTTACTCCAACACAGTACGAAGAGGAGTTACCAGATGAATTCTCAAATGATGAGTGGGTCGACCGAATAACAATGAACAATACCATACCTGGGGTATCTGAAGATCCAACCCCATTCAATGGTGAATTTTATAAGAAGAAAATATTCGAGACCAAGGCATCACTTATGCATGCTCTTCAACAGTACGCGCTTCGGAGGTTTGCAGAACATTATGCTGTCAAGTCTGGGCCGAAGGTGTTGACCGTCAAGTGTCGTAATCCTGATTATTCCTGGCGTTTGTATGCGTCTACTTACAAAGAAACATCTTACTTTTAGGTGAAGAGTTACAGTGGTCCACATACCTGTCGGGCAAGTCTGTTGAATACCAACCACCACCACTGCACTGCTCAATTCATATGTGGTATCATACTTGGTGCGATAAGGACAAACACCGCTATAACCCCCAAAGATATTGTGCAAAGGATCAAAGATGACTACCATGTTAACATCAGCTATGCAAAGGCATCATGCACGTATACTAGCTATGAAGATTATATATGGTGATTGGAAAGAATCATATAATATCCTGCCTTGCTATACAAGCAATGGTGGTAGATAACCCCGATACTATAGTGAAGCTTCAAACGGAGACTGTGCGCACCGGTGTTGATATATTTGAGCGCATGTTCTGGTCATTTCATCCTACTAACAAGGCTTTCAAACATTGTCAAACCATAATATCTATCGATGGAACACACCTATATGGAAAGTATCTTGACACTTTATTAGTTGTGATGGCAGTGGATGGCAACGATGATTTGATATCAATAGCATTTGTCGTGGTTGAGTTCGAAAATTCTAGCAGCTGGTCATGGTTCCTTGCTCTACTTAGAGTATATGTGGTCAATGGCAGAAGAGGTCTGGCTATAATTTCATACCGACATAGAGCACTCAAAGAGGCAATAAGGACAGAGTTCCCCCCGCCGTTAGGCTACCAGCGATTCTGTATGAGGCACTTTGCAGACAACTTCAAAAGTAAGTTCATGGATGATAATTTGTATAGCTTATTTTGGGTTACGGTAAAGAAGATCCACAATGAGGCATTTGATAAGATCATGGATGGAATTAAGAAAATTAAATCAAAAGCTTATCAGTGGCTCGTTACTGCAGAGCCACCAGAAACTTGGGCGTTGTCTCATGATGATAACAAACGGTTTGGCGCAATGACCACCAATTGGTCTTAAAGTTTGAATAATGTTTTGAAAGGTGTACGAGGTATGCCTATTAAAGAATTAGTAGCAAAGACCTTTGAAAGGATGAACGACCTCTTCATGCGCCGTCATCAGGAGGGCCAAGCAATGACTGGCGATGTGACATCGATAGTCGAAGATGTATTACGCAAGCATTGCATACTCGCCCAATCATGTCACGTGCAGTCATTTGACGGTGGTGAGTACACGGTGATAGAATGACATTAGGTTACCTTTACTGTCAAGTTATCTAGATAAGAAGGGACGTGTAGTTGTGGACAATTTCAGATGATGTTGTATCCATGTCCGCACATTCTAGCCATATGCGGTGAGAAATCGATCAGGGTTTCGACATATGATTTCATTTCACCGTTTTACTCCTCAAGCAAGTACAGACAAACATATGCAACTCATTTCCACCCTATTCGTGGATGTCAACACTAGCCGATAGGGGAAGATTACACATTGCTTCCCCCACATACGGAGGTCGGCTGGGCGTCCGAGGAGTACAAGACTGCGTAATGGCATGGATGAAATAAGAGGATTGCAACATATAAGCTGCAACAGGTGCAATCAGACGGGTCACAACATAGCTACATGCCGCGAGCCGTTACCTAGCACAGATACACGAGTAATGATGCTTCTCTAATTATTGTATTAAAGTATATTCCTTTGTAGACAGCACATATCCTTCATTTTGGACTATATACTTGAACCTCTAACAGGGGGGGCTTATCTTAGGCTTTAAACAAAAAATCAATTAAGGAAATCTTAGTAGGAGGAGTCTATCAAATAATATGCTTGCAATGATAAGAGAAGTAAATCTATGTTAAAGCAAGGATAAGTGATGAGAGATAGAGAGATTGCACTAGATTTTATAGTGGTTCGGCAAATCTTGCCTACGTCCACTCTCTCAAGGCACTCCTTGAGGTTCCACTACTTGCAAGACCTCTTACAAGTTGTCCACCAAGCTTCCGGGTGCTTGGCAACCTATCCACCAAGCTTACGGGTGCTTGGCAACCTTACAATCTGTCGAACCCCGGCCCAGGAAACCCATCCCGGACCGGGACACGAGGGGGAAACCTACATCTACTGACAACTAGCAGGCGGAGACAGAAACAATAAACAAAGGCGGAAGTAAAGTTACATCTACTAGATCAAAACATTATATACATCAGAGTTATACAACTTTACAACATTTACAATTTTCAAAAAGAAATAATACATCGTCCGGAGTCTCCGCAAAAGCATAGCAAAAGCCCTCCTGGCCCTCTAACATGGTCGGCTGGCGACGCGCTACCGCAGGACGAACACCGGGGGCCCACAGGAGAAGCGCTGATACCCGCACCTACAAACAACACGGTCCAGGTAGGAATGAGCCAAAGCTCAGCAGGGTTCTACTCTACGAGACTCACAAGGAAGGCGACTCCAACCGTACTAACACTGTTCCAAGTGCTGAGGCCTGCCTGGGACCCCATAAATCTCGTCAATAACCCGAAGGGCACCTGTCCGAAGTACGTCCTCCGATGGCCACTGCTCAGGGGTGGTCCACCTCCGACAGTCCCTGACACAGGGTGGGCAAAGACACTACCAATAGGACACCCCTCTCAAAGCGGGATCTCCACACTTGGCGGAACAACCGTGGTTACGACAACCATCTCCCAGCACTCAAAGCACAGAATCAATACAACCCCGATACTCCAAATCAAAAGCTCAGTCCTACCAGAGAACCCACAAATCCCTTCGATACCCCCAGGGTTCCTGTCCAAAGTACGTCCTCCGATGGCCACTGTTCAAGGGTTGGGCTTTCTCCGATGACCCCATACACAGGGTGGACAATGACGATACCAGTAGGACACCCATGACGGGGTAACGACAGCCAACACTTAGCTATTGATACTGGAGTACTAGGGACAACCCCAAACCCACGCCCTAGCCTAACATGCCTCTAATGCGCAGGAAAGCAAGACAAACACAGCAATAACGACAGACAAATAATAAAGAAAGCAGTATAAGCAAGCATCAAGCAGGGGGACACCTTCGACCCATTTATACTAAACACTCCCGAGAGTCATGACTCCTTCGGTTCACCACAAAGTAGTAAAGAGGCATGCAGTTAATTACAAGCAGTAAGGGCATACATTCAGCCCATTTATTCTACACAATCCCGAGAGTCACCATGCTCCCGGTTCAACCATTAAGCTGTAAACACACAACAGGGTATAGCTATACTACTAGACATGTCAGAAAGCCGTACTCAAAACCATCATAGCAAGCCCCGCGGGCAAAAACTCATTAAATATGATTTTAATGCTTTCCAAATTAAAGAATAATAATATTAAATCATTGTTTTATCATCAATTATATATTGACATCATCAAAACAATATCTGGGCTAACAATCTCCCTCTTTTTGATGATGGCAACCTTTTAAATTGTGATGATAAAACCTTGAAAGCTCCCTCTTAATTCATGCATCCATTTACCTCATAAAATATGTTCTAAAGTGAATTTCAGTGAGGCCTGCATGTCATATATTACTAAAAAGATATATCATGCTTGATTATAGGTCAAAAGACATGAAAATGCGAAATATGACCTATGTACCTCATTATATAGAAAAATGAGACATGATATTTGAGCATGAATTATATTCTCATGAAATCTCCAGTAAATCCTTTAAACATCAAAATGTTTCAAGTATGTAGAATATAAGGTTTTAAGAGCTTTCAAAAACTGATATCACAATATTTCTCCCTCTTTGACATCGTCAAAAAGATTTGGTAGAGGGGGAAGAAGAATCAGGTTAAACCAGCAAAATATTTCTTAAGAGAACCAATAGAAAGTTTTAAAATCATTTCAAAACAATATACCAAATGAAGATTTACAATCAAAACGGTCATTTGTAAAAAGCAATCAATTCTTCACATAAAAGACTTTCTTAAACCATTTTTAAACATGAAATTTCTTTAAATAAAAAATGGAATAAGAAAATGTAATGGAGGAGACATATATCGAAAATTAAGACATACCTCCATTACCTTTAACCCCATATTGTTATCCTCCTTTAAATACCTTGTGCCTCCACTTGTCAATTTTATTTTCTTTTACTCAATATGTAGTTAAACAAAGATTTCCAGTTTCTTTTTCTTCTTCTTCTTCTTCTTCGAAGGTGGAGCTCGAGTCACTTTCCTCCTTGGCCTTCTTCTTCTTCTTTGAAGATTTCTTGAGCTTTGGACAATTCGACATGTAATGTCCGGGCTTCCTACACTCATAACAAGTAATTTTATTTAAGTAAGAAGAGGAGTTTCCTTTTTCACCTTTGGAATTTTTCTTTTCTTGATTCTTGATGATTCGTTGGATTCTTCTTATGATTTTTTGCATCTCCTCATCATCATCTTCATCGCTTGAGTCGGATGAATCCTTGTATGTTGACTTGAAAGCAATGCTTTTCTTTTTTTTCCTTTCTCCATCATTGCTCCTCTCCATGTTCATCTCATATGTCATGAGAGAACCCATTAGTTCATCAAGGTACAGCTTGGTTAAATCTTTAGCTTCTTCGATTGCTGTCACCTTGGGATCTCATGTCTTAGGTAGACATCTAAGGATCTTTCTTACCATCTCATCATTAGTATAGCTTTTACCAAGAGAATCAAGAACATTTATGATATTGGTAAAGCGAATAAACATTTCATTTATATTCTCATCATCCTTCATGGAAAATAACTCATAATCATTAATAAGCATGCTAATCTTAGATTCCTTGACACGGCTTGTTCCCTCATAGGTAACTTCAAGTTTTTCCCATATTTCCTTAGCCGTTTTACATACAGAAATTCTATTAAATTCATCAGGGCTAAGGGCACAAAATAGAAATTTTTTTGCTTTGGCATTTACTTGAAGTTTCCTAAAATCAGCAGGAGTAAATTCATTCTTAGATTTTTGAACTTCTTTTCCGTCAATGATCTTGGAAGGGATAGAATCTCCATCTTCTATTATCAACCATGCATCATAATCCATGGATTGAATGAAGATTTCCATTTTGGTTTTCCAATAGGTGTAATTAAAACCATTAAAGTAGGGTGGCCTATTGGTAGATTGTCCCTCTATGATTTCCAAATTGATTTAGGATCCTCTAAGGGCTGTTACACCACAAAATTAGAGACCTATCTCTGATACCAATTGAAGCTCTAAGAGGGGGGACTTATTTTAGGCTTTAAACAATAAAATCAATTAAGGAAATCTTAGTAGGAGGAGTCTATCAAATAATATGCTTGCAATGATAAGAGAAGTAAATCTATGTTAAAGCAAGGATAAGAAATGAGAGATAGAGAGATTGCACCAAATTTTATAGTGGTTCGGCAAACCTTGCCTACGTCCACTCTCTCAAGGCACTCCTTGAGGTTACACTACTTGCAAGACCTCTTACAAGTTGTCCACCAAGTTTCCGGGTGCTTGGCAACCTATCCACCAAGCTTACGGGTGCTTGGCAACCTTACAATCTCTCCAAGCTCTCTCTTGGATATTTCTCTCAATGTATACTTCACACTTGAAGTAGTTTTACAAAGGTTTATCTCACTAATAAGAGATAGAAACTTGCTAGAATATGATTACAATAATCCCTTAGCTCCCTCTGAGTCCTTGGCAAGTTTGTTGGACTTTCTCTTTTATAGCAGAGCCTCCAACCCTTCCAAATAGCCTCCCAACGGCTATTTCTTTCTCTTGCAACGGCTATTTTCTAGGCTCACGGTCGTCCGTCGCATCGTCCGTGACATCGTCCGCCAGGCTTTCCTTGAGCCACGGTCGATCCTCATATCGACCGTCACGCCTCACGGTCGACCGTCCCATCGACCGTGACATCGTCCGTCATGCTCTGTCTAGAAAACAGCTTCCCACGGTCGATACACCGATCGACCGTTGCTCCCTTTGAGCCAAGTCACATAGGCCACGGTCGATCGGTCCATCGACCGTCACATCGAACGTCAGCCTATTTTCCCAGATCATCTTTCGCGGTCGATCCTCGCATCAACCGCCATACCCTACTGTCGATCCATGCGTCGTCCGTCGCATCGACCGTCAGTACAAAAACTCATTAAATATGATTTTAATGCTTTCCAAATTAAAGAATAATAATATTAAATCATTGTTTTATCATCAATTATATATGGACATCATCAAAACAATATCTGGGCTAAGAATACTAACACTTTTCTTTTGCATGCAATAGGCTAGAGATGGCTCACATGAGGGCCTTTGACCCGAAGCCGTATGAGAGTGAGCCTGGTCCGATTTCTCCAGTCGTACTTTGGGACGATGGCAAGCACCGCTCCGCGGTGGTTTGGGATGGCTAGGTAAATGTTAAATATAGAAAAATTATTGTTATTAAGTTTAATATTTTAATATTTGTATTTTTATAGCTAACAGTTATGATTTACATACATGATGACGATGACCTCGGTTTTAAGTGTACAAAGTACTCACTGCGTTTACAATCTTGGCCGATTGTGGACGCGCGTCAGATAGACTTGCTTCGGCTTTTGGGGTTTTATGTTGTCAGTAGACTGCTGCCGATTCCGCTTGATCGGTGTTTGATCACAGCGCTAGTGGAGCGATGGCGACCAGAGACTACTACTTTCCACTTACGCCACGGGGAGATGACGATCACATTGTAGGATGTTGGGATACTTATGGGTTTACCTGTTGATGGCCCAGTAGTTTCAGGGAGCAAGTCAGGCATTTGGCATGACATATGCTTGGAGTTGCTCAGTGATGTACCCGCAGAGGGCCGACCGACTATGCTTGAGTTGTCGTGGCTGTTGATCCTAACCTTGTTTTGATGATGCCAATATACATTAAATGATAAAATATATGTTTAATATTTATTACCCCTTTAATTGGAAATCTTAAATTCAATATTCAAGTCATTTTTGTACTGACGGTCGATGCAAGGATCGACCATGGGAATGTGACGGTCGATCCATGGATCGACCGTGTTGAATGCATCATACTTGGAAATATGCGTATTTGCTCACGGTCAATCGGTGCATCGACCATGGGAAGCGTTTTTCTTCACAGAGCCTGACGGCTGATGCGACGGTCGATGCGGCGGTCGACCGTGGCGCATTAATGAAGAAAGTGAAGAAGTGACGGTCGATCGGTGCATCGACCGTGGGAAGCGTTTTTCTTGACAGAGCCTGACGGACGATGCGACGGTCGATGCGGCGGTCGACCGTGGCGCATTTATGAAAAAAAGTCAAGGAGCGACGGTCGATCCGAGCATCGATCCTGGGAAGCGATTCTCTTAATAGAGGACGACGGACAATGTGACGGTCGACCGTGAGAGTGACGGACGATGCGTGGATCGATCGTCGAGCAAAAAGGCTGAGTTTTTTATACGTGACGGACGATGCATGGATCGACCGCCAGCAACGCGCAGAGTAAAAAACTAGCCGTTGGAGAGTTGCAGAGAGCCGTTAGAGCTCCTAGATGAGCTGGTTGAAGCCCAAGTATAAGTAGTTCCTTCATGTAAACTTGCTAGAACTTTTATCATTATTATTGAGATCATCTGAGCAAGTGTTATAGAAGCTTTCTACTTATTCTCTTTTGTGCTACAACCTTTGTAAGCCTTCTTCAAGTGTGAAAAGGTATCTTGAGAGATAGTCAACAGCAAGTGGCTGTGAGTGTATGGTCACCAAGCACCAGGAAGCTTGGAGGAAAAGCTTGTAAGGGATTTGCAAGTAGTGGAACCTCAAGGGGAGCCTTGGGAGAAGTGGACGTAGACCAAGAGTTGGGTCGAACCACTATAAAATTGGTGCCATCTCTCTAACCTTTTTAATATTGTTCTTGCATGCTATTGTGTTTTAGTTTCATTCCATCTACAAGCTTTTAAGGTATTAGTTCTCTCCTACCTGGTTTTTTCCATTGATCTAGATTTTCGAAAAGAGTCCAATTCACCCCCCTCTTGGACCTTCAGTGGCTACATGCTACTTCCGGACATATTGGATGAGATGCCATAGATCTACTTGTATATTAGGCTACGCGCGCCTACATCCTATATGTGTGGGGTTGTTTAGTACTACCTGACGCGAGTGGCTCCAGGGTAAGTACAATTGCCCATTTATATTTTATTTATCGATCTATTAGATCGACTAACATTGTCTTTCAAATGTAGGTACATATGAACTACCTACCTTTGTTGCATGACTTTGACATATGTAGAAACTATGCTTAGGGGGGGGGCGTGCCTAGCACATCTCTTTCAGGAGCTCTGTAAGCTTCACAAAGAGGAAAGTATAAGATCCCTGGATGCCTTTACTTGTTACAGGTGATTTATCATTTATATACTATATATAGTTGCTTTAAATATTTTATATTAAACCTAATATGGAGTTGTTTTCACAGGTATGGTCATGGGAGCACCTCCATATAGGACGGCCTGAACTAATACCACGATGATCGCTAGCTACCCAAGAGCAAAATGAGGAGCGTGATTTGCGTAGCCTTGAAGGCCCCTTAGTAATCTAGTACAAACTCTTCAATTTTTTCAAATATTTTTTAAAATTTGGTTAGCATTAGCATCTAACTATTTATGTCCAATGTAGGTGGATAGCACCACATAGCGGTAGAGGGAGCCCACATGGCCGTTATTTAGCCTACTACTGAGAGCAGTTTGATAGGCAGTTGTCATCCCATGTATTATTGCTCACGATCTAAGATTTTGTTACCTCCTTTAATGTTGATGTGATCTAACCGAGTTCGTATTTTAAACTTCTAGATTATATGGTATCCATACACACCGCAGCGTCTAGCACAATTACCTGGTCAAACAAGGATCCGGAGGATGTAGAGGGACATGTTGAGCATGACATCGGTGTCGGTGCTACGATGGAGGGAGAGGGGGCTGGACAGTCGAGGAGGAAGAAGATGGCAATGAAGAAGAATCAAAAAATTTGGAGGTTGTGATAGTCTTCCATTTAGAGATGCTAATGTTGTTTGATGTAAACGTTTTTGATTTCTATAAAAATTGTGTTTAAATGTGAATGGAGTGGGTGTAATGTATTGGATAAGTATGAAAATTGGGGTGAATGTTTGGTTTATGGTCTTTAATTTTCAAACAATGCGTGGTTGAATATTTGTACACAGAGTGGCAAAAAAAACAAAAGTGTTGCTCTCCTGTTGGTTCTCTACTGAGACGTAACTTAAAGTTATGTCTTAGTAGAGAATCAAAAACTTCGTTCTCCAGTGAAGACGTAACTTGAACTTACGTCTTCAATGAAGACGTAACTTAGAATGACGTCTTAATAGGACTCCCCTTCTCTTCTCTGCACTTGGTCACGTGGCTCGGCATAAAGTCAAAGACGTAACTCAAAGTTACGTCTTCAATATGAACACGTAACTTGGAGTTACGTCTTCATTGGTAGAATTAAAAAAATGATAGGCCACACGCTGACGTGGCCAAACGAGGCATATCTTCATCAAGAGTCATGATTCCCAGCCAACATGAGTTGGCGTTGGCTGGGTGACAACATGACGTGGCAGCTGTGGATGCTGCCACGTATCAACTCATTAACCCTCTCATCAACCCAACTCGAGCTCCAAACACTCCTCTCCTCCTATCCCGACCTCCCGCAGTGCCTCCTCTCCTCCCCGATCTAGGGTATCCATGCTACAACGGCGCCTCCTCTCCTCTCCTCCTATCCTGACCTCCCACGGCACCTCCTCTCCTCCTACTTTTCCTCCTATCCTGATCCCGATCTAGGGCATCCACAACCTCCCAAATCCAGTGGCGGCGGCATCGGGTTCGAACGCCGGACAACCCAGCTCCGGCGCCTCTCATCGACGGAGGGGAAGCAAGGGATCTTTCTCTCATCCGAGAAGGAGCCAGGGATCTTATCGCTAGATAAGATACGCAAGATCCATTTTATTTTTTTCGTATTTCGTTTAATTGGAGATTTTTCATGCTTAAATGAAGAATGTTGGATGGCCAACATCAGCGGTGTTGCCGATCTGGTTGTTTCTTGTTGCCGATATGGTGTTGCCTATGTGGAGATTTTTTGACCATTTTATTGTACTTTGCTAATGGATTCATGTTGAAAAATCTAGTTTCCAATTCTCTAGGCTGCAATTTGATCGCAAGTGCAATTCGTGTGATTTTGTAGTCAATGTCCTTCGTAAGATTTATGAGATGATTTTTGTTTCTTCATGTGCCATTCAGGGCTTTCTTGATGTTCATGCATTTTTATCTTTATTTGAAAAATCTCTGTTCTTAATGACCTGACAATGCTTCTGATGCAATCAGTCAGTTGATTCCTAGTGAGTAATCTTCACCTTGTTCGTTGCCTTGAAAACAAAAGGAACTACCATGTCAAGCTATCATCTCATTTTTGTTCATCTTATATTGATCTAAAATGTATGAGAAAAGAAGAGCTAATGGTATGATATAATTACCGTTCTTTTCTGTAGGTGGTTCTTTGGGCAATACCCAGTCCTTGGCTCGTGTGAGAGTTATATATGGTTTCTACGAAGATTGCACGCATCCATCGGGTGAAGATCTGGCCGTATTGGACGTCAGTGAGATTCCAGGAGGAGAGAATTTGTTCTTGAAATTACAGGGAAGCCTGGATGTAGCAAAAGAAGAAGCAGCATTTGCAGCATCAGCAGCAGCAGTGAAGGCAGCAATGCGTAGTTTGTTACTGAAAAAGCAATACTCAACGGAGAAGAGAGAGTTGAGAAAGAGAGGTAGAAATGATCAGAAGTTAAAACAGTAGTAGTTGTATGTTGAAGTTACCAAATTTAGACCTCTCCTGTGTGGTTTCAACAGTTTGATCATGTTAATGTATGAACAAGTTGATTGAAGCATCTGTTCTTTCTATAAAATTCATTGAGAAAGTTCTTGAAGTTGTCCCACAGAGTTCTGTCAAGTTGATTGAACATGCCTATAAGCAAAGTGCTCATCTGATTGTGACTCGGAAATTGGTGGGGCTTGTTTCAGTGATTATGATGTCTAATTTTTTGACTTGAACATGTCTATAAGCAAAGTAACCATAGAGCTTTCTCACTGCTTATAGCATCAGTAGATGTTTGCTAGTGAAGATGAATGTAGCAATATGTCACTGAATACGACCCCTCTTTCAAAGATCAGTACTGTGTATGTAATTGCAATTCTTATAAACATTGATGAGAGAAACATCATGAAACATGTACCAAGTAGTTTCAGACTGACTATCTCACACCAGATCCATAAAAATGAGTTACACAACACAAAGCATGGCTCTCAAATTTGGCTATGTTAAATTACATAACCAACTAACATACCAACTAATCTATTAGTCACTGCCTCCAAAAATGTTTACACATTACCAACTAATCAACTAATCAATGAGTTCATTGCATCTTTAGTGAAGTAATCTTAGCCTTGCAGTCGTTAAGTTCATTCTGCGTAGCTTCAAATGATTTTTTCAACAGTGCTATCTGATCATGAGCTAAGAGATTTTAGCCAAAAGCAGTCCTAAAGTTCCAAGTAAACAGAACAATATTGAGATAAAAAAATAACAGATAACTTTCCATATTTTATGAAGTAAAAGATAAGATAAGAGGAGCATTGCAATTAAAGCTTCAAACCTTGACTTCTTTGAGAAGGTCATATCGTGTCATTTCTGGCATACAGTAGTCAGTAAGTATTATGTCAATCTTCTGTTCCTGCATATTTCCAAGTTTCACCAAAGTTTTACAATCATATATTAAGCCACAATCACATTTCCAAGTTTCACAAAAGTAAGCCACAATTATGTAGAAGTTTACCATGGGTCATGGAGGGACCATAATTCATTCGACCAAATGAACCCATAAAAGACGGGGAATCTTGTGATGTGAAATATTGTGGAGTTACTGCTTGAACATGGGACAATTCGTGTACTTGTGGTCCCATTCTCTGCAAGTTTCTAATATGATTTAGTGACAACAATGAATAAACAAACGATGCAAATCTTTAAAACATAATCTGAATTCTTATTGTTGGTATGTTGCATCTCAATTGCTAGTTTATGTTAGTTTTAAGAATATAGGTAATGTGAAACAGACCACGTTTATGCTCTCTTGTGTGCCAAATGCCTCCGGTGTCGGAGTTCCCGATTGATTCATCTGATTGGTTTGTCTATTTTTTTCTACTTGCATTATAGATTAGGGTACTCGAATCAAGTCAAGGTTAGCTATAATATAATTGAACTTTATGTATAAACTTGTTGAGTATCATACTTACATTTTGCTTCTTCCCCTTGCGTTTAAGGCTACGAATAGCCTTGTCCAACATCGTCTCTTTTCTTTTTCCTAGAGGCCGTCGCTTGCATCGTACTTTGCGAGGACTGTTAACTCTAACCTCATTAAGACCTTCGTCTTCAAAGCCTGACATTGCTTCTGGAGCAATGCCATGATTAGCATCACTCTCACCTTCAACTTCTGTGATAGATAACTTACGACACAAGTGATAAGTCACAAATTATTTCTAATTAAACCCCTTAAACTATATTTGTTAGGCCTAGAGTAGGTGTATTTGATATCATATTGCTTGATTTCAGGTTTAAGTAGGATTTGAGAAGAAATACAAGAAATTCGG
Source organism: Narthecium ossifragum (assembly GCA_963920575.1). Taxonomy (NCBI): domain Eukaryota; kingdom Viridiplantae; phylum Streptophyta; class Magnoliopsida; order Dioscoreales; family Nartheciaceae; genus Narthecium; species Narthecium ossifragum. Next base: position 10,902,950 of record OY986969.1, on the reverse strand, counting down.
CTAAAATGAAGAAAAATATAGCTTCGTCGACCATTGGGAAAATATTCGCCAGATATTCTCTGAAACTCCAAATATTCTGAAACTTTGGGAAATTGTAGAAGTTACAATGTTGCTGTTGGACACATTGCGAGATTCCTGATGGTATGATGACAGTTTGAAGAATAGATGATGATTTACAAACTGGAAAGCTGCTCCGTCGATGCTGAAGAGAATATTCTCCGAATATTCTATATAAATTAGAATATTATAAAATATTTTGGAGATGATAGATAACTTCCAGATCTAGAACTTTCCTGTTGAAGACTTTCTCAGATTCCATACAGATTAGCTTCAGAATTGACTACAAATCGGAATTCCGAGTAGAAATTGAAGAATAAGGAAACTGATGACGTGGCAGACCTAGTCCGACTTGAGCGATGGATCGGATTTGAGTCCGATCGATCGCTCCGATGACGTCATCAACCCGGAATTTAGGGAAATTAGAGTTTAAGTCCAAATATAACTCCTAATTCCGGGGTTGAGGGTTTCTAATACATAAGAGGGTTATTCCAGCCGAAAATAAGGATATTTTGGAGCACTTTTGGAGGAGAAGGTTAGGGTTTTGAAGACGGTGATCTTTCCGCGGGGATCAATGGCTTCATCCTCTACACCTATGGCTGATTTCCAAGAGATGAGTGGCTAGTTTTTTTGTTCTTAGGAATACCATGAAACCCTAGTGTGACTTTTGATCTTTCTTAGTTAGATTTTTGTGAACTTCTCTAAGTATAATCTCATGGATATGATTTTAATGATTATAGAGTTGAAGGAACAGAGTTTCATTGATGTATTATTAGTCCTACATGATGGTTGTACTTGAGTGTAGAGATTCATGAGATAGTTTGCATGTGGTTTGTGATTTACCTTTGAAATAATTTATGCTACGTGAAGATAAGTCATGCTAAGGTCATTAGGAGTAGAATAACTTAAGATAATGGTAGGACCGAAGATGATTTATGCCAAATAAAGATAGGTTATGCTGTAGGGAACATAAAACCTTCTTTTAGGGATTCGTGTGAGCTTGTAGCTATACGATCCATAATGCTTAGAGAAGTGATCAAGATGATAACTATGGAAGATTAAGGGTGAAACTAGGGTGGATTGTGTATTTCGTAAGACATCTTTTTCCATTTGATTAAAAAATTAATATTTTCTTTTGCTTTCTTAGATAGTTTCAGTTAGATCAATCTATCATTGAAGTGTTTGGTTTAGATCAAGAGTTTTGAGAATCGATTTTGGTTTTCCTAGTGATTCCCTGTGGTTCGACTCCGGATTTCACCACTAGTCTACTTAGTAGTATTAGTGATTGAACAAGGATATAAATTTAAGATTTGATTGAGGTTAGCAACGTTTTAACGATGACGTTTGCGATCGATCAATTTTTGGCGCCGTTGCCGGGGATTTCGATGGTTAACTAATTGATTTTCTCTTAATTCATTTTTTTTGCTTAGTTAGGTTTTTATCTATCTTATTTTTCCCTTTCTTTATTTTACACTTTTTAGGAATTTTCTGACAATTTTCTGGAATTTTTGCAGCATTGGAACGAATTTTTCTTGAAGAAAAACACAACTGGCAGACACCTAGAGCGATCGGTAGGACTTGAATCCGATCGATCGGACTACGCCATCTGCTTTGAAGTGGATTTCGAGTGAAGGAGCTTGCGGCCTGGAGTGACCGATCGGACTGGAAACCGACCGATCGGAATTGCGCAGTCAGCTAAGTCTTTTTACTTCAAATTTTTGTCGTTTCAATTGTTGTTTTCTGTGTTTTGTTCTCTCCTCCGAATCTTCTATTTTCTTTTTCTCTGTTTGTGTGTGATCTTGCATGCAAGGTAGACGATCCTTAAATACCCCGTTGGAACCTTTGGATCTAGAACTAGAGACCACACTCCGAAAAGCTAGAGCCTTAGGTCAACAATCTTTGAGTAACTTGCAATCTATTCCCGAGACTTTTGTCACCATGGCTGAAAATGAGGGACATGTCATCAACCCTAATGCTAATATGGGAAGGAAGGGTAATAATAATAACAATGGGGGGTACAACGTGTTCCTTTGAGAAATCACTTCTTGCCCACGGCCTACACTTACACTCCCTTCATTGATCCTCCTGCAATCACAGCCTCACACTATGAGATTAGACCTCAAACGATTCAAATGTTACCACACTTTCATGGTTTAAGTAATGAGGACCCATATGAGCACATTCACAATTTTATCGATACCATTGCTACACTGAAAATGAAAAACTTTAATGATGACGCCTTTAAGTTGAAACTTTTCTCCTTCTCTTTGAAAGATAAAGCTAAGCACTGACTTCAATGTTTACCTCCACGCTCAATCACAACTTGGGATCAACTTCAAGAAGGCATTTTTAAGGAAATTCTTCCCCATAATTAAAACTGAGAAATTTCGGACTGAAATCCTTACCTTTGTTCAATATGACGATGAGTCTTTTCATGATGCCTGGGAAAGATTTAAAGACCTTTTGAGAAAATGTCCTCATCATGATATTGATAAGTGGGAATTAACTCATAAGTTTTATAGAGGCCTTAATGAAAGATGTAAAACTAGTATTGAAGCTTGTTGTGGGGGTATTCCTTTAGATAAAGATGATGATGAGCTTTGGAACCTTTATGAACAAATTTCCATTGATTCCGAACAACAATACACAACCCCTAGAAGTCGGCCTACAACTAAAGGAACCTTTGAACTTTCTGGATTAGAAGCCATTACTGCCCAAATAGCCCTCCTTCACAAAAGGTTTGATAAATTGGAAGTGAGTCAATCACATGCCCCTCCACCATATCAAGATCAACCTCAAACATGTACACTGTGCTCTAGTCTCGAACATCACATTACCGACTGTCCCCTGGCTCCATCGTTTCCTGAATTTGTTCAGGAGCAAGCAAATGCGGCGTGTGGTTTCACTAAACCTGAAAATAATCCGTATTCAAATACGTATAATCCAGGTTGGCGGAACCATCCTAACTTTAGTTGGAAACCACCCCAACAATCTAGTACTTTCCAAGGACAGAGTAGTTCTTCTAATGCTCACACTAATCGGTACCCATCGAGGCCTTCCACAATTCCCAACCCAGGGTACTCTGCACCATATCAACAAACTGCACCCCAACCTCCTCCACAATCATCCTCTAACTCAGCTTTGGACATAATCATGAGTACACTTGCCAACATGAATGCCGACATCAACGCTAACATGGACAAAAATTGGAAGAACTGTAGCCTCACATTCACAAGCCATATAAAAAATAGAGACACAATTAGGACAACTAGCTAACACTATGTCAAAGAGAGAAGAGGGTCACTTACCGAGTCAACCTATGACCAATCCTAGAGCCCTACACCACATTGATAATCAGAATTTTGAAAGTGCAAAAGCTGTAGTAATCTTAAGGAACGGTAAGCAAGTGGATACACTTCCTGACACTGCCCAGAGTGACGGATCGCTCTCAGATCCGACCGATCGAAACTATTCCGATCGATCGGATACTGGTCGGACCGATCGGTCTCTTCCCCCACAGCAACCTGATGGTACTCCTAATCAAGTGGATCCAAATCCAGTTGATGAAAATGAACCTGACCCACGCACATACACACCAAAAGTGCCTTTTCCTGCGGCCCTTAAGGATCCCTATCCAACTATCAAAGCTCGAAGAGCTGTAGAGGACGCCCTTGAAATCTTCAAACAGGTCAACATCAACATACCATTTCTTCAGGCCATTCGTCAAATCCCTTCATATGCCAAATTTCTTAAGGATCTGTGCACTCATAAACGCCAGACAAAACCCAACAGAGACAAGAAAATCCTTTTACCTAAACAAGTCAGTTCGATTTTGAGAATGACACGCCACCGAAACTAAAGGACCCTGGTACCCCTACCATACCATGTTGCATTGGAGACTACCAGATTGATGGTGCCCTTCTTGACCTAGGAGCCAGTGTTAACATTTTGCCCTATTACCTTTATAAGGAATTTGGGATGGAGGAACTGAAACCGACCACGGTTGTTTTGCAATTAGCTGATAGGTCTATTAAGACCCCTAGAGGTATCGTAGAGGACGTATTGGTTAACGTGGACAACTTCTTTTTCCCTGTCGACTTTGTCGTCTTGGATATGGAACCCACTATTCACTGCAGAAAGACTGTGCCTATCATCTTAGGACGCCCTTTTTTGCCAATGCAAATGTCAATATTCAATGTCGAACTGGTGTCATGGATGTCTCTTTTGGTAATATGCATGTTAAACTGAACATCTTTTAGACTACATGTTTACCTGAGCGTGAGAATAAATGCTTTCGTGTTGATAGTTTGACTGACTGCTGTGATGATAAATCTCATGTTATAATGATTGATAAATTATCTGAGATTTTGAGGGATTATGACTCTGATGATGATGATGATGGTGATGCTACACTGCACAATGATAGAGTATCTGAGATTTTGAAGGAATATGATTCTGACAATGATGATTATGATGTTGAATTGCATAATGCTAGATTGGCTGTGATTCTGAATGAGTATGAGTTTGAGGATTCGGAGGATGATGATGTTGAAGTGGAGAATGAAAGGCTATCTGATATCTTGAATGCCTATGCTTCTGATTCTGATGATGATGTTGATTTGAACACCGCACAATCGAAATATGATATCAAAACACACATCTTGCCCGACCAATCACTCGATCGGCATATTGCGAAAATAAAAACTATTTTTGGGATGGTTGCACCCCTTTCACCGCTATTTTTTACTCCCGTGCCTGTGATAGATACGGGCCAATTGTGTGCTTATTATGCCGACACTCACCTTTGCACAGATGCGGCAGTGTATCCTAAGGTTGAGCCACCTCCTCTTTTCTCTATATTTGCACCATCATCACTGACTTCACCGCTTCTTTTATCTATATTTGACCTTCCACTTCCGGTTCACTCGAATGATAGTTTCACATGGGGGACAAATACTGTAGACCGGGTTGCAAGATGAAACATGACGATAGGTTGCATTTTATAGCGGGCGGGGTCTCTAGTTCTCTTGTTGGGAGGAAAGGCTTTCTTAGCTTACATCATCAACTACTTGATTTACTGTGGGCGTGGGGTTGGTTTCAAGCATTATATGGAGGAAATTATTCTAAGTGGGGTGATCGATGCCGTCGGATTGACGGAGCCATGCTATAATTGCACCTTTTCGGGAAGTCTAGCGAATGACTCAAAAATTGCGCACTTCTTGGGAGGCAACCCAAGTTTTATAATTTTTTCGTATTTTCCTAAATTTTTAGGATTTTCCATGATTTTCTTCCATTTTTCCGGCTTTTTCCCGAATTTCCTTTATTTTCCTTGATTTTCCTCTCTCCTCCCGTTCTCTCTTTCTCCCGCGGCTCGTCGTCCCGGCTCGTCGGCTCGTCCCCGAGCCGATAACCACCGCCGCCCATCGCAGCATCTCCGGCCATCCCCAACCCCCGAAGATCCTACCGAGACCTCCGCCAACCTTCCACCGTTTCATCCCCGTCGTCCTCTTCCCTCGACACCCTCTCTTCCGACGCCGGCGAGGCCCTCGGCCATCGTCTTCACCATCACCCACGGCCATTCACCGCCCTAAAATACCTCCAAGAGCTTCCTCCGGCCACCACGAAGCTTCTTTCACCGTCAAAACCATTGTTTGCTGGCTGGATCACTGTGTCCGACCCCGGCGGTATCCACCTCTCCGACCACCTCCTATCAGCCGCCTAGAAGCCTCATTCTTCAATCAAATTCCATATAACACTTCCTTGGCCTTCCACGATCCTTTCTCAATCGGTACCGTCCTTGATTTGAGCTCCGATCGTCGGAATTCAATTCCAGTCGTCACTTCCTCCGAGCTCTTACCCACCGACTGCGACCTTGTTTCCTCGATCAGATGATACTGGTGTGTTCCATGATCTTTCACGAATCTATCCTCACCAGTCCCGTCCTCCGGCGATGACGTTTCACCGTCGATCGGTCGCCGGCAAGCTCTCAGCAGTCCGTTGGCTGCCAACACGATCCAGAGGCTACGGTGCTTCAATTCTCGATCGGACGGTTTCGATCTTCAATCAGGATAGATAGTATGGTTGCTGAAACTTTTAGATGCTGTGCATGGATTATTCGATATATTTTTATATTTTGTTGTATTTTTTTTAGGCTAAATTTTCAATTAGTATCCTGTAGTTTGACCGATATTTTTATGTGGTCCTTATATTTCAAAAAGTTGCAATACATACCCTCAACTTTCATTAGCTCACTTATGTAGTCCTCCACGTCAGCTTTCGTCGAACGCCGTCAACGAGCTAACGGCAAACTAGCACACGTGGGCCTTATTTATCCACGTGGCCATTTTTTAATATTTTTTACTAATAAAATTGCCTTGTCATCCCTTCTCCCTCCTGTCTCTCTCTCTCTCTCTCTTCTCCCTCTTCTCCCTCTCTCTTCTCCCTTTCTCTCTTCCGAGCAGCTCGCCGTCGATGCCCAGCCCCGACATCGCCGTCGCCGATCTCGCCGTCGCCGACATCGCCGTCGCCGATCTCGCCGTCCTCGACATCGTCGTCCCCGATCGAGCCTGATCTTATCTAGACGGCTCAGATTTTCTAATTGGATTAGAAAGGAGCTGTAAGAGGGGAAGCAGATCGAAGGGCTGAGACTCGCCGGACTTGGATCGGCGGCGAGGGAGGGTCGCCAGAGGTCAGGATCGCTAGAGGAGGGTTCGCCTGGACCTAAGGACTCGATTCACCGGACCGGATCATTCGTTCCGGCATGATAGGCGGTGGAATCGAGGAGGGCGGCACCGGAGATGCTTGGGGAAGGAGGTCGGCGGGGATCCGACGTCTGGAGGGTACGGCTGGAGTAGGGAACGTCGGGAAGGAAGTGGAGTAGGGTCGTGGTTGTGGGCTTGGACGGCGACGGGGGTGGCGGAGGCGAGGCGGTCGAGGAGGAGGGAGTAGGTGGGGTCGTGGCGCCGGGCCCAGTGGAACAGGGCAAGGGAGGAGTCGGAGTCCTCAGGGGGGAGGAGGGAGATGGCGGCGGAGATTTGGGAGGAGGAGAGGGGGAGGTGGTGGAGGCGGTCGAGGTTGGCGTCGAGGTCGGGGCCCCAGCGCCAGCGGCGGGAGACCTCGAGGATCTTGGAGACGGCGGCGGCGTGGGAGAGGGGCTTGCGGAGTTCCCCCACCAAGACGTGGGAGTCTCGGCCGCGAGAAGGGTCCGGGACGAACGCCGGGCGCGGAGGAGATGACGCCGCCGGGCGTGGAAGTCCCGGGCGCTTGAGGTCTCTGGTGCGGACGAGCATCGAGAAGAGAGAGAGAGAGAGAGAGAGAGAGAGACAGAGAGAGAGAGAGAGAGAGAGAGAGAGAGAGAGAGGAGGGATGACAAGGCAATTTTATTAGTAAAAAATATTAAAAAATGGCCACGTGGATAAATAAAGGCCACGTGTGCTAGTTTGCCGTTAGCTCATTGACGGCGTTCGACGGAAGCTGACGTGGAGGACTACATAAGTGAGCTAATGAAAGTTGAGGGTCTGTATTGCAACTTTTTGAAATATAAGGACCACATAAAAATATCGGTCAAACTACAAGGTACTAATTGAAAATTTAGCCTTATTTTTATGTCTCATGTGGGTGAATGTTTGTACAAGAGTGATATATGAAGCAAATACAAAGGAGATTATGTCGAAATTTTTACGAGCTATGCCTTTTAAATTTAATTGTTGAATTGTGTGATATATTACTTGATCTTTTGGAAAGGTACATATTTCTGTGGCAGGGTATGGGGAAGAGGGGCGTATTTATTCTATTATCGCAATGCTGGGTATAACTAAAGCGAGAGAAATCTATTTTTAAGACTTCCATACTGGTTATCTCTACCCTTTATTCCTTGCTTTATTTTTATGACTTAGTGTAATTGGGGAAATTACATTTAAGTTGGGGGTAGCATTATAAATTTCATGCTCATATTCTTTTTCTGGTAACCAAATATTATATATCCCTTGATTATGTCAAAAGAATGAAATTATGATATGATTTGACAAAGGTACATGTTTTAGAAATTTATTTTATGAATTATCTTGAGACTTGTATGTCATATAGGAAATAGTAAATTTTTACTATGCATGATATTATTTCTATACCTTAACACTTTTACCATGATCTAAGGATGGCTTGACAAATTCTAATGCACATGTTCACTTCCACATGTTAAGGGGTTGATATTAGATTCTGAGCATGATACTGGGATAGATTTATAATTTTATGTCATGACACAGAAAATACATAAACACATGCAATTATCTGAGTATGCGGAACAAAAGAAAAAAAAAAGGATTTTCAACTTAGTAACCTGGCAGTGTGCCTAGCCAGCGTGGTGTTCGCGTAAAACGGTTGAATTTTCTGAAAAAAAGAGAAAAAAAATGGATTTTCAACTTAGTAACCGGGCAGTGTGCCTAACCAGCGTGGTGTTCGCGTAAAACGGTTTAAATTCCTGCAGAAAAAAAAAAACAAAAGAAAAATGAAAAAAAAAAACAGATTGTGCTTTGTGATAAGTGGAAGATATGTGCTTGGATAGGATTCTGATCTTGAATAGTTGACGTGTTTAGATATAATTGATGCTCTGAAGCATGTGGAACCCCATTCACACACAGGAGTGTTAAAGTTATTTTTAATCATGATTAAATATGTTGAAGTGTTGGAAATATGTTATGACATGTTTTGATTTACTATGTTTTTATGTGAATATGAGTTGAAGGGTATATTTATGGATATTATTTCTATTTCATGCATTAGAGTTGATGAGTATTATGATTGATTTCTAATGATATATTCAAGGGAATGTATAGATGTTTGTGGGTATCATCCCTGAAAACCCTCAGGAGACTATAACTCCTCCACAGGGGGTAACCCAGGGGTTTAAAGGCTTGTTGCACATGCTAAGTGCAATCGTGAGACCTACAAAAGTGGTTAGTTAGATTTATTGCTTTCGTTTTATCTTTTCTTTGATCGTGGACTAGCAAAGTGTAAGTTGGGGGGTGTGATAAGTCACTAATTATTCCTAATTAAACCCCTTAAACTACATTTGTTAGGCCTAGAGTAGGTGTATTTGATATCATGTTGCTTGATTTCAGGTTTAAGTAGGATTTGAGAAGAAATACAAGAAATTCGGCTAAAATGAAGAAAATTATAGCTTCGTCGACCATTGGAAAAATATTCACCAGATATTCTCTAAAACTCCAAATATTCTGAAACTATGGGAAATTATAGAAGACTCAGAGATCTACAATGTTGTTGTTGGACACATTGCGAGATTCCAGATGGTATGATGACAGTTTGAAGAATAGATGAAGATTTACAAACTGGAAAGCTGCTCCGTCGATGCTGAAGAGAATATTCTCCAAATATTCTATATAAATTAGAATATTATGAAATATTTTGGAGATGATAGATAACTTCCAGATCTAGAACTTTCCTGTTGAAGACTTTCCCTGATTCCGTACAGATTAGCTTCAGAATTGACTACAAATCGAAATTCCGAGTAGAAATTGAAGAATAAGGAAACTTATGACGTGGCAGACCCAGTCCGACTTGAGCAATGGATCGGATTTGAGTCCGATCGATCGCTCCGATGATGTCATCAACCCAGAATTTAGAGAAATTAGAGTTTAAGTCCAAATATAACTCCTAATTCCGGGGTTGAGGGTTTCTAATACATAAGGGGGTTATTCCAGCCGAAAATAAGGATATTTTGGAGCACTTTTGAAGGAGAAGGTTAGGGTTTTGAAGACGGTGATCTTTCCGTGGGGATCAATGGCTTCATCTTCTACACCTATGGCTGATTTCCAAGAGATGAGTGGTTAGTTTTCTTGTTCTTAGGAATACCATGAAACCCTAGTGTAAGTTTTGATCTTTCTTAGTTGGATTTTTGTGAACTTCTCTAAGTATAATCTCATGAATATGATTTTAATGATTATAGAGTTGAAGAAACAGAGTTTCATTGATGTATTATTAGTCCTACATGATGGTTGTACTTGAGTGTAGAGATTCATGAGATAGTTTGCATGTGGTTTGTGATTTACCTTTGAGATAATTTATGCTACGTGAAGATAAGTCATGCTAAGGTCATTAGGAGTAGAATAACTTAAGATAATGGTAGGACTGAAGATGATTTATGCCAAACAAAGATAGGTTATGCCGTAGAGAACATAAAACCTTCTTTTAGGGATTCGTGTGAGCTTGTAGTCATACGATCCATAATGCTTAGAGAAGTGATCAAGATGATAACTATGGAAGATTAAGGGTGAAACTTGGGTGGATTGTGTATTTTCTAAGACATCTTTTTCCATCTGATTAAAACCTTAATATTTTCTTTTGCTTTCTTAGATAGTTTCAGTTAGATCAATCTATCATTGAAGTGTTTGGTTTAGATCAAGAGTTTTGAGAATCGATTTTGGTTTTCCTAGTAATTCCCTGTGGTTCGACTCCGGATTTCACCACGAGTCTACTTAGTAGTATTAGTGATTGAACAAGGATATAAATTTAAGATTTGGTTGAGGTTAGCAACGTTTTAACGACGACGTTTGCACCTTTTATCTGATTGTACACCCATATCTACTTCCTCGTTGAACTTTGAAAACATCATATCGTATCGTTGCATTTCAGGTGTAGGGTCTAACCCACCATAGCCCACATTCACCCGTGAATGACGCCGAGGAATATCTTTTCTCCATCTGTTTAAGAATTAAGAAGTCGGCATGTCGAATACCTTATTATATTGCATGATGGTTATTGCATGGCGGCGCAATATACCCCGATGCTCGAACAATCGACAAATACAACAAATTTGATTGTCGGACTCCACATAGCACACATTGATAGTTCTGAAACTTTCTGAATCAGGAATAATTTCTTCTATTGTGAATAGAGATCCACCTTCCTGATTGTGAACATGTACCACCTGGCAATATATTATGCATATTAACTCGTCTTGAAACTCTTTGAATTTGGCATTTGTATAAACTTTTTGTAGTTGTTTTTCAAATGAAAATTTCGTAATGCAAGGAATACTCTTGTGGAATCATAAGTAATCTCCCAGCATTTCTTTTTCCACTTTACTTCTTAATGCATTGTCATATTGCTCAACAAACTGCTTGAGCGAAGTCTTTGAATTAACAAAACCATCGGAAAATGCATTCATGCTTTCACTGCGCTGTGTAGTTGACATTCCTGCCCAGAAAGTATCCTTAACAAATGTTGGAACCCATCGTTGTCTTTCCTGATACAGTCCTTTCAACCAATCATTTTCCTGGAGCACATATTTCTCTATCATGCTAGCCTATGCATGCTCAAATTCAGATATAGTCAATGATTCATAAACAACCTTCAGCATAGCTGATTTGATTGGCTCATATGTAGTCTTATATCCACGAAGCTTCTCTGGCACTTTCTTCAATATATGCCACAAACACCATCAATGCCTACATCTCGGAAAAACGATCTCCACTGCTTTCTTGATCGGACAATCCTGATCTGTAATGATAGCATTTGGATGGTTAGACATACATGCAACCCAACTCTCAAACAACCAGACGAAGGACTTTGTATCCTCAGTTGATAACAATCCACATCCCAGGAGAATCGACTGCCCATGATGATTCACCCCTACAAAAGGAGCAAATGGCACGTCGTACTTGTTAGTGAGATAGGTGGTATTGAAGGTTATCACATCTCCAAAACATTCAAAAGCTGCCCTACTGCGAGCATCCGCTCAAAACAAATTTTGAATCCTACAGTCATCATCAAGATCGAAAACATAAAAGAAATTTGAATTCTTTTCCTGCATCCTCTGAAAATAAGCCAAAATAGCCTTCACATCACCTTCGCCTAACCTTAGATGCATGGCCTTGTTTATATGGTTTCGACAATCTCGCTCTCCAAATGTTAATTTTTCATACCCACCAGCTTCAACTACAAATGCATTGAAATTCTGACTCATTGGAATGCCAGCATGATCATTCAATTCAAGCCTTCTTTTAGCTTTTCCATCTATAAAGTTGTTACATGGAAAAAACCTTGATTTGGAAGGGCTAAGTGCATGGGTTATGTTCTGTTATGATTGTGAGGACTATCCACCTCCCATCGGCACATGCTGATGCATGCAACCTAGCCTAGCAATCTTTCTTGCATGTGGGCTGCATGCGTAGTGTATTCTTTGCATTTGATTGTGCTTTCCGTGCAGGAGAACATACTAGAGTTATATGTTTCAAATCTCTATTATCATCCTTCCTACTACTTCTCTTGGCGGTACCAAATCCCATTTGACTGTCATAAAGTCTGTAATATTGAACGAGCTATTTCGCAGAATCAAACATCATTCCGCATGTAGGTTCATCAACTATTTCACACATTCCCCTTATGACCTTAGTATGATTTGGCTGTAGACTAGGATTGTTTGCTTCATTTTCTTTTGGATCTGAAGAACTTGTGGCCATCTTAAAATCAAAATACGATTCAAAATAAGATGAATAATATCTTGAAATCGAAATGCATGAAAATTCTATTGCATATCTAGAGATTCATGAGGAAAAAAAGGAAAGAACAAAGATACAGTGATTGGTGACAGAGATGATTGCAAGAGGGTCTCAGGATATGAGCATAATTCGGAAAGTCCAAGAATAACAAGCATGAAGAATCCAAATCCAAACATATGACATGACAAAAATCTGAATCCAAATCCAAACATATGAAGCCTGTAAATCTCACTACGACAAAGCTTGAACCTACCAATCCGGATAAGGTAAGAAGAGTTGGTAGAGAGGTACCGTCATGCTTGTTGCTTGCTTCCCCTCCGTGGACTAGAGGCGTCGGGGCTGGGATGTCTAGCGGTCGCACCTGATACCACCGTCGCCATTGGGATGTCGTGGATGCGCTAGAACCGGATCGGTAGAGGAGGCGCCGCGGGACGTCGTGGATGCCATAGATCCGGATCGGAGAGGAGAGGAGGCGCCGTGGGAGGTCAGGATAGGAGGAGAGGAGGCGAGCTTAGATCGAAGAGGAGAGGATGAGGAGAGGAGGCGCCATTGGAGTGTGGATGCCCGGATCAGAGAGGAGAGGAGGCGAGCTTAGATGGGGGAGGAGTTGGGTTGATTTGGGGTTAAATGAGTGGCTACGTGGCAGCATCCACAGCTGCCACGTCATGTTGTCACCCAGCCAACGCCAACTCATGCTGGCTGGGAATCATTTTTCCTTCATCAATACTTTCTCCACAGGTATATATTACTAATATTTTATTAAAATAATATTATTTTAAAACACTTTCCTTCTTTTTTTCCTCTCGCAATCTTGCGTTGTTTTTTTGTAGTTTTGTTTCTTTTTGTTCATTAGTTTTTTTAATCAGTTTTATTTATTCTATTTTCTTTTTATCAATTTTAGTTCTTTTTTAATCGATTTTGTTTTACTTTTTGTATAAACAGTTTTTTTTATTATATGTTTGTAATCTTTTGTTTATTTTTTAGTTGTAGTTTTTGGGAGTGATTATTTGGAAAAGTTTTAAAAATATAAAAATATGGATCAAAATAAAACGTATATACATATGAAAATAATAAAAATACTAACAGTTAAAAAATGCATTATATTTTGTGAAAAGTCTGCTACGCTAATATTGATTTAGCCATGTTCAGGGAAGAGTACATGTAATAATACACACAAAAACGACACACAAAAATATATAAAAAAACAAATTCTTATTGCCTTCAAATTCTAATCAATAATGCCTCCAAATTTTGCTCCCGACGCGCTTGGTGTTGTACCTGACAAATGAACACGTATCATATAAAGAGCGGCCCATTCTAGAAGAATTCATGTGGTAACTATCCCATTTTGAAGATGCTTATCTTCTCAATATTCTTAAAGAATTCATGTGGTGGTCATCCACATATCACAACAATTTAAAAATTTTATAATTTTAAATTTTGTAATTTTTATAATTGAAATTTTGAAATTTTTACGACTTGAAATTTCATATTTTTAAAATTTTATGATTTGAAATTTGAAATATTTACAATTTGAAATTTAAAATTTTGAAATTTATACGATTTGAATTTTTATTTTTGAAATTTTTAAGATTTGGAATTTATAATTTTTACAATTTGATGTCTTAATAAATTAAAATATGATGGGTTCTTTGGGAAAGGTATTTTGGATTTTTTTTCTCCTAAATAGACTAAATACCCGAAACTTGTGGCGGGTCTAATTGTTAGATTGGGTCCAGACAAAGGACTCCCAATTCCTTTTCCCAAGAAATAATAAACAAAACTGATTAAAAAAACAAAACTAATAAAAAAACTAAATAAGATTTCAACAAAACTGAAAAAAGAACAAAAGAAAAAAAAGAAACTGACAAAGAATGCGGAGGGAAATTAAATAAAACTGAAACAAAAAAAAGGAAAAGAAGAAAACGTGATTATAGAGAGAGATGGAGAGAGAAAAATGATAAAGGATATAAGGGTAATTTGCCTTGTTATTACAAGGCTGTACGAAAAAGATAAATTAAAAGGACTTCTATATGTTTTATGGAGCAGCTAGCTATTGTGACGTGAAGTATAATAATAATTAGGATATTGTATAGTTTTTTTCTTTTAAATTAAGATTTCATATAGGCTCAATTTAATACTTTTAGAAACAATTATGTATTAAATCCACATTATCTTTTATTTTACAATTAAGGGTTGTTTCATGTTTTGATGCCATTTTGGTTAGGAATCCTCATTTATAAACTGAACGTAGTACCTATGCAAAGTATTATTTTCTTTTTAAATCTACTTGTCTTTAGATTTGTCAATCGAGGGACACTTTCATGTTTGTTTACAAAGCATGCCAAATTCATAAATTCGAGACCAAAATACCCCTGACCACGTCATCCGGTTTCTCTCTCTGCTTTAAATGCCGCGTCTGACACTGTATTCGAGTATGGCTAAGAGAGGATAGAGGCAGGGTGGCTAGCGAGCTAGCGGCGCGAGGCTGTGGCTCGCAAGCTGGCGGGAGAGAGAGAGAGGTCGGGGAGAGAGGGAGAGAGGTCGGGGGGAGAAAGAAGGGACTAAAGACTTCAAATTTACATGGATTGTTTAGTTTTTGTGAGGATTCTTTAGTTATTTGAAGTATTCTTTAGATATTTGTTAGGAAATGCTTAACAAATGAGATCTTTAGAATCGGAAGACGGGTTTGAAGTATTCCTTAAAAAATTGAATCCGATTCTAAGTATTCTATCGGATTCAAATTTTTCCTTTATGCTGACGTGGGCTTCCCATCTCCCTCCATCTCTCTCCACCCACTCTCTCACTCTCTCTCACCCACTCTATCCATCCCTCTCCATCCACTCTCGGAGGCGGAGCTCCGCCACGGTGGCCGTGATGTCCCGCCTCCCATCAGCTAATATTTGAAGGAATACCTGGTAATATCTTTCAACAAATATCTGGTAATATAAATCATGTAATACCTGGTCATATTTAAAGAAATGCCTTGAAATATTTGAAGCAATACCTTGTAATATCCGATCTCCCAGCTTCCCAATGCATGCTTCCTTTGCTCTCCCCCCGTCCTCCCCGCCATCTCTCTCTCCTCGTTGGCAAGGGCAAGGGCGAGGGCGAGGGCGAGGGCGGAGAGAAAGATGAAGGAATTCGTGCTTTTATGATGGTATCCTTTCTAAAGCAAGGGATTCCATTCTTTTACGAGGGAATTATTACTGCTTGTAATGATTGGGTGTATACTTTGTCTCTTCCCCATTGAACCTGGCCGCTCGCGTTTAGCAAGGGGAATTCCTTCACGTTTAGTACGCTGAGAATCTCTCAACTCAGGACTGTTTGCCATGTAGACAATTTTTTCTTTCACACATGTTGTGCGAGTTTCGCTGGTGGACGAGCGTTATAGAAAGATGACGGTAAACCGGTCATGTGGGGTGACGTGACCTATTTTGAAGCTCCTCGCGCTCACCGAAGCTGGTTTGGACCAGTACTCCCGTCTCCTACTCCTATTTAATGCCCATGAGAAGGGGCAAAGAAGACGACGAGCTCTCCGGCTGAAGTCTCTTACTATACCGACCACGGCCTTTGGACGGCGCCATGTCGAGCAGGCGACGATCGACCACGAGCCCACAACGCAGCGCTAGATCAAGCGC
This sequence comes from Narthecium ossifragum, assembly GCA_963920575.1. NCBI lineage: Eukaryota > Viridiplantae > Streptophyta > Magnoliopsida > Dioscoreales > Nartheciaceae > Narthecium > Narthecium ossifragum. Next base: position 10,886,737 of record OY986969.1, on the reverse strand, counting down.
AACCTCGAGAAGGTTGGATACGATCTGCGACTGTTGGTACGGTATGGAGGCCTGATTATTGACCTCGCGTACAGAGGAGACCCACGACAGAAGGTTTTGGGGTTGTGCAACACCATGGGTAAGATCCTGTTAGTCCATTCTCGCTGCTCTGTTTAACAATGCCGTAGCTACCCCTTGTGTTGGCGTTTACAGGAGCATGGTGGTTGCAACTTCTTCATATGGTATGAAGAAGATATCTGCCATCGGGTGGCTCGTAAGCTGACGATAGCAGAACCGAGCGTTGGGCCAAGCTTGGTGGATGAGAAAGACGTGATAGTGGCCCGGCTGGAGCTAAAAAACCTTCGATTAAAGCTCAAGTGCATGACATACCCGATTGCTGCAATATTCACCTGTGCATTTCTTTGTATACTGTATTTTTGCAATCGCTTGACATAATTGAATGTTGTACAATACATTGGTAATTATAGAAGTAATTTGGCCACTTCTAAGAATGATTATGATTATGCTATTCCTAGCGATTTCATAAGTTGTTCCACCTCGAGGTTCCGTAGCTCCAAGATTAGTGACTTGATGGGGTGCTTTGACATGGAGGTCACTTGGTTCCGGGATTGGTGACGTCCGACTTTAATCATCTCTCTCCCTCACTCTCTCTCTCCTGCGCACACTCGTTCTCATCCGCACACTCTCTCTCCTGCGCACACTCTCTCCCCCATGCACACTCGTTCTCATCCGCACACTCTCTCTCCTCCGCACTCTCTCTCTCCCCCTCATTCTCGTCCTCACACTCTCTCTCCTCCGCATTCTCTCTCTCCCTCGTTCTCGTCCTCACACACTCTCTCCTCCGCATTCTCTCTTTCCCCCGCATTCTCTCTCTCCCTCGTTCTCGTTCGCCTTCTCTCTCACCCTCGTTCTCGTCCACACACTCTCTCTCCTCCACACTCTCTCTCTTCCTCCCTCCCTCCCTCTCTCTCTCTCTCTCTCTCTCTCTTCCTCCCTCGCTCTCTCTCTCTTTCTCCCGCGCTGTAACGCCCCACCCTCCATTGGGCTCCGCCTCGCGGGCTCCCGGTCCGACCAGGATCCACCCGAGGGCCCCAACCGACACAATATTATCCTCTTTTGGCTCACCGCAGAAATCTGGAAAAACTTCCCAGTAGGTCACCCATCCCGGGACCTCTCCAAGGCAAGCACGCTTAACCTTGGAGTTTTCTGACGGATCATTGCCAGCACGGCTTTAAAACGCGTTGTGTCTATTAAGGGCTTACTATATACTTATATCAAACCCCGGACCATACCCAGGCGTTGTGGGATTGCTTACCGGGCTACCTGACTCAACCCTGCCCTCCAGGCGCTGGCATCTTGTCCCACGGTAGACCCAGCGGGCCTCACAATCCACCCCCCTTGACGGCCCATCGACCTCGCTAGCACAATTTCCGGCAAGGAACTGGCTCTGATACCATACTGTAACGCCCCGACCCTCCACTGGGCCCGGCCCGCGGGCTCCCAGTCCGACCATGATCCACTCGAGGGCCACACCCGACACAATATTGTCCGCTTTTGGCTCACCGTAGAAATCTGGGAAAACTTTATAGTAGGTCACCCATCCCGGGACCGCTCCAAAGCAAGCACGCTTAACCTTGGAGTTTTCTGGCGGATCACTGCCACCACAGCTTTAAAACGTGTTGTGTCTATTAAGGGCTTACTATATACTTATATCAAACCCCGGTCCATACCCAGGCGTTGTGGGATTGCTTACCCGGCTACCCGACTCAGCCCCACACTCCAGGTGCTGGCATCTTGTCCCCACGGTAGACCCAGCGGGCCTCACACGCGCTCTCTCTCTCCCTCCCTCCCTCTCCCTCCTCCGCACTCTCCCTCCCTCCCTCCCTCGCGCTCCTCCGCACTCTCTCCCTCCCTCCCTCCCTCGCCCTCCTCCGCACCCTCACTCTCGCTTGTGCAATCTCGCCCCCTTGCTCTCCTCCGCACTCTCTCTCTCCCTCCCTCTCTGCAAACCATCTCCCGCCCCCTCGCTCTCTCTCTTCCTCCCTCGCTCTCCGCCGAACTATCTCTCTCTTCCTTTTTAAATCCTCCGCAGTCCCTCTCTTCCTTTTTAAATCCTCCGCACTCTCTCTCTCCCCCGCACACTCATTCTCGTCCGCACACTCTCTCTCCTCTGCACTCTCTCTCCCCCTCGGTCTCGTCCACACACTCTCTCTCCTCCGCACTCTCTCTCTCCCTCGTTCTCGTCCGCACACTCTCTCTCCTCCGCACTCTCTCTCTCCCTCGGTCGCCTCGCTCTCTTTCTCGTCCACTCTCGCCGCCACCACTATCTCTCTCTTCCTCCCTCCCTCGCTCTCTCCACACCACATCTCCACCGCGATCGCTCTCTCTCTCCCCGCCGCCGCGCTCTCTCCCTCCTTCTCAAGCTTTCCCCCCTCCCTCTCTCTGTCTCATGTTACTGGGTATTGTCTTGTATATTACAAAACAATACTTGAAAAAAGAAGAATTCTTTAGAAATAAAATCCGCGCATAAGGAAGGATTCATTGAGAATTCTAGACGTAGTTCATTGAAAAAATCAAGTAATTCGTAAGGAACAAAAGGTAATTCCTCCAACATAAGGGCTTTCCACCCATTTTGGGTCAATGGCCCACATGGGTTGATATCAAAGTAGCAGAGTTCGTACATGTCCTTACGTTGTGTCTCTTCCCTCTCTCTCCTCCGCTCCTCCGCTCCTCCGTGGCGAGGCATGGAGCCAGTGGCGGGGGAGAAAGAGAGTGGCTGCGGAGGGAGTGGAGGAGAGAGAGGGAAGAGAGAGCGAGGGTGGAAGAGAAGAGAGAGAGGGAGTGGGCAATTACTTATGCATGTAGAGGAATAATACTCGGAAACTATAAAGGAATGCAATGAATTAGTGTTGAGGAATAGTACTAAAATATGTTGTCTTCCTCTCTCTCTCTCTCTAGCTCAGTCTGTATTGAATACCCAATTTCTTAGAGCTACTTCGTCATTGTTACGATTTTCTTTACTTTTTACTCATTACTTTGATAGTTCGAAGCAGTCATGCCTTATTAATTTTTGAAAAATGTTGTTCCTCTTTTCATAATTAGGGAAGGAGGATGCGGGAAGAGGTATTTATGATAGATACATATGATGAAAGTGGTGTGGTGGAGAAAGAGAGAGATAGTGTGAGAAAGCTGGAGAGAGAGAAAAATGTTGAGAGGTGACAATATGACAGCAAATTAAATGCACAACACAAGAGAGAGTGTCAGAAAAAACGTAGAGATGGGTAGTATGTTGAATAGGTGGGAAAGAGGCCGATAGCAATTTCAATGGGAAAAAATCAGATTACTTAAATACTATGAAGTATTACTTCAAATATGTTTTGTATTCCCTATTTAACGAGGGGGCAATCAAATTCCTTCCTCTCTTGCTTTCTGTCTTCCACTCTCGCTTGCACTCCCTTTCAGCTTTTCTACCTTGACTTTCTCCAGCCATCACGTTTCAAATCAAACCTTTTGTATAACTCACATCATTAGCTGTCATTCCCAGAAGCGCATTCTCTCTCATGCTCGCCCTTCTCTCTCTTCTTCGTCCCCATCTACCTCCTTGCCGGTTGGCGGGAAAATGAAGGGACGGGATTCGTTGATGCAACACGTGGCGAAATCAAAACCTCGTTCAGGATTTGAACCGTAAGGCTCCCTGAGCCGACCTCCTCCCCCCAGTCCTCTATGTATTGTCCAAACCTTGTTCCTTATCTCCTTCCTCTCATGCTTTCTACCATTTTTCCTCCCCAGTGACCTTCTCTGTTATTTTTGGCCGAACCCCTCCCCAGTGATACTTATCTTTATTAGTGCACACAGCAATGGAGAGGATACATCGACGGGAGAAGGAGAAGGACCGTTCTGAATCCGAAACAAGCACCAGTTTCGAACAAGATAAATATCAGAAAGGCAAGCGCAAGGCCGTTAGACAAGAAAGATGCAAAATTAATGGCCGTTACCACTCGAAGGGGACCCGTGAGCTTTACCATCAGTTGAACGATGAATAGAAAGCTATCCTCGATCGCACACCCTTCCGCCTAATCTATAACTTCCACGCGGTGGCCCAAGACACTCCGATTCTTCAGGAGTGCGTTTACGGGTGGAGGGGCGACGGCGTGTTCCGGATTGGTCAGTGTAAACTGAACCTCACCCAGGAGCACACGCCCATGATTCTTGGACTGCCAAGGGGTGGCGTTGCCGTGGATCTCTCCGGCGTAGGCCTGACCAATACGTCAGCATTCTTGGATAGGCACAAGATTCGTCCAGAATGCACGAGAAAAGACTTGGAGAGGGCGATGAAATCCCTTATCTCGCTAGACCTCCCAGGGGACTCCGCCGACATCGTCCAGTTCTACCTCGCTTATCTTTTCGCGGCCGTCTTCTTCCCGGGCACCGCCTACAAATGCCTCCAGTGGCTGCTGTCGTATCTCGACAGCTTGGACGATCTCGGCACGTATGCATGGGGCAAAGCCGTGCATGACTTCATCCTCTCCTCCGTGATGGCCACATTCGAGCGGATCCGGAAGAAGGTGGGGGATGCTGGGCGACGCGTGAATGAAATGTACCTGAACGGCTGCACCTTGGTGCTCATTGTGAGAACCTCCATGTTCATTTTTTTTTGAATATCGATTCCCCCGTTCGTACACTAATCTGTACATTGCTTCCGTTTTAATTGTCCGGTTTGGTTTTACGAGCATAGGTGCTGGAAGATGCCCGCTGAACCCAGCGCGTTTCCCTGGGTCCGTAGATGGCTAGGGACAACTGCAAATCGTCGAGTGGGGCTTGCGGATGTTGTCAAGAAAATGCCCAGCACAGATGTAATGGATTTTTCAACCTCATTTAAGTTTCTTTCGAAGGAATTCTTCTTTGTCAAAGACTCTGGTTTTCTTATACAAATTATGTTGTTTGTGTGCATTATCGATCATAGATTTCTGAAGGATCCCTTACGTTTTCTTTCTTCAAGAATAATCTGACAAGTTATGAATTATTTCATACGAATGCCTTTGTTTTTTGAGGCATTCTTGTTGATTGTAATGAATTCCTAACGTATATAATTTTTTTGCCCTTTGTGTAAGGATTCGTCTTCATTTGGCCGAGACACATAAACTATTTCTATTGTGAATTTGTTTTAAAGGTTCATCCCTCTCTCGCGATCTCCGATTCCGACCGCGCTAGTATTTCTCTTGTGGAGACTCAAGCTGTGGTTGAAGACCTACCCAACTTAGAGGAAGAAGAATTCATCTCGTAGCCTGAGGCGGAATCTCTCCAAAAGGTGAGAAGGGACAAGCGGGAGATGAAGAAGGCGAAAGGCACCAAGCAGGTCGTTGTCTCCTTCCCTGCTGAACCAATACGTTCAACTCCTGCAGCGCTGTCGGGACTACTGGCCATTGAAGAAGTCAATGTGCTGATACAAAATGTGGTCCGAACTATGACCGACCGATTAAATACCGGATGCGAGGCAATGGAAGCAAGATTGCGAACGCACTGCGATACACTGCTTCACGATCGGAACGTTATGTTCCGCAATGAATTGAGTAGTAAATGAAAAGATCAACAAGATCGAAGAAATGATCAAGAAGATCTCAAAAGAATAACAGAAGAACTAAGAAAGGAGCAAGAACTTCTTAGAAAAGGCCAAGAAGACCTGCGAGTGTTTGTCATGAATATGAATGCAGGGGAGAGGGTGCCTTTGTTGTCGGCTATGTTCGATGCATCCGCGGTCGTGGACTGCGTCACTGATCTTCCGCCAACAACAGCGGGACCTGCTATTGAGAAAGCGGCGCAGGTATATTACAATTTGTCAAGGCACATTGGGTTAGTCTATCCTTGTTATTTCTTGGTTTTGATCTTCTGTTTTATTTTCAGATTCCGAACTTTCCCCGTGAACTTTTGTCTGACGAAGAAAACCTCTCTATTGACTCTCTGATCGACATGCCAGACGGGTAAGATGTTTGTCGGGGTGGGGGGCCATGTCGATTCCTTCTATTTCGGAATGTTTTTTTTCACCATTTTTCTGTATTTCGATTGCGATTACCTAAGTTATTCCTCGATTCTAAGTACATCTTTGTATATTATATATTCTCTTCTCTGAATTTTCCAGGGCCGTCATATGGGAGTCCGCCAATACGCGCGTCGTTATGAAGGCTATCAGCCAGTTGCTTGGTGTTGTGGACATCGATGAGACCATCATATCTGTGTGCCAGGAAATGTATTGTCGTAGGCAAGATGAAGAGCCTACGAAAAACAATAGATGCGCATTTGAAAACATGTATATTGCTAGAAGAAACTATGCTGCTCAGTCTGTTCAAGTATCATTTATTTCTATATGAAAATCCTTTTTCTTATGGCGATTATTTGTTGTAGCAATCGTTGATGTTCGACAACTTAGATATTGCTCGCAATTTGGTAGAGCCGGTTCTAAGTGAGAGGTAGCTGGACCATGTCAGTTATTGGATGATTCCGATATGTGACATGGATCACTGGCATTTGTTGGTGTTCGACATCGGTGAAGCATGTTTCCGGCACTACAATTCCCTCTGTGGTGAAAATCACAGACATCAAGCGATGCTCGTGGTATAAACGACGTCACCACCCCTGATAGTTTTTTCTTCAGTGAGTTTTGTCATTGGAGTTAGTGAATTACTTGGCTTATGATTGTAGGTCGATTTTGTGTCTCCGAACCGAGGATTGTTTAAGATGAACTCGTAAATTCGTGCTTTCTATATCTTTCTTTTTATAAGGATTCCGTGATTGCTATAAAAAATTCCAATATGTTCGTTTTAACGCAGACGGGATTGTGGGGCATTTCTACTGCAGTACGAAGACTGCATTCAAGCGGGGAAGCCTCTTGACTTCTGTCAGGATGATATGCCAAGGATACGAGCCCAGCTCGCAGATGCCATTATCCGTGATGGTGCTGACAGATGAAATGCACGGAAGAATGAAGGAGGCCAGCCCGCAATATGAACGATAGCCTGAGATGATTTTTAATTCCTTTACTATAAAATTGTAAAACATTAAACATTAATTTATTTAACACATTGATTTTTGGATTACTTTAATTCATTGCATTTCGTTATAGCTTCTCTCCCTCCCTCGCTCTCCCCGCTTCGATCTCTCCGCCGCATCTAGCCCTCTGTCCTTCCACTCTCTCCCAATCGCTTTTGCCATCGCCATCTCTCTTCTGTGAATCAAGGTCCCTGGCTCCGGGCAAGTCCTCCATCATGGCAGTTTCCTTGTTCGTACGAATAGACTCCTGTACGAGGAAGCACGAACGGTGGTGATACCACTTGAAGGGATTTTAGTGGCGAATGGGATCACCAAAACCCCTCTCCAATTGCCAAACAAGAAACAGAATCAAGAATCCAAACCAAAAGAAGAAGACAAGATTGAAGGAGTGGAAATGCGCAGTTCCCGACGGCCGGAGGCGGGAGTTTCGACCAGAGAGTGACGTCGACAGTGATGTTGGCGATGGCCGGAGGAGGGAGTTGAGGAGAGGGCGATCATGCGGTTCCCGACGGCCAGAGGCCGGAGGTGAGGAGAGAGCGATGGTGAGGTTTGCGATCGTCGGAGGTGGGAGGTGACGAGCAAGATGATTGATGGCTAGGTTTAGATAAGGGAGAGAGTAATCGGATCCCATTATATCGAGTGGATACGTCGGCATGTGCAATAAATGAATTCCTTACTTATGACAGGAATCCTCATTCGGCTTGGATAGGATTGCTTATTTATGAACATACTTATGCAAGGAATGCTTTACTTATGCGAGGAATTCTTTACTTATGCTATGAAATCTTTCTTCGTACCTTCGTCGACCTCGAGAACATTTGGTTCGAGGACTTCGAAGCCAATTGGCTCAAAGCATGTAGTGCAACCGTCAGAGATCATGGGAACTTGCTCTTGAGCAGTTTGTATAAATGTCTTAATAAAGAAGATGATTGAAAAAAACAAGACGAACAAAGACACACACCAGACAACTCTATCAGTGAATTATCTTCTATTTCCATTACTTCTTCTTCTACCTAGGAGTAGTGTAACCGATGCTGTTTCTACCCAGGAGTAGCGTACCCTTACTCTACATAGGAGTAGGAATAGCCTTTAAGTTATCTACGAGCAATCTCCAACAATGCATATCGTTTACAAAGCCTTGATGGAGTGGATCATCGATAAACTATAAATGGAAAATATTTAAAGAAATATATCCCATCCATATGGGAAACCAACAAGATAATCTTGATGCAAAATTTCCTAGAACAATGGGACAAATATCTACAATCCCCATTACAAAATGGGTGCTAAGTCGATTGTCTATGGGGGCCCCTTAGAGCATCCCACATGCTCTCAAACATCCCCACTAGACTTTCAGCTACAAGATGATCGTCGACATTCGCGGTCAGTTGCGGTTCCAATGCTTCGAGACTAGCTAGGTTGTCGCGATATTGCTGGAACTCGATCCTGTACCGATCCCGGGTTGACTTGATTGTTTCATCGTAGTCCCTTTTCAAAGTCTCCAGTTCATCCAGAGACGCCTGCGCATGAATAAGATGTTTTGAAAGATTTGCCAACATCGTCTGTAGATCAGCGACTTCAGTCTTGAGGGAGCCAACTCGATCGCGCAGAACTGAGAGCTTATCATCAAATTCCCGTGTAATGGTCTCGGCATGATCAAGACTGTTGTACCATTCCGTTAATATCGGACCGCTGCTCCGTAAGGCTACCCGCAATTCTTGGAAACGCTGCAATGTGCATCTTGCGAAGTCAACCTGATCAATACGGCGGCGTAAAGTGTGTCAATAATGCAACAGGAGTGCCCTGAATGTCTCTCGTGGAGTGTTCGGATCCCTTGGCGCTCTGATTACTCTGTTGATGAAGGCGTCAAAGAATCCCGCATGCACAATTTCCGATAAGGAATAATCCTGGAACGGGGCTATGATCTCTCGGAATGCTCTAGAGACGGTGGAAACCGGAGGATCAATGAAGTGTTGGAGAGAAGATTCCAGTCGATCGAAATCCTCGAAACAATCGGGGAGGCTTCTATCCGAGCAATCCTTCCTGGGCTCCAAACCCTGACGAGAAGAGCTACCCACTTCAAAATTGGAACCAATTGGGGGCGGAGCTGGTGAATATAATTCACGGCTGGGGGAGGAATCAGAAGAAATCCCATATTCCATATTCACCCATTGAATGGTAAGGTTCCCATCGATATCCTTAACCTTACTAGTCACCTCTTCAACCATAGGCGCGCAATGAGACGTTTCTCTTGCAACAACGGACCGGTCGTCGATGTGAAATGAAGATGCAGGGGTGCGAACTTGGAAGGGAGAAATAGATTTAACGAAGGTTGGTACTGATATTGAAAACAGACTGGTAAAATGAATGGAAGTGAGACATTGACTCATACCTGGACAATGCAACGTTTCCACCGTTGACGCACGGGTATATCTAACTACATCTTCTCTACCCTCGAGCCGGGCCTCCTCAAAGGATTTTTCCTCGAAAGCGTCCGTGGTCGGTGGCTGTACCAAACTCATCATCAAGATCCACAGCAATGGTCACATTATTATTCAAACTAAGCATTAAGAGCAATTAACTGTTCGTTCACGGAAGGGGGCGGCCATACTAGAGTATTAGTCACTCCTTGAGGCTCCGATGAGGGAACTCCTCCAACGAACATCTCTAAAGTACTTCTCTCGCCTGCTTTTTCACGAGATCCAAGGGTAACGTTGGGAGAGTCATCCCTCGGAGACTCAATGATGACGACAGGCGACCCCGTCTGATAAGGAGAGATAGCTGGAGATCCCATTGTCAGTATTGGAAGATTCTCCTCAGATTGCATGGATGTGGGAACTACCTCCACCAATCCAAGGGAAGAAGACACCGGTGTAATAGGTTCTCCTTCAAGAGGAATTTCTCCAACACAGAAAGATCTAGCCTCAGTTTCGAAGACAAACTTCCTGTGACACTGAGAGGGAGCTGCAGGTATAAGCTATGTTAGAAAAGGAGCGCTGAATGGAAAAAGATAACAAAGGAAGACTTATCCAAGATCTGCGATAGAGGAACATCGTCGTCATCATTGCTAGTCCTATCTTCCCATTTTCTATTAATTTTACCAGACTTAGCCTGACAAGGCGCAGCTGGAGAGGGCACTTTGTCCAATGGCTGATGAAAAACTCCCGGATTCGGAGCATTGTCCAAGGACCCTGGGAGCGATGACGAACATGATATCCCAGTCGGGACAACAATCCTTTCCTTTTTAATATGAGGGCGAACCTTTGGAACTTCAGTCCTTTTCTTTTTTACTCGACCTTGAGTCTCTGGGGGATCATTCCCTTTCCTTCCCACTGAAGCTGTAGAAGTAGTCATAGTGGGTTTAGTATGTGTCGAAGCAGGATGGTCACCACCCGCTGACTTCAGTTTTGAGGAACGAAAGAACATCTGCAAAAAGGAAAAGAAGGGAATTGTGAATGTAAGGAGGTAGGAAATATACCTTTAATCTTGATATTTCCCCCTTTGGTGGCCAGCACATGACCCATACGCGCCAAATTGCCGGCTATTCTTCTTGGGACGACACCCCACCACTTTATGAAAGACTTCGAACAATCTTGGCGACGCTCCACATCGTCGGGGAAATGGATATCCACGAAAGCTGCTAAATAACTGCGGTGGGATTCTTCCATTTCCTCAGCAGAAGCAGGTAAATGCTTCATCACTCTCTTCTCTCTTCTTGAGGGAGAAGAAAGGGATGGGGAGTAGCTGAATGAATCCGAGTTTTCTGGCCAACATGTTAGAAGAGTAATGCTCCAAGTTAAATGATAGTCGATGGCCGGCAGGTCCCTGGGTGTACAGATTACCTTCCAAAAATCCCAGTTCAATTCAAGATCCCGCAGCGAATTAGTCTTGTGAAAACCAACGACGTGCCATGGTGTCCAAGATCGAAGCGGATTATGCAGGTGCACCCCAAGAAACACAGTCGGAAAGGGGATTGAAGGAGGGAGAGCACGAGAAGCAAGATAATTACCCAAGAAACCCATGCTCGATCGAGCTGCACAGTAGGTAGATGCATCGGTAGACTCAGGCACTAGGTTTGATTGGTTAGGAAAATAAGCGTGAGCCCACAATTGTACTAGCCACAACGGACCCGAGTAACCTATGCGAAATCGGTTCCTGAATGCTTCTCCTAAACATCTATAAACCATGTTGATCCTAACCTTGTTTTGATGATGCCAATATACATTAAATGATAAAATATATGTTTAATATTTATTACCCTTTTAATTGGAAATCTTAAATTCAATATTTAAGTCATTTTTGTACTAACGGTCGATGCATGGATCGACCGTGGGAATGTGACGGTCAATCCATGGGGTTGCACGTTGGATGCACCCTACTTGGAAATATGCATTGTTGGCTCACGGTTGATCGGTGCATCGACCGTGGGAAGCCATTTTCTTAATAGAGCCTGACGGACGATGCAACTGTCGATGTGGCGGTCGACCGTGGAGCATTAATGAAGAAAAGTGAAGAAGCGACGGTCGATCGGTGCATCGATCGTGGGAAGCCATTTTCTTAATAGAGCCTGACGGACGATGCGGCGGTCGACCGTGGCGCATTTATGAAGAAAAGTCAAGGAGCGACGGTCGATCCGAGCATCGACCCTGGGAAGCGATTCTCTTAACAGAGGACGACGGACGATGTGACGGTCGACCGTGAGGGTGACGGACGATGCATGGATCGACCGCCAGCAACGCGCATAGTAAAAAAACTAGCCGTTGGAGAGTTGCAAAGAGCCGTTGGAGCTCCTTGTTGAGCTGGTTGAAGCCCAAATATAAGTAGTTCCTTGATGTAAACTTTCCACAACTTTTATCATTATTATTGAGATCATCTGAGCAAGTTTTAGAGAAGCTTTCTACCTATTTTCTTTTGTGCTACAACCTTTGTAAACCTTCTTCAAGTGTGAAGAGGTACCTTGAGAGATATTCAACAGCAAGTGGCTGTGAGTGTAAGGTCACCAAGCACCAGGAGGCTTGGAGGAAAAGCTTGTAAATGATTTGCAAGTAGTGGAACCTCAAGGAGAGCCTTGGGAGAAGTGGACGTAGACCAAGAGTTGGGTCGAACCACTATAAAATCGGTGCCATCTCTCTAACCTTCATAATATTATTCTTGCATGCTATTTTGTTTTTGTTTCATTCCATCTACAAGCTTTTAAGGTATTAGTTCTCTCCTACCTGGTTTTTCCATTGATCTAGATTTTCGAAAAAGAGTCCAATTCACCCCCCTCTTGGACCTTCAAACCATACCCAATAACAAAGGAGCGAAGGCTACTGGTTGCGGAGAAAGGACCAAGTGTTCCGCCAAAGGCAACCATTCTTTCCTCATACGCGCCGATTGACTGCAGTCGATATATTTATTTAACCAGTAGTTGAAAAAGGCAACAACCTCTCGGCGAGTTACAGGATGGTCATCCTCACTTTTCTCTTTCTTCTCATAAGCAGAGTAGGCTATGCAATCATCAGGGCATTCAGTAGCCAATAGTAGTCGACCCCCTACTGGTCCATGCATAATAAAGTCAGTGCAAGACTCTCCTTCAACAGGCAAATTGGTCAAAACGAAAATATCTGCCAGGGTAATCGACAAAAGGCCATCCGGTAGCAAAAAACAATTATGCTCTGTGCTCCAGAAACACAAGAGAGACGCCAAAAGGGGAGTGTCGATTGGTTGGTGAGGAAGCCAAATCAGATCCTTGACATCCATTCTCTCAGCGCAACATTCCCCAACAGGGTCCAATAAAATACGCTGCGTCCAAGCCGCGAAAGGAACCTTCTCGTAAAACCCATCGTCATCATCCGATGGAATCAAAGCCGGCCCTAACCCGTAATGTTTCCTGTCTTCAAGATCTTTATATTCGAGGAAGACATGATGAAAGATAGCAACATGCGTTTTTTTCAGCAATATAAGGATAGAACGTGTTGTAGGCCTAAGAAAATCTAAAGGCCCTATTCCCACGAAAGATTGAGATTCATCGACTGTTCCGTCGGAAGCCGAAGTGTGAGGAGACATGGAAAGAGGATGAATATGATGATGGGAAGATGAAGAAGCAGGAGATTCGATCATTGTATTGAAGAAGGGAGAAGAAATCAAACGGTGAAGGGATGGTGGACAGAGCGGTAAAGGATGAATGCCCAATCCCTAGGGATTTGAAATTATGAACCGCATTAAAAGACACTTTTTGCCTCGGGTATCGTATCGAATCAAAAAGAGGGGGCAAACTTGTTACCGGTTAAAATCCCAAGAGGGGAACCGTCGAGCCAACCCATAGCGACCCCTGTTACCGGTTAAAATACCAAGAGGAGAACCGTCGAGCCAACCTATAGCGACAAGGTGTTACCGGGACCCTCATAATTGCAACGGTCAGATGAATGAGTAAGAGTCCCTTCAATGGTTGAGATGAACTAGAAGAACACCACACCACTTCAGTGTTGCGATGATTCTGTCCAATCATGAAATGAACAGAGAAGATCTCACCCACATGGGAGAGAGAGGTTTTGAATACATCGTCATTAATGAGACAAGACAGATGAATGCAATTCCAATGGCAAAAACCAATAAACCATGTCTATAAGACTGTTGGATGACCGTCGATAGAGGCAAACAATCATCGACGAAAGTAACATGTCAACGCACTCATCGACGAATCTAACACATTAACACCCGTCAATCGACTTTAATCATGGATTGGTGACGTCCGACTTTAATCATCTCTCTCTCCTCCCTCACGTCACTCTCGTCCGCGGTCTCTCCCTCCGTCGCTCTCCTCCGCACTCTCTCTCTCCCTCGCGCTCCGCTGCACTATCTCTCACCCACTCGCTCTCTCTCTCTCTCTTCCTCCTTCGCTCTCTCTCTCTCCCTCCCTCCCTCTCGTCCGCACTCTCTCCGTCTCAAATTACTGGGTATTGTCCTGTTTATTACAAAACAATACTTGGTTGACAGACAATTCGAGGTGAAGCAAAGTTCTAAACAATAAAGATATCATGATAGAATTCGTCGAAATGTCAAAGTAATTCCTCGTAAAACGAAGGAATTAGTAGAGAATAAAGGAGAATTCTTCGAAAATAAAATCCACGCATTAGGAAGGGTTCGTTGAGAATTCTAGACGTCGTTCATTGAAAAAATCAAGAAATCCGTAAGGTACAAAAGGTAATTCCTCCAACATAAGGGCTTTCCACCCATCTTGGGTCAATGGCCCACATGGGTTGATATCAAAGTAGCAGCGTTCGTACATATCCTTACGTTGTGTCCAGTGGCCCGACAGTTCTTGCACTTCTTAATGCTCCTCCGTATCTCGCCTTGTGAGGGTCTTCTATTCTTCCTCTTCCGCCCGGGTAGGACTTTCACCTTTGGTGGCAGAACCTTGTGATCCTCAATGGCTCCTCTCGGCCAGTATTGTCTCGACGCAGTTGGAGGCACGTTGTCTGAGTAAGTGGCGAGATATGTGTCTGCCGTACACCACCTTTCACAATATTCGTATGGGTCTAACTTCCTGTGGCCAAGTACTGCCATTGCATGTTGACATGGGATCCCCAAAACCTGCCATGTCCGGCATGTGCACTGCTTCACATCTATGTTGACAACGAAGCTTCTATCACACGAGTTTACTTGAAATTCTGAATGTGTAGAGGCGTGGACTCCAAGGTAACTTGATGCTCGTCTCGCTTTGTCCATCTCTTTCTCCGCACTCAGGGTAAGACGGGTGCTAAAACTCTCCGCCAGTTCTCTCCTCTTGAGGAAGTAGGTTGCGAGCTTCCTCATGGTTTCCTCTACCAAGTACTGAATAGGTAGTGATTTGATGCCCTTCACGACCCCGTTGAAGGACTCCACCATATTCGTCCTGAGCATATCATACCTGCGCCCTTGAAAGTAGCTTGTAGCCCACTTCTGCATAGGCATATGCTTCGTAATATACTCGTACTATTCTGGAAACTCGGCTTTCATTTCCTGCATGATTTGTGTGAACTCTTCAGAAGTATAAGGCCGAGCGGCGGCCCAGAATTTATTATATGGGGCGGTACGTTTGGGTGCATTTGGCAGATTCCGTGAAAGGTGCGACACACAGTATCCGTGATATGCCTCCGGTAAGAGCCATGGCATTAACGAGCCCTTTCTACCTGTCAGATAGTATTGTGAGTTCTCTAAAAGGACAAATAACATAACGGAGCTGCACCATGAACCACATCCAATTGTCTTGATTCTCCTTTTAGACAATTGCAAATGTGATAGGGAGGATAAGGTTGTCACCCTCCTTGACAGTTGCGATCAATAAGATCCCTCTGAACTTCCCAGTTAAGAAAGTTCCATCAACCCCGATAGTTTGCTGATCGGAATTTTAAATAAAAAGAAACGAATTACGTTCAAGATACTAAAATCTCGCTATAAAACGCAGCAATGACAATAATAAACATGTTATCCCTTGATGAAATACTGAATAAATGAATTAAATCAAATTGTGATCAATAAGAATATGAAGTGATCAAACATAAACGATGAAGTAGGTGCATGCCCATGCGAAACAAACCTGTCTAAGGTGAGACCGCAATGAACGTAAGCAAGCCCCAAATGCCCAGAAAAATCTGATGAAGTGGCGAGATATCTCCCATTGAAGTGCGACGTCCGTATCAGGATCCCGTCTCTTGAGCTCTCTCATATAAGGGAGCAACCATTGGTACGACTCTTCGTAGCTGCCATATGCTTCTTCCAGTGCCATTATTCTTGCCCGGTAAGCCTTTTGATATTTGACTGACACTCCATATTTAGTATGCACTTGAGTCTAAATCATTTTGGGTGAATAGGAGTCACTCCCAATCACCTGCTCCCGGATTTCCTCCACAATGAAACGGCTAGTGCACTGTTTATGATCGCGCCCAACAAGTGTTCTGTTGCAGGTATGTTCATCGATGAATTTCTTGATCCGGAAGTTAGGAACCCCTGGCATCTTTAGACCTTTCATCGTCCAGGGACAGTCATCCGAATGACACAGAACGAGAACCTTGTGAGGGTTCATTTTCACCGGTCGATATTCGAATCTGTTGTTTATGGCATAGGCTTTGAGGAACAAAGTGAAATGACGTACATCATTGAATACCTGTCCGACAAAAGGTGACGCAGAAGTCAGATGTTGAGGGGCACTAGCTTCAGGCGTTTCGTTATGAAGAACCAACGGGATTCCTTCAACCGGAACGGCAGAATCGTCGGTCGGTGGTGGCTCTGTGCTTTGACCACGATACCCGGCGCTGTCGGTCCCCAGATAAATACACCGAGACCGTTGACTTTCAATTTCTTCAGTGGCCTCTTTGGATGCATATGCATTGAAGTCTTCCCCATCAGAGTTTGCTTCTGGTCCGGACTCGTTATTTGCGTCATCATGTGGAGACATACGACCATCACCCAGGGCTACACAATCATCTGGTAGTGAGGCAGGTTGTGGCAGTAGAACAGATCTGCATGGTGGTCGAATCGTTCTTAAAGATCCTAGAATTGAAAAGGGAAGGTTGGGAGAAGTGGAGAAGAGAAGACAAATAAGATACCCATAACTGGATATTCTTCACGTATTCGTTTCAAATGAAAAGAAAATCCATTTAAAACAAAAAGGAAAACCTCTTAATAAGTGGGTATTCCGGATCAACTGGATCCTTTGAAAGGTTGGAAATTAAAAACGAGAAGATAGAAATAGGGAGGGGAGAGAGAGAGGCATCCCCGAGAGATAGAGGGAGAGCTTGCATAGTTTAATTACCTTGGACCGATGTCAGCTTGATTGTGGGTTGCACATATACCATGGGCAGTGTATGGTAGGTCTATGTGGCTTTCTACTTGGAACTGTTGAATTATGGACTCCGTGAGCACGACGGATTGTTGCACAGCCACTGGTGTCACACTGAGAAGACAATGATGTTAGTAGGCAAACATAACGATAAAGGTCGAAATAAATTTATGACTATTCCTTGTAAAATACTATGAAATAACTCTTTAATTGTAAGTATTACCGATAGAATAAATGCTAAGCACGGAAGGCAACGATGACATGAGTAGAAAGAGAGAGAATGAGAGGGAGAAATGGGATATGAACGGAGAGTGACAGAGAGAATATAGTAATCACGTATCGTATAAATGTTTGACTATGTTAACCGTGAGGGCTAGACAATAATGTTAGTACTGGACATGAGTAGACAAATGCAAAGAAATTTTTGCTGCTTTCAGTGGTGAAAGACATAATCCTTTGAAATTACTAGGAATTAATGCGTTAACAAATGCCTCTGTTGACTAGAATAATAAGAAAAAAAATTCGAATTGAGTGATACAGAGAATGATCGAGAGGGCTTTTTTATCACCTAGGACCTGTTGTCTAAATTCGTGTGTGCGATCGGCGTGTGGTCTCATTGGCGACCAAGGTAGGTGGCTGTTCTTCTGAGAAAGTTCTGAGAAATTAATGAAAGTAAAATGTTAGTAGGCGGACATGACTATATTACTTAGAACGATTTATTAAGAAATCCTTCAAAGTACAAAGGAAAACAGAATACAAGTTTTACTGACTACAAGTGTTGTACAAACAATTAACAAAAGAAAGAAGAATGACCAAGGAACAGTCCCTGACGTCGGTCGTTCTTGTTGAGTATGGATTGCAAAGAGACGTAGTGCAATGCAGGAGGTCACACATAGCTCAGCCATCATGAGAACATCGTTATCATTGATTAGTGCATGAAAGTGCACTTTGAATAGCGTTATAACTAGTTTAATTACTGGATTTGTCATCCTTTAGTACTATTTTTACATTTATCTATTATATAAGGAAGGACAGTTTTTGAAATGTCCATCATCAACATCAAAATTTTCATCAGAATTTTGTTCCCACCAAAATCTCCTGCCCAAACTCCTATCTCCCCCCGAACCTATTTTCAGCTGTGTGAGAGAGAGAGCGCACGAGAGTGAGAGCGATGGGATGCCATCCCATCCATCTCTCATCTCCCATCCCTCATATCTCTCATCCCCCTCTCCCCTCTCTGTTCCCCACACCGGCGATCGCCCATCCCCCTCTCCCCCCTCTTTCCCCACGCCGACGACCCCCCATCCCCCTCTCTCCCTCTCTGTTCCCCGAGGTCCCACGCCGTCGACCTCTCCCCCATCTCCCTCTCTCCCATGGCTTTCGCAAAGATGGTGATGAACCCACTCCGGCCATCTCCATCTCTCACCTCTTCCCATCTCTCTCTTTCCCATCCTCCCAATGCAGCACCCTCGCCCCTCCATCCACGGACTCCACCTACCTCGCCGTCCCGATGAGGCCCATCCGCCATTAGTCCAAGCGAAGCTCCCAAGATCGCCGCCACCTTCTCTTGTCCTCCTTCCCTGGTGAAGTCGCGGCCACCCGCGGAGTTCCCTGCTCCTCCCTGTTGCTGTCTCGATCCTCCCCGACGGCCCCGCCCTGCCCGACGATGCCTCGAGGCCTCCCAACCTCCCCAGCATCCGTCCACGTCGGAAGCCCACTCGAGCTCCGCCCTCCTCGCGGATCCAGCGCCACCTTGCTCAGCACCACCACCTCCGATGTCCGCAACACCATTCACCATCAGGTCCAGGTATCCCACGCCCCCAAGCTCCTTCTCGACGCCGTCCGCTCACCATCCTCACCGGAAAGACTACCGAGCTCTCTCCTCCCTCTCAGATCCGGCATCACTCCATCAGAATCCATCACTTCAAGGCCTCCCAGCTCCGTCCGACCCCAGATCTGGATCCGGCATGACTCGATCGGAATCCATCACTCAGGAGAGGAGTTGTACACCCACACCGCTGTCGTCGAGCTCGACCCACACCGACAACATCATCAAGCCTCCCAGCTCTGTCCGACCCCAGATCTGGATCCATCATCACTCCATCAGAATCCATCACTCAGGAGAGAAGCTGTCCACCCACAGCGCTGTCGTCGAGCTCGACCCACGCCGCCAACATCATCAATCTTCGAGCATCCAAACCCCGTGGAGCTCCCCTCTCTCCATCTGGCCGCCATTGCCGCTGGCGCTCTGTCTGCCGCATCCTCTCCCGGACATCCAGGTAGGTATCCTTGCCACCATTTGTGGACTCCATCTTATGTTGGTCTAACTGGTTCAATCCTTCACCTAAAAGCCATAAGATTTTCTGGGTTGAGTTCATTAATGCGGCTTTCCTGTACCTTTAACTTTTTGTGTATTTAGATCCTAAGTTAATTTCTGATGAGTTCATTTAATCCCCCTTTACTTCATTTCTGATGATTACATTTAACTCATTGTTTGCCATAATGATCCTTACTTCATTTGTATAGATAGTAGGAAGAATTTGGCGCTGGGAACAATGTTTAAACATATTGGCTTCTAAATTTTCTTCAGTATTTTGAACCCAGTCACCTCTCCAATCACCTTTTCTTCTACTTTGATAACACCATGTCATTGGAATGTGTTTTAGACTGAATGCGTTGTTTTTGAGCAGGAAAACAGATGAATGCCAATTTCTATTCAAATTTGTTTCGTGTAAATATTCTTATGCTCAATGGTGTAAATATTCTTTGTTCTTCCTATATTTTGGTTAAGTTATCATGTTAGCTAGGGACAATCCCATTGGGATTTTAATTCTGGCTTTTACTTTGTTTTCTCTCTTTCTTCTGCTACCTTAACTTCCTTTCTTAAGCTGCTTCTTTTTTATGTTTTGACATTTTCTACATAGAGTGTTTGATCAATACTTACTATTGTCCATTCCATTGTATGTTCTCTGCAGTAGCAAATGTCTCGGATTGTTTACATTTTTTCCACAAATATAAATTTCAAAATATCTAAAATTTTGACTTCGTTATGCAGCCGATAACTCTGTGCCCAAGTGTCTGATTAATTTCAAAATTTGAAGAAGATTGTCAAAGTGCTATTAAGCTTGATAACCACTCATTTAAGGTAAGTAACTCTATTGATACTTGCCCCATACTTAGTTCTAGGTGCATGTCTTTTCTTTTCTTTTCTTCCAATGACATAGAATTCTAATATGGGCTCTCAAGTTTTACTTTTAGCTTCATTCAATCACATACAATCATTGCTAAATAACATCTTTACTGAAAGGGTGATAACATAGTTTGGTCTAAATTTGAAAGGGTGAGGACATAGAATTCTAATATGAGCTCTCAAGTTTTACTTTCAGCTTCATTCAATCACATACAATCATTGCTAAATAACATCTTTACTAAAAGGGTGAGGACATAGTTTGGTCTAAATTTGAAAGGGTGAGGATAGTAATATTTTTGTTTCTGCTCTGCTCAAGTATGTGTTCTGCTATGGTACTTAACACTAATATTTTTGTTTGTGCTCTGCTCAAGTATACAATGGTCACACATCTTAGTCGATTTTGATCACATATTCGAATAGGAATCTTTGGTAGACAATATCATCATTGAGGTTGGGGGATTGAGGTGTTTTTACTTCAGGAGAGTGCATTTTTCTAAATGAAGCAAACACATGGCGGGCCTTTCAGAAGCATATACAAATGCTGAGCCATGCAAAAATCTGCTCAAGTGAGATACTTTTCAGAGGACATTACGGGACATACAGAACCTAAATAACATCTTTACCGAAAGGGTCAGGACATATGGTCTTGCTAAAGCAAGATTATCTG
The DNA here is from genome assembly GCA_963920575.1 of Narthecium ossifragum. NCBI lineage: Eukaryota > Viridiplantae > Streptophyta > Magnoliopsida > Dioscoreales > Nartheciaceae > Narthecium > Narthecium ossifragum. The sequence goes on along the minus strand of OY986969.1, from coordinate 10,866,034 downwards.
TATTCTTAGGCTTATTTAACACATTGCCCATATCCAAGCTTACTCCATTTTTATTCAGGCGAAACAGGATAGTGACTCGGCTAATTTTCTGTGCAAGAGTGTATATGAAAGATATCATGAGAGCTGCCTAGCTGAATCCTGCTAGATTGATCCTTTTAGCTCTTCAATCTGCTATTCTGTTAGTTTTCTCTCAAAATTTTGACTTCGTTATGCAGCTGATAACTCTGTGCCCAAGTGTATGATTAATTTCAAAATTTGAAGAAGATTGCCAAAGTGCTATTGAGCTTGATAGCTACTCAGTTAAGGTAAGTAACTCTGTTGATACTTGCACCCATACTTAGTTCTAGGTGCATGTCTTTTTTTTCTTTTCCCAATGACATAAAATTCTAATATGAGCTATCAAGTTTTACTTCAAGCTTCATTCAATCACATAAAATCATGGCTAAGTTATCTCTGTACACGAATAGGTTGCTCAAGTAGCAATTGTATGGTCATCAAGATTGGTGTAAGAAAGAACTAGATGATAACAATTAAAGTGGTATAATATGTTTTGGGAATTGAAACAACTATCTATCACTGTTGTATTCTTTTTCATGTTATGTCTATATTTACTTGCTTTGGAAAAGATACAGTCAATTGTTTACTTATTGAGGTTCATGGTCTCTTTTATTAGGTCTTCCACGCCCTGCAAACACACATCCCGAATCCATACTGCACTCTTTCTCAGCATTGTTCAATTTAAAATTGTTGAATTGGACATTTGTTCCCCATGTAAAAATTGAAGGAAACAAAAATAGTTGCTCATATCAACCGAATAGCAATAGTATTGCAGTATTGTGACATTATCAACGCAACCAATTAGTTAGAGCTGACTCCATCAGTTTCCCAATGCTTACGTTAAGTAATTTAACTTTGCATCAGTAGATGAGCAATAATTTTATGCTGGATTAATTCTTTTTGGTATTTATAAGCCGCCAATTGGCAGTTATTTTTCTGAAAGGGTTCATAGTTGGGATGTGGAAGTCTATGTTTTGATACGATAGCAGTGACTAAGATCTATCCTAAAGATTTGGGACTGTAGTAGTAGAATCCAGTACTCTTGATGAAACTCATTATTGTTCCCTTTCTTTCATAAGGTAGGGACTGTTTTGATAGTTTCTGGTGTTCTATCTCTTGCATGGAGTATATATAGCTAAGTTGGGATGGATTGTTGGCCCTATAGCAATTTTGTTCTTTGCAACAATAACTTTGACACATGCCTCACTGCTTGCCCATTGCGACAGATCACCTGATTCAGAACATGGGTACATCAGGAACTACTCATTTATGGATGCATTGAGGTGAACTTCGGTGAGAAATTTATGTACCCTTCAGTTGTTGTCTCAATCTTCAATTGAATTTTTCGATGTAAGTTTCCATATCGACTAACGCTGCGCTGCTCAGGAAATGGATGTTCATGCATTTTTGGGAGTAAGGTTAATATCTCATCTCTTTCAAGTTGAGAGGGGAAAGCTCAGTTTTTTGTTATTAGTTTGTTGTTATTTGATTGTGTTTGGGGATGTTATCTTGAGTGTGTTTATAGAAGAAATATGCCGCTCTAATTTGCTTTTTAACATGAAGCTCAGATATAGTATCTCAAGGTTCTTTCATTGTTATAACCCTGCAAAGTTTTTTTTCACTACGGTAACCCGTCTTGCTCACCATTGGTTCAACTGGTATTTGACTTGCTAATTCCCCTCAGGTATACTATCTCAGATATGGTTCAACTGCTTAGGGTGAGAAGGAATGTAATATTGGTTTCTCCATCGTGATAAGTAGCTTGATGAATGTAATTGAATGTAATAATTTTTTATTCGTATTCTTCTTGATAGCTATATGAATTGCTGCAGTTGTGGTTTGTGTGGTTTGTGGGGACAAAGTTTGCCCCGGGGAAAATGTTCGCCCCTTTTATACTGTGATTTATTTTTTGTATTTACGGAATGTTGTAGAATTCTCTCATTTAACTCTCAGTACAGGATAGGTTTTGTCGAATTTTTTTGTAAAAACCCTAAAATATCCGTGTCGTAGGCACGGGCATTGACTAGTTTGGAATATGCAGAAAAGTGGAGCTAAAGAAGCAAAGATATGTCATATTCAACATCAAATCTGTACCTACTCAGAACGAACCAGATCATCTTCTATACATGGTTGGAAATCTCTTGAAGTCTAGTTTCTAGAGAATTTTACGGTTCCTGATTTGGAGTTTCCTAGAGGAAGTTACGGCAATTTTAGTACCAATGGCACAGTCTGGATAGCAAAACAGTAAATACTCAGGAAAGAAGATCGATCCTTTCCAAAAGAAGATCGATCTTAGTTGGGGCGAACCAGATTACGAAAATTGAGATTAGAAAGAAGATCGATCTCTTGTCGGACGACCTGAAAACGAACGGACCAGATTTAATCCAAAGGCTGAAGTAAAGTTAGGGTTTCTTACCCATATTTAAGGAAGTCGTTCAAGATATACAAGGGGGGTCGGCCAGCACTATTGGAGGAGTTTTGAAGGCCGGAAAAAGGGGAGAAGACCGCACGAAGATCTAAGGTTTTTCTTTCTTATCTTTCTTATGAATATCTTGGTTATTTTTATGAACATGAGTGGCTAATCCCTTTGCTAAGGAACCGATGTAGCCCAAACTGAATCATTCTATGTTATTGAATTAATGTTTTAATTAGTTTATTTTCCTTGTTTCATTCATTGTTATAACTGAGATCTTAAATACATTTATCCTGTCAATAGAAGTATTATAGATTGTTTTATGTGAGATTGGGCGATGGTTCATTCCCTAATCTTGCAGGATCTTTGAATGAATGAGTTTATTTCGAGGTCGGGTTCAAGCTAAGACAACTCTTGGTTCATAATTGTTCTTCAGAGCTTAATGGATTCTTGATTAACACTTAGTTATGGGTTCATTAGCTAGGATTGATTGAGGGTACTTGGTGAAGACCGCGGCCGAACGGATCATCATACCGGAAGAACGAACCCTTGGAATTAAACTGAGATTTTGTTGATTCAATGCATAGAATGAGGATGTTATGGTGAAATCGGAACCTTAGTATTCATCTATCATTTTCTTATTTCATTATTAGATCTTTTATTCTCAACACTTCATATTTCTTCCTTTACCTTGCTTATTTTCTTTCTTCTATGTTCTTTAGCGTTTTACTATAATAATCTCTACAAATCTCTATGGCTACGATACTCGTCTTGCTGCGATACTGATCACACCGATTCGTATACTTGCGAGATATAAAATTTATTAATCAATCATCCAGAACGTCCACAAAGGAAATGATGTTGCCGAAGGATATATGTATTTGACGTCGATGTCGTCGTGTCTGTGACACGCCTCCATCGCCTTCAGCAGCTCAGATTTTAACCGCGACAGCTTAGTTACTTCCTAGAGACGAATTAGTTTGATTCTCCCTCCATCGTAGTGTAAGAACCGCTTCCTTTCGTCGTACACGACGTTCCCACCGAAATGAAAGAGCAACCAAAAGTTTGTTGGGTTCTGGCCAGCCATTTCCATATTCGAACAAGGCAAAGGCGACGTTTAACAGCCAGCCCTTTGCAAGCGGACGCCGGCAGCCGGCACTTTCCCCCACAGGGAGCCTCCAGTACTTCTACTATCTCCAAATACTCGGGGCAAGCGGATGAAAGAGAAACCTCGCGGGTGTATATGGAGGAAGATGATAAGAAGATGGTGGCAATGGTGGCATGGGCAAGGAGGTAGATGATGCATAGGGAGTTGTCATATCGGAGGTATGAAAAGAGTTGGAAAATAATTTGATGCCGCATTTAATGCAGAATCATTCCTGCTTCGGGGTATAGATTTGAGAAAAAGCATGAGGAGAAACATGTGGTCATCCGTCGTCGGATATCAGGCTGCCTTCCGTAGGTCATAAAGATTTAATGAGGGGAGAAGGCGGCTGTCACATTTATTTAATGAGTACTTCACCACTAGAAATTTTGGATACAAAGTACAGAGATCAGGCGAGGATAAGAAGTCAGTGTTGCTGCAAATTTTTTAATACACATAAAAAAACTACCAATAGTTGCCAATTGGGCAGCCAGAAGTAGTTCATTTTCTTCCACCCTTAATCCTTGCACCTTCTGTCTTCAATGGGCCCATCCTTCAGGACGTCGTAGGCGGCTGGAATTTCCTGGGGATTCACATAAAAAAACTAAGACTTGTCAAATACAAGAAAACAAATCAAAAGAAAGAAGGGATTAGCAGACAGTACAGAGATAATACATTCACAATGTGATAGAATACCAAAGAAAGTAAAATAGAGGGCAAGTTAATTCACATAACGCGGACGGAAAATACCTTCACAATGTGATAGAATACCAAAGAAAGTAAAATAGAGGGCAAGTTAATTCACATAACGCGGACGAAAAATACCTTCACAATGTGAGGTCCAGCTCTCCCTCGTCGACCATCCTTTGGACTGAAGGCACGTTGAGAGGCTGCTCCTTATTGAGGTCGAGCTCTCCATCCTCGTTCATCCTTTGGACTGGAGGCACGTTGATAGCCTCGTCCATATTGAGGTCAATCTCCGCTCTACTGGTCTTCGTTACAATAGCCCTAAGCTCCTTCTGCTCTTACCTCAGAGCAATCAATTCACCATGCAGTTTTCTGTCGCGAGCAAGTAGCACAGTATCATACTGCTTCTTCAATCTAGCTTCCATTTCCTTATTACTGGCATGGACCACATTTTGCATGATGGCTACAATTTTTGACATGCCATGTCCTCCCAGTCGTCGCCCAAAAGGTTTGGAAGGTACTGGCTCGTCATGGTCGGAGACAGAAAATTGCTTGCTGACTCTCGATTTCTTCCTTGGCAGCTTTGATTCAACCGTAGGTTCAGAGTGAATGTCTTCTTCTGCTACATCGGTCGGGTTGTCAACCACGGGCTCTGTCTCGACCATGCCAATATTAGTCCGGTCAGAGTCGGTGATACTGAGAGATGAAGGATACTGTGCTTAGAAATGACGGATGGGAATCAGTATATATCAACGACGAAAAAAGAATGAAACAATAAAGAGAACTTAGTTTAAATTCTTTGGTGATATATGTTGTAATTGGTGGTTTCTTTCTATATAAGAGTAAATGAAGTACATTACGTTCAGGGTTTACATTTTATTGATCACATCAGCGAGCCGCTCACGACGCTTTAGGTCTGACCCTGCCCATCTGCGGACCCAAGGGAAGGAGCTTGGCTGCTTAGGGATCTTCCAGCGCATGTGCTCACAAAACCAAACCTGAGTGTTGGTTGAGACGGGGACAATTTACGAGTTAGAGTTTGATTTGTAGGATTCCTTCATTTCATACTAAATAAAAGAAGCTTGGTGGCTGGGGATGTCACACCCCGACCCAGAAAACCCATCCAGGACGAGGCATGACGGTTCCCATCTCTGTTCATCTTCAATTGACGCGATACAAATGCGGAAAGACGGATAAATTTAAACAAATTATAATCCAGAGGTAAACAAATATTCAATTTATATAACATCAGTTGTACTATTCAATATTTGATACAAAAATCTTCCATGGATAGATATAACACATAATCCCAAAAGTCCTCGAAATGTTTACAACATATACATTATCAAAAAGGGTACAACAGTTTTATCCTCCAGCAAAACCTCAAGCGCCTCTGGATGTACTCGTGCCGCCAAAGGCCGATCCCGCCGGCTCCACAGACGAAGAACTGGCGCCTGCACTTGCAAACGCAGCCCAGGTAGGAGTGTGCGATAAGCTCAGTAGGGTTCTACTCTACGGCACACAGAAGGGAGGAAAACAACAACAATGTTGTCTCCCCGCTCAAGTCTAAGGAATCCCACGGGGTTCCACGACCCCTGCCGACTACCCCAAGGATCCTACTCTTCTCAACCGACCACTCTGGGATACATCAACCAAACACGCTGGGAGGAAACAGAGATCCAGCACTAGTAGGATCACCCTTATCCAGCAGGAAGCCACTGCCTGGGGACCATGTCAGAGGCACCGACAACCATCCTTAGCCCTTGGTATTGGGAGACCAACACGACCTCTAAACCTCAAACACTGATCAAAGCCAGCTATCGCAAAATCCTCAACAACAAGAGATTCGATGATACAAGATCACACCCTACTCCTGACTACCCAGCCACGGTCCTAAGGCTAGATCCGAGCTACCCGAGAGCCTCGGATCGGCGACCCAAACCATCGCTCACCTAACCTCATATGCCTCTAATGCACACAATGCGTGAACCTATGCAAACATCTACCCTAGATGTCTCTATATGCCACAACATCAATTACAGGTTCACAGTTACACAATAGCCCTCGACACTCGCCGGCAAGAGGCTAAGGTTCCACAATTTCACATTAGCTAACACTCAAGGCTAGCTAATGGCTAAGCAACAATTAAGCATTTGATTACCAACCAACTATGTATTTAAATGCAAGCCAAACCATCGATTTGCTCAAAGGGGATACACATGCGATTCAATCCTTAATCTCGATGAAAATCCCTTGAAAACCGTATGAGAACAACATACCAATCTCCCAACATGTTTAGATATCAAACCCGAGTGAAAGCCATTTAAGAAAAACCAGAAAACACTATTCAAGGGCCCACGGTCGATGCGACGGTCGATCTGACGGTCGACCGTGAGGCCACGGTCGATCCGGCGGTCGACCGTGAGGCCAAACAAGGAAAACCCTAAGGGCGACAGTCGATCCACCCATCGACCCTGGGAAGCTCGAAACCAAACAGAGCCTGACGGTCGATCCGACGGTCGACCGTGAGGCAAAATCGGAAAAAGGGAAGATCCCGCGGTCGATCCACGCATCGACCGTGGGAGGTCAAAAACCCGACAGAGCCTGACGGACGATGCGACGGTCGATCCGGCGGTCGACCGTCAGGCCCAGAAAGAGCGTATCAACGCTTGATGGTCGATGCACCGATCGACCGTCGAGCCTCAGGCACAGTTCCTCAGTAGAGTGCCGGAAATCCAATTTCTTGGATTTCAAGGATCAAATCAAGTTGAAAGTTGATGAAACTTTGCAAGCATGTATAATTAACGATGGGGAAACCAATGGTATGAAGAAGTCACATTTTTGATGGTTAAATCTCCTATCTAGGTCGAAATGGGCGAAAACCGGCAAAACGGCGATAATACGAAAACCAGCCGTTGGAATACGGAAATCGTGAGGTAGGAATACTTCATAGCATCTATAACACATGCACAATGAACTACACAACATTCTAACAAGTATTCCTACAGCGAAAAGGCATTAAACCTATCCTAGGAGAACCCGATCCTAAGATCGAGGTAGAAACACCTACTTGAGCAAGTAGGGTAGCTCCTCCACGCGTCCAACCAGTCAAGCCGCCAAGATCCGCGCTCCGAAGCCCGCGTCTTCGAGCCCTAGCTCAGCCGAAGGAGAGAGAAGGAGAGAAAACGACAGGAGAAGAGAAGGAAAGAGAGAGAAAGGGACAGGGCTTATATAGAGATCCGGATCGATCTCAGCCGTCCGATTTGATTTTTCTCGATCGATCTCTGATCTTCCGATCGGACACACCCTAGAGATTCTAATCAAACACATACATCAATCCAAGGCCGTTGGTGCAACGCGGGTGTGAAACCGACCACCAGAGGGCATATTTACCAAAATGCCCCGGGGTCCAAACCGCCACACGATCGTCTGATCGTGCCCGACGCGGAAACAAGCCAACAGGAAACCGGCTCTCGACCCACGCGGTCAAGCCAGGTCGGAGGGACGGGCCCTCACAGGGGATATATACAATGAGCACCAAGGTGCAGCCGGACAGGTACATCTCCTACACACGTCGTGCCCTATCCGCCACCCTTCTCTGGATCCGCTCGAATGTGTAATTAACGGAGGAGAGGATGTAGTCATGGACGGCTTTGCCCCATCCATAGCTGCGGAGATCGTTCAAGTCGTTCAGGTAAGACAGCAACCTCTGGGGGCATTTCTAGCCCGTGCCCGGGAAGAAGATGGCGGCGAATAGATACGCGAGGTAGTGATCGCTTACAAACGCGTCGTTAAAAACATTGCAAACTCAATCAAGAATAAAATTTATAAACCCTTATTCAAAATACTAAACTATGGGGTAGAATAGTGATGAAATACGGGATCGAACCACAGGGAAAACTTTGATTACGAAGGAGAAATTAGAATTAAATCTCGGAACTCTAAATCTAAAGCGAAAAGGATTGATTTGGGTTTTAGAAACTTATTAATTAAAACTAATTAAGAAAGCGATGTAAAAAGATTGAAATATATTAATGCGAGAAAACCTAGGGATTACTCAATCCACTTTAGTTTCACTTCTTGTATTCTCTAGTTATGCTCTTGTTTTCTTATCTAAACATTATAAATTCATAGCTTCTTAAGCTTACATGAATCCCTAAAAGAAGGTGAGCATTTTCCAAAGACATATTTTATGTTCGATTAGCATGGATTGTCTTTGGAGTAACCTTAGCACAAGCTATCGTCACTAAGCATAAAATATCTCATCGGTTATTCACAAACCACAGAAAAACCATCCTATAGATCTCTACCATCAATCACCGAAATCAAGTAGGACTAAAAATACGTCAAGGAACTCTGTTCCCTCAATTTTTTTATTATTAAGACCAAATCTATAAGATCATGTCGAGAAAAAGAATACAAGATTCAACTAGAAAAATATAAGAAAGATCTACTAAAGCTTCATGAGATCCCTAAGTATAGAAATTAGCCACTCATCTTTGTGATGGAAGCCATAGATTCGATGAAGAACGGTTGGGATCCACACTGCAACTCCATCTTCTCCAGAGAATCCTTCAAACCCTAATTCTCTCTTTTCTCTCTATAGGGACCTCCAAAGTTCGGCCAGCAAACACCTTCTTATAGGTGTATTCCCGGAATTAGGGTTTTGGGTTGAGTTGGACCTCCAGTGCAACTCGGATTTCCTGGTTTAATTCTAACAGCCTCTTCCGGTCGCGACTGGGTTCAACCCGTCCGGTATTTGGAAATGTTCTCAACATGAAAGATGTAGATTAGGAAGCCTTCTATCCTGTCCCGAAGATTTGACATTATTTAGACTTATCTAAAATATTTGGAGAATATTCTCCTGAGCATCGACGGATCAGTTTCCCAGCATCTGTTTATCTTCATATTCTTGAAAACTGCTATTAATTTGTATAGAATCTCGCAAAGTGGCCAACATGAAAGTTGTTCATCTTGAAGTCTTCTATAAGTCCTCCAACGTTTAGGAATTTAGGATTCATCTGGAGAATTTGCTGAATTCTTTTCAAACTGACAGCGGAGCGGCTTAGTTTCCATATATTAGTCTTTTTCTGTATTTTCTAACTTGAATCTTCATTAAACCTGAAATCAATTAACAAACTATCAAATACAAACACTCTCGGACTAACAAATGTAAATTAAGGGGTTTAAGTATGAATATTTAGTGACTCATCACACCCTCCAACTTACACTTTGCTAGTCCTCGAGCAAAGAAAATATAAAAGAAAAACAATAAATCTAACTAGCCACTTTCGTAGGTCTCACGGTTGCACTTAGCATGTGCAACAAGCCTTTAAACCCCTGGGTTACCCCAGTGGAGGAGTTATAATCTCCTTTGGGTTTTCAGGGATGACACCCACAAACATCAATACATTCCCTTGAATATATCATTTGAAATCAATTATAATATTCATCAACTCTAATGCATGAAATAGAAATAATATCTATGAATAAACCTTTCAACTCATATTCACATAAAAACATAGTAAATCAAAACATGTCATAACATATTTCCAACACTTCAACATATTTAATCATGATTAAAAATAACTTTAACACTCCTGTATGTAAATGGGGTTCCACATGCTTCAGAGCATCAATTATATCTAAACACTTCAACTATTCCAGATCACAATCCTATCCAAGCACATATCTTTCACTTATCACATAGCAATATCAGTTTTTTTTTCTTTTTTTTCGTAGGAATTTTCAACTGTTTTACGCGAACACCAAGCTGGTTAGGCACACTGCCAGGTTACTAAGTTGAAAATCCTCATTTTTTGCTTTCTTCTTTTTTTTTCAAGAAATTCAACAGTTTTACGCGAACACCACGCTGGCTAGGCACACTGCCTGGTTACTAAGTTGAAAATCCTCATTTTTTCTATCTTTTTTTTCTGCATACTCAGATAATTGCATGTGTTCCTGTATTTTCTGTGTCATGACATAAAATTGTAAACTTATCCCAGTATCATGCTTAGAATCTAATATCAACCCCTTAACATGTGGAAGTGAACATGTGCATTAGGATATGTCAAGCTATCCTAAGAGCATGGTAAAAGTGCTAAAATATAGAAATAAGATCATGCATAATAAAAATTTACTATTTCTTATATGACATACAAGTTTCAGAATAATTCATAAGATAAATTTCTAAAATATGCACCTTTGTCAAATCATATCATAATTTCATTCTTTTGACACAATTTAAGGGATGCATAATATTTGGTTACCAGAAAAAAAAATATGAGCATGAAATTTATGAATGCTACCCCCAACTTAAATGTAATTGTCCCCAATTACACTAAGTCATAAATGAAAGTATAGAAAATCGGGTAGAGATAACCGTAATTTAGCTCCAAATTAGCGCTCCCTCATAAATACAAAAAAAAAATCACCGCCATTGGCAATAAAATTTATTCCTCCGAAGCATAACCTGTCAAAGAAATACATACCTTTCCCAAAATATCAAATATAACTCATGAAAGTTCAAAAAGGTACTAGAATGAGAAAACATTTCAGCAGAGTCTCCTTTGTATTTTCATGATATATTAATCTGTACAATCATTCATCCACATAAATTGAAATATAAACATAAAATCTTAAAATACATCGAAGCATCCATGCACATCGCAAAAAAATATTCATCATCCAAAAATTCATCCAGATTAACGATCGAGACCGTCTGATTTGAAATCGAAGCTCTGTAGCATATGGATCGTGCTCTGTAGCTCGCCGGTGATGGATCAACGGTGAAACCTCATCGCCGGAGGACGGGAAGGGTATAGGAAGCATCGTAGATGCTTGAGGAGGTCACCGGTGAGCTCTGATCGAAGAATCGAGGCCTTCAGGTGATAGATCGGATGTGAACGACTCGGAGGAAGACGATTGGCGGAATTGGATTCCAATGATCGGAGCTCCAATCAAGGATGGCACGGGGTGAGGAAGGATCGTGGAGGCATGGGGAACGGTCCTATGGTGCTGAATTGATGAATTGAGCTTCCAGACGGTGGAATGAAGGTGGTAGGAGCGGTGGTTTCGTCGGAGCTTGAAGCCGAGGATCCAAGCGGCAAAGAAAGGATTTGATGGTGGCGGAAGCTTCGTGGTGACCGGAGGAAGCTTTTGGAGGTGTTTGGGAGCAATCGGCGGCAATGGATGAAGGTGTCGACGCCAGCCGAGAGGCTCGTTGGCGTCGGAGCAGAAGGTTTCGAAGGAAGAGGAGGACGGAGTTGAAGAGGTGGAAGGTTGGCGGAGGTTATGGGACTGGTTTGGAGGGATGAGGGCGGCCGAAGAGACGGTGAAGGGCGGTGGTTGGTGACGGCTCGGGGACGAGCCGACGATCCGACGAGCCGCGATCAAACAACAGAGAGGGAGGAGAGAGGAAAAACAAGGAAATGCAAGAAAAATCCGAAGAAAATAGAAAAAGACATGGAAAAAATTTTGGAAATTAAGAAAAATCCTAAAAACTAAAAAGAACACCTTAAAACTGGGTTGCCTCCTAGCAAGCGCGTAATTTTAAGTCTTTCGCTCAACGCCTCAAAGAAGGTCAGTTATAGCATGGATCCATCAGCTCGACGGACTCAATCACCTCACCGTGAACAATATCCTCCACATAATGTTTTAATCTATGCCCATTAACAGTGAAAATTTCATTCGTGTGTGGATGCCGAATCTTTATAGCACCATGTGTAAATACTTTATTTATAATAAAAGGCCCAGACCATCTAGAACATAATTTACGTGGGAAAAGACACAATCTAGCATTGAAAAGCCAAACTTTCTGCCCGACAACAAAAGTCCTCCGTGAAATATCTTTATCATGGAAGGCCTTTGTTTTATCTTTATAAATTTTGGAATTCAAATATGCCTCATTGCGAATTTTCTCAAGTTCACATAAACTCAGTTTCCTATGTGCTGTGACGGCATTAGCATTAGTATTTAGCTTTTCAATTGCCGACATAGCTCGATGTTCTAATTCTACGGGCAAATGACAAGGTTTACCAAACACTAATTGATATGGGGACATGCCAATAGGCGTTTTATAAGCCGTCCTATACGCCCACAGTGCATCATCGATCTTAGTGGCCCAGTCTGTGCGGTCAATTTGAACAGTTTTCTCTAATATGCGTTTTATTTTCCTGTTAGAAAGTTCTACCTCATCTTTGTGATGGAAGCCATAGATTCGATGAAGAACGGTTGGGATCCACACTACAACTCCATCTTCTCCAGAGAATCCTTCAAACCCTAATTCTCTCTTTTGTCTCTATGGGGACCTCCAATTTTCGGCCAACAAACACCTTCTTATAGGTGTATTCTCGTAATTACTGTTTTGGGTTGAGTTGGACCTCCAGTGCAACTCGGATTTCCTGGTTTAATTCTAACAGCCTTTTCTGGAATTAGGGTTCAAGCCGTCCGGAATTTGGAAATGTGTTCAACATGAAAGATGTAGATTAGGAAGCCTTCTCTCCTGTCCCGAAGAGTTGACATTATTTAGACTTATCTGGAATATTTGCCGAATATTCTCCTGAGCATCGACGGATTAGTTTCCCGGCATCTGTTTATCTTCATATTCTTGAAAACTGCTATTAATTTGTCCAGAATCTCACAAAGTGTTCAACATAAAAGTTGTTCCTCTTGACGTCTTCTATAAGTCCTCAAAAGATCATGAATTTAGGATTCATCTGGAGAATTTGGTGAATTCTTTTCAAACTGACAACGGAGTGGCTTAATTTCAACATATTAGTCTTAATTAAACCTGAAATCAATTAACAAACTATCAAATACAAACATTCTCGGGCTAACAAATGTAAATTAAGGGGTTTAAGTATGCATATTTAGTGACTCATCAGATAGAAACGGACATAGTCCTCGGGATTTGTCAGTTTGTCGGAGGCGGCGAGGCCTTTCAGCGCCCTCTCGAAGCCTTTTCTCGTGCAGTCAGCACGAATGTTATGCTACTTCAAGAATGAAGGGGCTTCAGTCACCTCAGCGCCGGAGAGCGCCATGGCAGAGCCACCCCTTGGCAGTCCAAGAATCATGGTCGTGTGCTCAACGGTCAGCCTCAGTCTCCACTGACCAATGTGGAAGACGTCGTTGCCCCTCCACCCGTAAACACACTCTTGGAGTATAGCAGTGTCTTCGGGCACCGCGGGGAAGTTGTAGATTAGGCGGAAGGGGGTACCATCAAGGATAGCTTTGTGTCGATCGTTCATCTGATGGTAAAGCTCACGCATCCCCCACGCGTGGCAACATCCGTTAATTTTGCATCTATCCTGTACAATTGACCGGCGCTTCACCTTCTTCTCACGATCTTTTCCTTGATTGCTGCTTGTCTCGGAGTCTGATTCGTAGTTAGCACGTCTGTGTCTCTTAGCCATTGCTACGGGGACAAACAACAACGTATTAGATATCATGTTACTGAGGAATTAGGAGGATATTTGTATTGCTCATGTCGAAGGGACTGAAATGGCTATCAATTCCCTCCACGTAAGAGGGAATTCACATAGCTCAGACGCATGTTTTACCAGGGCTTCTGAGGTGATTCTAAAATATTCCTAGAACACTAATGTCTGAAATGACTATCAAATCTTCAGTCTTGCTAAAGTAATAATTGCTAATTCTAAAATATTCCTGGAACTTACTGGGAAATACTTAATAGAAGTATTAGCATAAAATTATATATTATTTTAATTAATAAACAATGGCTTTAAAGTTCGTAGGACAACATGAGTAGTAGCTAGAAAGGATTTCAGATAAGAACGGAAGGGTTCTATAGGGGTCCGTTTGGCTCACCCGGATTCTCCGGTATCCATGAGATCCGATGGATGGGCGAGCGAGATCCGGCGTTTGGATCCCATGTTCGGCGTCCGCTCGATTCGAGAAGTGCTTGAGGCGTAGTCTTAATACTGAGTACATGTGGACTAAATTTTCACGACACGAGCTTTCGGATTAGCTTACTTGACTCAAGTGTTCTTATATCCATACTTGGTGTGCTTAATGGTTGCTAGTTGCTTGTATTTAACTTATGATGAAATGTGGGGTGTTTGATGGTGTGGCTACTCTTCGTATACTTTGAAGCTTGATTGTATATCTTGTGTGTTGTTGTTTAATTATTGGGGAGTTGCTATTGCTAGAGACTAGCAATGCTTTAGTTGGGGGGTGTGATGAGCGCAATATAGAACGTGTATTTGTACTCATCTAACCCCTATTTGATACCCATATGTGCATGAAAGTGACCCTTTATAGCTTTTATTGTGCACTTTCGCAACTTGCGGCCTTATAGCACCCTCTTGGCCTAAACAAGGCTTTTATGATGATTTTATTGTGTTTACTCAAACTCTTGCTTTATTTGTGTTACTACATGTGAGTGGGGTATTGTGTACTATGTAGACTGGTATTGGAAAAGTCTCATACTCGATAACGAGTTTTGATTCGAAACTGCAATTTTAGTTTTTATGCGTTTTTGACTATGGGTGTTCCATACTGTGGTTTTTATGCCCACACATGTGTAACATGGTTTTTCGGATTTGTTGGTGGACAACTTCTATTCCATGGACATTTCTCATTTAATATCATCGTCACATGGAAATTAAAGCTTGAAGATTGCTTCTGGTTGCTGTAGTAGTGGGTACCATAGCTGCGGGCTGAATTGGTCTAATTTGCATTGTGAGTCGATTTTGACTCGGTTTAGAAAACCAACCTAGCCAGGTCAATCCATGAGTGGCTGGGGCTATAGAGAAGGGCAGAAAAACATTTCCTTTTTTTTAAGAGCTTTTGTTCTTGAGTGTTCTTGAGCTTGAAGGAAGATTAAGAAGACAGAAGAAGTGAAGATCAAGGCTACTACATCTTGGTGAACCTCTTCTAAACCTTTCTATCAGATCTGATGATTGTAATCCTCGCTTCCTTCCTTATATTTCTTCTTATGATGAACTAAACTCTACCTCTAAGGGTTTAGGTTGTAACCTACACTCTATTATGGTATACATGTAGTTATCTTGGATGTCAATCTTGTTGTTGACGTGATTCATGTTTTGTGTAATGCTTGTAGATGCTAGGAGTAGATCTACTCGATTAGGGTTTGAATTTGAGGCCGGGAGGCAATGATTCATTCAGGCAATACATGTTTCACCATGAGCTACTCTTATGCTAGGGATAGATGAGATGCTTGTGTGATCTAGTGGATCTCCGACACTTTCAAACCTAGCTTGATTTAGCTTGAGACCGGGAGGTGATAGCTTGCATGATTAGGACCTTCACCTATGCTTGGAAGAGATAGCAGAGGCTTGAGAGATTTGATCGATCATCTTGAAAAAGTGATTGTCTTTGAGAGCTACTTGTATTACCATGTATAGGAGTGTTGGTGAAGCGGATTCCCTTGGAGTATTTACTCTCTTGATCCTTCGAACACTATTTTAATTTCTTTTGTCACCTTGTTAGTGATCCATCACACCAACTATAATCGTATGTCAAATAGGTGAAAAGCTTAGATTTGTTGGTAGTTGTTAGTACCAATCTCCGTGGAAATGATCGGACTCACCATCCTTTACTACTTGTTAGCGGCTCATGCACTTGTGAATTGCGAGCCGTGCTAAGGGCCTAACAAGTTTTTGGCGCCATCATCGACTGTGGTTGCCGGAGGGTGGTCGTTTGGACACCCGACGGAACACGGTTAGTGTTGTTCGAGGATCAGTTCTCAGCCGATTCCTTTGCTTATGGTGTGGGAAGGCGTGGCGGCGAGCTTTCAGCCTTGCTGGCTAGCCTATCCCTATTATGTTTTTGAGGGAGTGCAGCAGAGCAGTTTTTCCAGGATCATGTGTGATTTTGCAGACGTATTTCCCGAGGTGTTGCCGGGGCTTCCATCGTCCAGAGCGGTCGATTTTGAGATCGACCTAGTACCATATACCGCACCGATCTCTCTCCTAACTTTCAGGATGGCACCAGTAGAATAGAGCGAGTTGAGGACCCAGTTGGACGAGCTGACCAGCAGAGGCTTCATCCGTCCCAGCATGTCTCCCTGGGGTGCGCCAGTGTTTGAAAAGGATAAGGATGGGTACCCTTCGACTTTACATAGACTACAGGCGACTCAACAGGGTGACGGTGAGGAACATGTATCCGATACCGTGGATCGACGACCTGTTCGACCAGTTGCGAGGATCTTCAGTCTTCTCAAAGATCGACCTCTGCACAGGCTACCACCAGTTGAGGGTTCGAAATCACGACATCCTGAAGATGGCTTTCCGAACTTGGTATGGCCTGTACGAGTTCGTGGCGATGCCGTTTGGGCTAACGAATACACCAGCATCGTTCATGGATCTGACGCAGAGGATCTTCCAGCCGTTTCTAGACCAGTTCATGGTGGTGTTTGATAAGACGTGAAAAGTGCACAAATCACCCTTTTAATGAAGTCTTGTTAGTCTCCGAGCAATGCTATTTTGATAGTCTATTATGTATTTCAGGTATAAGAGCCTTCAAGGAAGATTAGATCAAGTTTAGTTCTTAAACAAACAAATAAAGAACCTGCTAGGAGCAAAGAAGTCAAAGGAGCAAAGATGATCCATCTTTGACATCAAAACTGTACCTGCTCAGGAAGAACCAGATGATGTACGATAGATGGTTGGTAATCTCTTGAAGTCTAGTTTCTGGAGAATTTTTCAGTTCGTGATTCCGAGTTTCCTACAAGAAGTTACGACATTTTTAGTACCAATGGCGCAGTCTGAATGGTAAAAGAAAAATTACGCAAAACAAAGGATGGATCATCCTCCCCTAAAAGATCGATCCTTGCACTGTAGCAGAGATGACAGAGAGCCATATTTTGCATAATCGATCATTTCCTTTCGAATGATCGATCATACTCGGGCGCAGCCAGTTTTTTGGGTTCAAATGATCGATCATAACCCCTAAATGATCGATCCTTTGATAGCAGTTAAGCAAAATTAAAGGCGCAGATCTAATCCGAGTTAAGGGGATACCTAGGCTATAAATAGGCATGTTCTAGGGTTTTTGGGCTCTCTTGTTTCTCTCTTAGGGGGGCTCTCTAAACTCTCTCTTGGCTGCTTAAAGGCCAAGGAGAGGGAGAACTCTTTCTTAGAGCATTCCCAACAGGTTCCCTATCCCTATCCCTATCCCTATCCCTAAATTTAGGGAATATGATTAAAAAGTGTCATCCAACAGATTCCCTATCCCTATAGTCATTCCCTATACTATTCCCTAAAACCAATTTGGTTCCCTATATCTAGGGAATCAAAAAGCATTCCCTATATCTTAAAATAATACTATTTTATACTCTCTCTCCTCAACCACGTCAGCATAAACCACTCCGTTCTTTCTCCTCCCTTTTTCTATCCAGGTTTCCTTCCCCGTTCTCCTTCCCCGTTCTTCTCTCCTTTTCGTCGGCGTGATCAAATCCGACGTCTACGCCGGTGCCCAACGAAAATCAGACGATAGATCACTTCGACACCGACGCTGACGTCTTCCTCCACTCACATCTTGAATCGCCGGGCACTTCATCTCGTTTGAATGTGAGTGAAGTTTCTAGGTTTTTTCATTTGATTTGCTTAGTGTTTTATTGTTTGTGAATGTATGATAGGATTCCTAATTGATTTGCTTGGTGCATTAGAAGAACTCAAAGCCACCGATCTTTATTGTCAATTTTCCATTAGAAGAACTCAAAGCCCTGTCCGTCTATTTCCCTGCTCTTTTTAGTTTCCCTTCCCCTCTATTTCTTCTAAATTTCCACGTTGGGGATTGGTTTTTTTATCTCATATCATGAACCGATCTAGTGAATCTGGTCCTATTGTTGATCTTTTGCTGGATTGTAGGAAAGCTTCCTCTAGCCTAAGTCCAAATCATGTGACTCTACTCGTCTTTTGGTGCTCAAAAGGAAGAGTTTTCTTGAGCTCCTCTTGTTTAGTTGCTCCGAGGGGATAATTGTAGGAACCCATTTGCTGAAATCTGGAGTTGTGTTCCTCTACTAGTTCTATGACTGCTCATGAACTTGTTCTTCATCTTTAGCATTTAGAATCTGCCTATATAATGCTTTATCAACAAGAGAAGGGGCTAACATGTTTATCATCGCAGCTTGATGGATTCTATGGATTCTCTAATGCATGATGTGAGTAACATCAAGTTGAAGTCGAAGAAATCTGAGAATTACACAGTGGCTGAGGATCTCATTCTAATTGCTGCTTGGGAGCATACTAGCGAAGATGCCATTGCTGGGACCGATCAAGGGAAAGATCAATATTGGTCTCGAATTTGGCAAGAGTACACGACAAATGCCGAGAGCTATCCCTTTTGTACCGAGAAATCAATCGTCAATCGGTTCAGCACTATTAGGACAAAGTGTTTAAAGTTCGCCGGCATTGTTCAAAGTATTGAGTATTTAAATCCAAGTGGCATGACTGAACAAGACAAGGTAGTTTACTCTATACATATTTCACTATTTGTTGAGAATTTACTTTTCAACATAATTCAAACTTTTATTAAATTTTATTGCAGTTAAATGAGGCCATTAAAATTTGGGCTCAAGAGGAGAAAGATAGAGGTGGTTTTAAGTTGCTTCATTGCTTCAATGTGTTGAAGAATTCACCAAAATGGATAACTGAAGTGGTACAACCAAGCCTCAATCGAAGCACTCCAGCATCATGTTCTATTAATTTAGAAGGGGATGAGAATGCTTCAGGTCATGTAGAGTTGGAACGGCCTATTGGTAGAAAGGCCGAAAAAGAGCGGCAAAAGAGAAAAAAGATGAAGGCAGAAGATAGTGGGGAGTCTCTGGCAGGTACTAATTTTCGTGAGTCGCAAGAATTGATGTGACAAATGCATATGATCACAAGATGGCTATAGCTGCAGAAGATTTAAAAAAAATGGATGAATATTTTGAGATGAAGAGGGAGAAGCTAGAGCTTGACCGCAAGACCTATGAACTTCAAAAGATGGCAAATGAATCCGATAAAGAATGGAGAGAGGAGAAGCTCATGACAGTTGATATGACAAAGTTGACCGAGATGCAACGCAAGTATCTAGAAATGAAGCAACAAAGAATTTTTGAGAGAACTTTCAACTCCTAGATCTTTTGCTTTGGTTTCAAATTGCTTTAGTTTTTGAAATTTCTTGTACGCTGGATGGCTTCAATTACTGTACCTTGAGATATTTCATATTGGACTTGAATGTTTAGTGTATGATCTATAGTTTGATGTTGATATTGAGGTTGCTAGAAGCTACGAACATTTGTAGATGTGAAGGCAGGTTATTCTAGTCTTGTTGGTTTCTTGATGAGCAGAATAGTATAGTACAACTGGATGGATGATTATTCTCTGAAGCCTATGATGAGAGCAGAAGCAAGAAGCTACTTTTGCTTTGATTGAAAACTACATCAGCATTGTTGATAGGTCTTGAAATTGAAGTTTTGGAATGGTAGGAAATAAGTATTCTGCATGGTCTTTCATATCCTTCTAAATTTAGAAATGAAGTTTGCAATTAAAATTAAAAGCATTTAAATTGACCAAAATCACAGGGTAATATTAATCTTTGTTATTTCCATGTCGTTCCAATAAGTACTCAACTAGATCTTCCTGAAGACGGCGGTGCCGAGTCTTGTCTTTTAGTTTTTGATGCCTTTCAATAAATTGGTTGAAATCATAATCTTCATAGATACGATCAAGTTGTGGAGGGGACACCTCTTCGTATAAATAATACTTGTCCTTCTCTAGCGACTTGTACATATCACGCTCATCTTCGACAATCATGTTATGCATAATTATGCATGCTTTCATGATGTTCTTCATTGTAGCTAGCTTGAAAAATCGACAAGGTTGATGAATAATATGGAAACGTGCTTGAAGGACTCCAAAGGCACGGTCGACATCTTTTCTTGCCGACTCTTGAGCTTTTGCAAAATTCTGTTTCTTCGAGCTTTGTGGAATCGGAATCGTTTTTACGATTGTTGACCATTGTGGATAGATACCATTTGCTAGATAATAGCCCATGTTATAATGATGATTGTTGATGACAAAGTTCACAGCTGGAGCACGCCCATTGATAATATTTGTAAATACCGGAGACCGTTCCAAAACGTTGATATCGTTGAGTGAACCCGAAAGGCCAAAAAATGCATGCCAAATCCAAAGATCACGCGAAGCCACTGCTTCCAATATGACAGTTGCATCACCACAATGCCCAGAGTCATGCCCTTTCCACGCACTTGGACAATTCTTCCATGTCCAATGCATACAGTCAATGCTACCAAGCATTCCTGGAAATCCACGCTCCTCATGAAGTTGCAGTAACCTGACTATATCATTTGAATTAGGTGGTCTCAAGTATTGATCACCAAAAACTGCAATTACTGCACAAACAAATTTATTCATAGCCTCAATTGCAGTGCTTTCAGCAAGTCTTAGATATTCATCCATCATATCACCAGAAACTCCATAAGCTAGAATTCTGAGTGCCACGGTGACTTTTTATAAGGAAGATAATCCCTTTTTTTGTGCAGCATTTGGGGCTTGTACAAAATAAGCATCATTGTAACGCCCCGGCCCTCCACTGGGCCCCGGCCCTCCACTGGGCCCCGCCCCGCGGGGTCCCGGTCCGACCAGGATCCGCCCGAGGGCCCCACCCGACACAATATTGTCCGCTTTTGGCTCACCGCAGAAATCTGGGAAAACTTCCCAGTAGGTCACCCATCGTGTGACTACTCTAGGCCGAGCACGCTTAACCATGGAGTTTTTCTGACGGATCACTGCCAGCACGGCTTTAAAACGCGTTGTGTCTATTAAAGGCTTACTATATACTATATCGAACCCCGGACCATACCCAGGCGTTGTGGGATTGCTTACCCGGCTACCCGACTCAGCCCCGCCCTCCAGGCACAAGCATCTTGTCTCAAGGTAAACCCAGCGGGCCTCACAATCCACCCCCCTTGGAGGCCCAGCGTCCTCGCTGGCACAATTTCCGGCTGGGAACCGGCTCTGATACCATACTGTCACACCCCGACCCAGAAAACCCATCCAGGCACATGGTGGCGCGTCGTCTTTGGAGGTGTTCGAGGACTTGGGGTTTATTCAATCTTGATGAATTATTTAATGTATAATTTCCTTTTGTAAGGATTTTGAGGATGTAATTTTGTATCTGAATCTTGAATTATAATTAAATTTCTATATTGACCCCAGATCAATTGTTAGATTAGTTGTTTTTATTTTATTATAAATGCGCCAGTGATGATTGAGTAGAGTAGGAACCCTCACGCCTCGGCCTGGATGGGTTTTCTGGGTCGGGGTGTGACAATCATAATCCACAAGACCATCATGAATGCGAAGGAATAAATTATGACTCATACGAAATCGTCTTCGAAATAGCTTATGAGAAAATATCGGTGTGGGGGAGAAGTAGTCACGTACCAAGTTTTCATGACCTCCTTTGTGATTGCGGTCGATGTAAGCATGGCCAAGAACAGAACCTCGTTTCCCCTTGCCTTTGTGTTCTCTTTCTAATTTCTCTTCTTCGGCGACTAAAGCATTAAAATGTGAAGCATCCTCTAATGTGGAGTCAAGTATCAAATCTCGACGTCTTCTTCGAATGAATTGGAACATTGTGATCAAGAAAAGTATTCGGGTGTAGGTAGAAAGTTTGGGCTACGAGTGTATGGAATGAAGTCATGAACAATTTGCTATGGATTCATCTATATATAGGGTGTTTGAGAGCTTGAACATATTTTTTTTATAGATTTTTCTTTTGTTTTGTTACTCTTTTTTGACGCAATTATGACCATTGGAACACAAATTCATGAAAAAAAAATTTAGAACTCAAGTGAAGTAACCTTTGGAACTCTTTAAAATTTTGGAGTTCAAGTGCATTGACCTTTGGAACTCATTAAAATCATGGAACTCAAGTGCCTTAACCTTTGGAATTTTAAATTTTAAAGCTTTAGATATAGAGAATTAAAATCTTGGAACTCAAGCGCATTAACCGTTGGAATTTTAAATTTTAAATTTTTAGATATAGAGAATTTAAATCTTGGAACACAAGTGCATTAACCTTTGGAATTTTAAATTTTAAAGTTTTAGATATAAAGTATCACACCCCGACCCAGAAAACCCATCCAGGCCGAGACGTGAGGGTTCCTACTCTACTCAATCATCACTGGCGCATTTATAATAAAATAAAAAACAACTAATCTAACAATTGATCTGGGGTCAAAATAGAAATTCAATTATAATTCAAGATTCAGATAAGATATTAAATCCTCAAAATCCTTACAAAAGGAATATGCATTAAATAATTCATCAAGATTGAATGAACCCCAAGTCCTCGAACACCTCCAAAGATGACGCGCCACCTTGTGCCTATCCAGTTGGGATCTACAGAAGAAGAGCTGACGTCTGCGCCTGCAAAACGCAGCCCGGGTAGGAGTGAGTAATAAGCTCAGCATGTTTCTATACTACGGTACTAACAAGGAAGGCAAACAGAATAGTGTCGCCCCCGAGCAAAGCCTAGGTGTATACAGGGGTCCTATAACCCCACCGCGTGTCCCTGAGGCCCTCGATCATGATCTTCCAGCTGGGCTGGTCACATGTCGGGTCACACTCAGTAGCAGGAAACAACACTGCTGACTCTCAACATGACACAGAACACTGTTTGGTGGGAAAACACACCACTGAGTAGGCAACTCCTCTACTCAAGAGTTTAAGAACGCCGGACACCGGCTACACCTCAGAACTCGGCTCGAGGCCAACACGACCTCTAAACCTCAAACAAGCATAAATTGCAGCCGACTAGACAGTCACCTCAAATCATCATATTATTATAACAGATTAAGTCCTAGACCTGACTACCCAGCCTCGGTCCTAAGGCTAGATCCGAGCTACCCGAGAGCCACGGATCGGCGATCAACCCATCGCCCACGCCTAGCCTAGGAATGCATCTAGTGCAAACAAGAGATGTATGATCATACACATAACAGCAGTTCAGGCATGCACCAATATGCCAAGCATTTCACAGGACCAGGCGTAGCACACAGCCCGCCTAAGGGTATGCATAGCATCAGTCTAGAATAAAGCAGATAAAAGGGCACTCCGGCCTACACGGGAAGCAACCCCAGCTAAACTATCAAACAGCTATGATAGCAATATAATAATATTATATTCAAAGCTTAGGGCGAACGTAAGGCCCATTTATTCTACACATCCCAAGGGAGGCGCGGCTCCCCTAGTTCAACCACAAGCCACGCACGGGCTTAAACAGATATAATAATAATATATCTAGATAATATCGAAAAACTAGATTTATCAATATTAAAGCAAATGATCTTGATAACTTCAAAAAATCATATCTTTCAATCCAACCGTCCGATTGAAGTGAAACTTGAGATGCCTACTCAACGACATACCCCGAATCACATATCCAAAAACTGGATCCATTGGATAGACGAAAATAGATCAAAACATATAATTTCGGTTAAATCTCAGATTAGATAAACCCAATTAAAAATCCCTTCAAAAATAAATTGGATTTAAACTAAACTTTCCAGATCACCCCTAAATATCACTAAGATCAACCCCTCCAAAAATCAGCTCAATTAAATATATAAAAACCACTTAAATCCTCACCTTAAACCAGCTGCCCTGTTTCAGCACAGTCAGCTTACTTAATTCACCAAAAATTACACGTTGCTCCAAAAATCATGAAACCAATTGGCACTGAAAGCTAACGCATAGATCTACAACTTGCATTGAGAAATCTAACTCAGATCATGCACGTAGAAGCCAGAAAACAAGCTAGAACACCACTGTTCTGCCAGAACAGAAAATCCGGAAATCAAGTGATGAAAAACATGCTTAAATCCATATCAAATCAAATCCAATTCCTACCAAACTTCAATCAGGTGTCAAGCAACCTATAACACATCATCTAGCATATTTAGACTCAAGAACAATCAAACACAAAGACTAATAACCCCTAATCAAACCTTAAATAAGAAACCTACCTTAATACGCTTTTCCTCAGCTGAATCCTCGCTAATCAGCCACTAATCCATCTCCAAACCAGTCCACAGGTCTTCCTCGAGCTTCGACGAATCCAACAAGCCTTCAAGCACTTGATTTGGTGGCCGGAGGGGAGAGAACGGAAGTGAAGAAGGGAAGAGGAAGGTCACGGCAGCCGGGGAAGAGAAGAAAAACCAGCAGAGAAGAAGAGGAGAAGGGGGGGCTCTTAAAGGTGTTACTGTAGCTACAGTAACCGCCTTACTACAGTAGCCGGGCTGCTACAGTGGTCGCGATCCAACCGCCCGTCTCGATCCTCTCCGATCTGGAACGCCAATGAGAATCTAATCAAACACAAATTACAATCAGAGACCGTGTGTGTACATCACGGGTGTGGAACCAACCGTCAAGGCGCAATTTATCAAATTGCCCTTGGGGTCTTCGCGATCAACCCGATCGCGCAACAAGGCCAAATGGGCCAGACCCTCGACCTAACGCGGTCGGACCGGGTTGGAGGAGCTGGTCCTCACAATCTATCACCCTTAAAGGAATTTCGTCCCGAAATTCGACAAGGGTAGGGTCGGAAACGAGAAAGCAAAAGCAACCACACCTGCACAAGACAAAAGGTCAGCAACCTCACTACATGAGCGACCACACAAACAAAGGGCACCAACGCCCACTACAACCACAAAACACAGGAGACACGCCTGGGGGTGAGAACCACTTGGGACACTGTGCACACGCGCCCCCAGCGCTCCCAAGTCACACCCCACAACACCTCTGCACCTCTAGAGGACTGACACGAACGAAACTGTCCTGTCTCTCGAGACTGGTCTCTCCTGTCAAGAATCTGAACTGACTGTTCTCTTGTGCAATGTATCTGGTCCGAGCTCAATCATCACCTCTGATGATTCCGGACGAAACTGAATGACGTCTCCTTGGCACCTCCGCTGCCAAACTAACTGGACCTTTGCGTCATGTCATCCGAAAGGGCACTCTGTCACCAACTACGAACTCCAATGGTTGTCACCTCTGAGCTATGCAAACCCTCTGTCACTCCGACTTGATCCATGCTGATCCTCTGGAGATCGGGTGACGATATCTGGATTGATGTCTAACGTCTCTGCAAAGTCTGCCCAATAAGCCGAAGAACAACATGAGAAGTCATCATAGGCCTCAAATGGGGTAACGTCGATGCTGAGCTGTCAACTGCTGAAGTAGGCAAACTCCACCATGGAACGTGATCTTGCCATCTGACATCTGCATCAATGATACGTGCTCTAAGCACATCACCAGGGATCTGAATGGTCCTCTCTGATCGTCTGTCTATCTGTGCTGCGAGATCCTGTGCTAACCGCTAACAAAAAATGGCCATGGGCTCCTAAGAGCTGTACTAGAGTCTGACTGTGAATCTGGAATTTCGATCTAAAATGATGGAAGTTGAACTATCATACAATCTGATCACCTCTCTGCGGATTGTATGATGCTATCTGAAATGGTGGGTGATGTCTCCACAGCCTTTGTCGAACAATCGGAAGCACGACGCGAACCGCTGTAATGCACCTCGAATGGCGCCGCATCAATCTGGACTGATGATTGTTGATGTAGACAAACCCTAGCAAGGGATGTACTCCTCTCAGCTACCTCCTGCAACCTGGTGATGATGCCCATCATGGTGTGCTTCTATCCCCACTCCGACACTGAAAGAGGGGATGTAATGGATCTGCTGGATCTGCAACACTGCTACGGAAGCACAACCTGTCGTCCGCTGATGCTGTCCAGTCCTCAATCGCGCGCTCGGTACCAACCGCAACAATGATCTCTATGATCACCGAAATCTGCGCTGGGTCTCTATCACTCTGGCCAGAAGAGCTGGAATGCTGCGAACAGCAAAGAGGATGTCATCTGGAACCAAATCCTCGAAACTCGACCCAACTGACTATCTGTCTCCAATGAGCTGACAAACCCACTGAATCTGCTCTAGCCTCTCTAGCAACCACCGACGGCTATCAACCTTAAAGGCACGGACGTCGTGACTTTAAGGCAAAGAGGTCTGACCACCTGGTCACTTTGGTCAACGATCCCGCGGTCCTAGAGATGTCTCTGCTGAATCTCGAATACCGTCTTCGAACTCCGCCGCTGCACATCTGTCTACTGCTGGCACAACCCATCCGCCGTATCCTGCCTCTAAAGGCCAAAACCTCGCACTGGGGCCAAACAACACCAATGCTCCCTCAGCAGCTGCGATGCGAACCCCAAAGGTTGCTCCTGCTTCTCCTCAACGCGTGAGTAGATGCGATGATGTCGACGGACGCCACTGCAAACTGATCAGGGTACGGCATGGTCTGGAAAGCTGTCTTCGGGATGTCGAAATCCCGAAGTCTCAGCTGGTGTAGTCGACACAAAAGCCAATCTCTGAAGTGGTCGACGAATCTCTCAGTTGCTAGCATGTCATCGACGCACAATAGCGGACACGTGCTTGCCACTGCCACACTGTCCAACTTCCTGAAGCCTATGTATGTAGGGAGGGAATCACCCACAAGTGAACCGGAACACACTCTGATGTTGCACAATTGGGCGAATGAAGTCCTGAGCTACTGACTCAGCCGACTGATCCTCGATTCTCCATATGCTGCTGGCATCTACATGCAAACTCGCATTGCTCAAAACCTCCTGTAGGGTCTCGACCTCGAACTCGGTATCCCGCAAAGGCGATAACCGAAAGCTTCTCAAAGAACTGCTACACAAACAACACGAGGGGAAACCGCTCTCCCAAGCACCCTCGAGAGCAAAAACGGAAGGGGTTCACCACAAACTGGTAAACAGGCCCCAACTCTCGACAACCAGAAGGATCGCCAACCCGCGACCTTCAACGAGAGCAAGACAACACCGTCAGGTGTACTCACAACACCCTCCCACGGCCAAGGAACACACAACTCGATGCGTGGCCAACCAACGCAACCGAGAAAACTGTCGAACCCCCAACGTGTACCACACGTGGGCGACAGGCACCTAGAGGCCCCCAGCCTCTAGCAAACGCCCCGACAAGAGCTGCTAACCCAAGCTCTTGTCCCAATCAGTGGCTACTCTCAAGCCACACTTGACTCCGGTTCCAAGCCGGCACGGCTACACAGGGACGAGTCACAAGGGAAAACCCCAAACCACCAAGAAACTGCACGCTACGAGACACGCCGAAGCTGAAGGCTGACGCTGAAAGCCGAAGCTGGTGGTTCTGAAACTGGCTGCTGCAGAAGCTGCTCACTCCTTAGGAGTGTGCGGATCGTCGACGAGACCGATCGCCGCACTGCCTCCAGCAAGCCTCCATCAGGAATCTGAACTCCGCGTCTGCCTCAGGTACCTGCCCCAACTGAGGTATCAACACACTGCTCAGGCCCACGCCGTGAGTCACGCACGACTGCTCTGTGGTAAGCGTCTCGCGCCCCTCACAGCCAGCACCGTTGGCGGAACGACTCCCGATGGCTAGCACTCGAGCACCCGGTGAGATCTCCCTCAGCAAGACGGTCCAGGCTACCTCCAACAAGAACTAGCACGACGCCACTGCCGAAACATCTGAACTCTGCCAACGGCTACCCCGCCGTTCCCTGAAACCCGAAACAACCCGGAACACACAACGACCACCGACCAACTGCCCGGTGTCAACCCTCAAGTCACCTGTCTCAGTAGCTAGAACACAGCCTAGGGCGCCCTAGACCGTCGTTCCAGCATACTGGGTCAGATGAACCAGCCAACCCGCGTGTTGCCACGCGGTGCGAGTACCCAAAACCAGAGGAGGGTACTTCCAACTACACCACCCTCCAAGGGTTGGTGCCAGGAAACAGTACGCGAATTGTTCCCACCACACAACCAACAGTGTCCCTAGTGACCCTGACAAGCGTCACTATGCATCGCTTACTGAGAAGGCAAGAACCAACAGCTTCCTAAGCAAGCGATCCTCCAGGATGTCCAACACATCCGGGATCCGGGACACCTCCCTCAACTAGTCCTCTACTGTCGAAGGATATCCAATGTCGCCTATAAACCACAACCGGTTCGCCTCTCGAAATTACGAGAGTACAAAGGCGACACACGTCCGATTCCCTACTCGCCCGTCTCCAGCACGGGGAGAGACACTGTCAGGCGAGGGAACGGACGACACCGGCGTGCATGCAAATCTCCCTTGAGACGTCATGTCACAGCCGAAAAACAACAAAACAAGCAACAATGAATAAACGGAAACATATCACACACGAGAGCAAACAAAACATGCAGGGATGCTCTAACCCTAGAACTATCCCAGTCCACGCTCAAACCTTAACCGCAAGCCTAATCCTATCCCTGGGACCTACAGCCTGCTCTGATACCAAGTTGTCAAACCCCGACCCAGAAAACCCATCCAGGCCGAGGCGTGAGGGTTCCTACTCTACTCAGTAATCACTGGCGCATTTATAATAAAATAAAAAACAACTAATCTAACAATTGATCTGGGGTCAAAATAGAAATTCAATTATAATTCAAGATTCAGATACAATATTAAATCCTCAAAATCCTTACAAAAGCAATATACATTAAATAATTCATCAAGATTGAATGAACCCCAAGTCCTCGAACACCTCCAAAGACGACGCGCCACCATGTGCCTGTCCAGTTGGGATCTACAGAAGAAGAGCTGACGTCTGCACCTGTAAAACGCAGCCCGGGTAGGAGTGAGCAATAAGCTCAGCAGGTTTCTATACTATGGCACTAACAAGGAAGGCAAACAGAACAGTGTCGCCCCCGAGAAAAGCCTAGGTGTATACAGGGGTCCCATAACCCCACCGCGTGTCCCTGAGTCCCTCGATCATGATCTTCCAGCTGGGCTGGTCACATGTCGGGTCACACTCAGTAGCAGGAAACAACACTGCTGACTCTCAACATGACACAGAACATTGTTTGGTGGGAAAAGACACCACTGGGTAGGCAACTCCTCTACTCAAGAGTTTAAGAACGCCGGACAT
Organism: Narthecium ossifragum; assembly: GCA_963920575.1. Lineage (NCBI taxonomy): Eukaryota > Viridiplantae > Streptophyta > Magnoliopsida > Dioscoreales > Nartheciaceae > Narthecium > Narthecium ossifragum. The sequence continues at coordinate 10,836,724 of OY986969.1, read as the reverse complement.
CGGCTACACCTCAGAACTCGGCTCGAGGCCAACACGACCTCTAAACCTCAAACAAGCATAAATTGCAGCCGACTAGACAGTCACCTCAAATCATCATATTATTATAACAGATTAAGTCCTAGACCTGACTACCCAGCCTCGGTCCTAAGGCTAGATCCGAGCTACCTGAGAGCCACGGATCGGCGATCAACCCATCGCCCACGCCTAGCCTAGGAATGCATCTAGTGTAAACAAGAGATGTATGATCATACACATAACAGCAGTTCAGGCATGCACCAATATGCCAAGCATTTCACAGGACCAGGCATAGCACACAGCCCGCCTAAGGGTATGCATAGCATCAGTCTAGAATAAAGCAGATAAAAGGGCACTCCGGCCTACACGGGAAGCAACCCCAGCTAAACTATCAAACAGCTATGATAGCAATATAATAATATTATATTCAAAGCTTAGGGCGAACGTAAGGCCCATTTATTTTACACATCCCAAGGGAGGCGCGGCTCCCCTGGTTCAACCACAAGCCACGCACGGGCTTAAACAGATGTAATAATAATATATCTAGATAATATCGAAAAACTAGATTTATCAATATTAAAGCAAATGATCTTGATAACTTCACAAAATCATATCTTTCAATCCAACTGTCCAATTGATGTAAAACTTGAGATGCCTACTCAACGACATACCCCGAATCACATATCCGAAAACTGGATCGATCGGATAAGCGAAAATAGATCAAAACATATAATTTTGGTTAAATCTCAGATTAGATAAACCCAATTAAAAATCCCTTCAAAAATAAATTGGATTTAAACCAAACTTTCCAGTTCACGCCTAAATATCACTAAGATCAACCCCTCCAAAAATCAGCTCAATTAAATATATAAAAACCACTTAAATCCTCACCTTAAACCAGCTGCCCTGTTTCAGCACAGTCAGCTTACTTAATTCACCAAAAATTACACGTTGCTCCAAAAATCATGAAACCAGTTGGCACTGAAAGCTAACGCATAGATCTACAACTTACATTTATAAATCTAACTCAGATCATGCACGTAGAAGCCGGAAAACAAGCTAGAACACCACTGTTCTGCCATAACAGAAAATCAGGAAATCAAGTGATGAAAAACATGCTTAAATCCATATCAAATCAAATCCAATTCCTACCAAACTTCAATCAGGTGTCAAGCAAGCCATAACACACCATCTAGCATATTTAGACTCAAGAACAATCAAACACAAAGACTAACAACCCCTAATCAACCCTTAAATAAGAAACCTACCTTAATACGCTTTTCCTCAGCTGAATCCTCGCTAATCAGCCACTAATCCATCTCCAAGCAGGAGTTTTTACTAAAAAGGATAAGTTTTCTTGTTTCCATGTGTTTTGCCTTTGACAGCACCACCAGCAATTAGCACTGAATGGAAGTGTGAGGGAACTTGATCTTGGGTATCATCAGAAAGATAGGGAGTATGCTGCAAAGGTGCCTATTGCCTTCTGCGTGCAACCGATCCAGCCAAATTTGCAGGAGGAAAAGTAGGATTGTTTATTAGCTCTTGTTAGTTCCTTGATCAAGCAATCTTCCTTTGTTATGTACTGTCTTCTCCACATGTGTCACTGTTACTACTGTATTTGATCTAGATGCAAGTATTTGTTTCAAGAATCCATCTCCTCCGCTCTGTTGAAGTCTATTTTCAGATTTAAGTGTATTTGTTTTATATCATATTAAGTACCGATTTCAATATATATTATGAGTTTTATTTGTTACATTATTGTTTTGTATAGATTGCACTTGTGGTGATGTTTGGAGAAACAGTTTTCGGTTTGGTATATGAAAATATCGTGTTTTGACTATGATTGAATAAGGAGACAATCACAGTTTTTTTTCCAAAAACTGAGATCTAAAATAGTTATAGATCACAATGTTATCAAATTTTCATCTCAGGTTTTTTTTGTGATTAAATAGCACATTTGACAACAGTTTCCCTCTAAAACTGAGATCTAAACCCATTAATAGGACAAAGTTAAATTGTTTCCATCTCAGTTTTTAAACCCTCTAATTACATACATTAACCGTGATTGAAACCTATAATACATTTCAGTTTTTAACCGTGATTGAATTAAACTACTTTCAATCACACCCAAGTAGATCACGGTTCGGAAACCGTGATGGATGTGAATAAATGACAGGGAAAAACTGTGATTGTTATGGTTTTTTCTAGTAGTGTGTTCATCTTCCTAGGATTATAACAAATTCCATTTTTGTTCAATGAGCTATGTTGGCTATCAAGGATCTCATTAAGTATGATCTTACTCTTCATAAACTTAGAAAGAGTAATTTTCAAATCATTATTTTCAAGGGTGAGATCCCTTTTTGATTCTCTCAAAATGATGATTTCCTTTTGTAAGTTACTTGAGTTAGTTTGTAAAATGCCATGCTCACATTTGCAATTCTCAAGTTCTTTTCTAAGTGAGGCATGATCATCACTAGATGTCTTACCCATCATGCATTTGTTTTCATTTTCCAATAAGTCAATCTTATGCATGGCATCTAGTTTTTCATATTCAAGCTTCTTCAAGTCCTTACATGAAGCATAATATTTCTTTTTAAGGAACTTGAAATCTTTAGCTAAGGAATGATAAGCTTCAAAAAGTTCATCAAAAGCTAGCTCATCATTTACCTCATGATCTACTTCCTTATCCTCGATGGCCATTAGACAAATATTTGCCTTTTCTTGCTCTTTTTCATCGGAGGAAGAATCCTTATCGCTTTCACTCCAAGTTGCCACCATGCCTTTCTTTTTCTTGAAACTCTTCTTTGTTGGCTTCTTGAGTTGAGAACAATCGGGTGTGTAGTGTCCGGGCTTTCTACACTCATAACATATAATGTAATTTAAATTAGATGAGATAGAGTTTGATTTTTCACCTTCGGAGGTTTTCTTCTTGAAATTTTTCTTTCCTCCTTGGTGATTGAGCATCCTTTTGATTTTTCTTATAATTGATGCCAATTCCTCATCACTTGAATCCGATTCTTCATCACTTGAGCTTGATGAATCTTGGTATGATAACTTGAATGCAACCGATTTGTCTTTCTTCTCTCCTTTATTGTTGCTTTTATTCAAGTTCATCTCATAGGTCATGAGTGAACCCATGAGCTCACCGAGTGATAGCTTGGAAAGGTCTTTGGCTTCTTCAATCGCCGTCACCTTGGGATCCCATGCTTTAGGTAAACACCTAAGTATCTTTCTCACAATTTCATCATTAGCATAAGATTTGTCAAGAGATTGAAGCACATTTAAAATATCATTGAACCGTGTAAACATTTCACTAATGGACTCATTATCCTTCATGCTAAACAATTCATAGTCATGAACAAGCATACTTATCCTAGTTTCCTTAATTCGGTTGGTTCCCTCATATGTAATTTCAGGCTTCTCCCATATTTCCTTGGTTGATTTACAACTTAAAACTCTACAAAATTTATTTGGACTCAATGCATAAATAAGAAAGCATTTGGCTTTAGCATTGATTTCCAATTTCCTTATGTCGGATGGAGTGTGCTCACTCTTAAGCTTGGGTATATTCCTTTCTTCATGCATTTTGCTAGGAATGAATGGTCCATCTTCAATGGTAAGCCAAACTTCATAGTCTAAGGATTGGATAAAAATTTCCATCCTAGTCTTCCAATAATTATAGTTTTCTCCATCAAAGTAGGGAGGCCTTTCGGTAGATTGTCCTTGTAGGTTTTCCATCTATACCTAGGATCCTCTAGGGTCGTTAAACCTCAAATATAGAGACGAGGCTCTGATACCAATTGAAGGTCCAAGGGGGGGTGAATTGGACCTTTTTGCGGAAATACGATAGACGAAAACCAAGATATAAAACTAGAAGACTAGTATGCTTGTTTAGTTATGAAAGTAATGAATAAAGCAATTAATGAAGGAAGAGTTAGGAGACTTGTACCAGATTTATAGTGGTTCGGCAAACCTTGCCTACGTCCACTTCACTCAAGATCCTCCTTAAGGTTCCACTACTTGTAAATCCCCTTACAAGAATTCCCACCAAGCTTCCGGGTGCTTGGCAACCTTACAAATCCTCCAACAACTGCTGGAGCTCTCCCTCAAGCTTACGGGTGCTTGAGAACCTTACAAATCACTCAAAGCTCTTTCTTGGATACTTCTCTCAAAGTCTACTTCACACTTGAAGTAGTTTTACAAAGGTTAAAGCTCTCAAAAGAAGACTAAAACTTGTTACAATGTAAACTAATATCTCCCTTAGTCTTACCCCAAGTTTGCTGCATCTTCTCATATATACTTGAGGTTTAGGGCCTTAAAAAATAACTTCCAACTGCTATTTTCTGTTTATGCAACGGCTCTTTAACGGCTAGTTTCTGGGCTCACGATCGACCTTCGCATCGTCCGTGACATCGACCGCCAGGATTTCTTGAGCCATGGTCGATCCACCTATCGACCGTCAAGCGTCACTATCGACTGTCGCATCGTACTTTTCTTCATAAAAAAAAAACGCTTCCCACAGTCGATGCACCGATCGACCGTCGCAACGTACTTTTCTTCATAAAAGTCCCATGGTCGATCCACGGATCGACCGCCAAACCCACGGATGCATCCGCGCATCATCCGTCAACTCTACGGATGCATCCGCGCATCATCCATGAGTTCCACAGATGCATCCGCGCATCATCCGTGAGCTCCACGGATGCATCCATGCATCATCCGTCAATCCAATAATAGCTTAAATATGAAAGTTAAAACTTGTTATCAACAAATATTTTATCACATATATATTTTAACATTTAAGAACATATTGGCATCATCAGAACATAATCAAAACGTCATTAGGGCTAACAATTTATTCCCAAACACACAAACAAAATCAAAATAACACATCTACACCCCAAAACAAAAATCATGCAACCATGCACACGAGCCAATGCAAAATAAACAAGAAGTCAAACCAATAAATATGGAGCAAGCAAGCATGCAATCAACAACTCACAAAGAATAAGATGATTCAAAATCAAGCATACAAAAGAAACAAGAGATCAAGCAAGCATGCAAGCAAAAAGCAAAATCAAAAATTGACCAAGCAAAAGCTAGGAATTGGGTTGCCTCCCAACAAGCGCTAAATTTATCGTCGATAGCAAGACACGAGAAAAGCTCAAGGATAGTATGGCTCCGCCAACATCACGGTTGGCTCAAGAGTGATGTCAAGAGGGAATATATGAATATAAGGTTTCAAACGTTGGCCATTGACAGTGAATGTAGCTCCCGAGAAAGGATTTTGTATCTCAACGGCTCCATGGGTGAAAACCTTAGTGACATCAAATGGACCATTCCACCTAGTCTTAAGTTTGCACGGGAAAAATCGGAGGCGTGAATTGTAGAGCCAAACCTTATCTCCCACATCAAAGGTTTTCCGAACTATGAGTTTATCATGAAAAATTTTAGTCCGGGCTTTGTAGATTTTGGTATTCTCATAGGCCTCATTTCGAATTTCTTCAAGCTCATGAAGTTGAAGTTTCCTATTGCTTGAAATATCATTAGAGTCCCAATTGAGAGTTTGAATCGCCCAAAACGCTTTATGTTGAATCTCGATTGGAAGGTGACAAGGTTTTCCATAGACCAATCGGAATGGCGACATCCGGATTGGCGTTTTGTAGGCCATTTGATAGGCCCACAAGGCATCATTGAACATAAATGCCCAATCCCTCCGGTCAATTCTCAAAACTTTTTCTAAAATCCGCTTGATTTCGCGATTGGACACCTAAACTTGGCCACTAGTTTGAGGATGGTAAGGTGTGGCCACCTTATGTGTAATTCCATATTTTTCAAATAGGGATTTGAGATGCCGGTTGGTGAAGTGAGGGCCACCATGGCTTATGATGGTCCTCGGGAAGCCAAAACGAGTGAAAATATTGCCATGCAAAAATTTCAACGCGACTTTATGATCATTGGTTTTTGTAGTGATTGCCTCCACCCATTTGGAAACATAATCTACCCCTACCAAAATGTATAAATAGCCATTTGATTGAGGGAATAGACCCATAAAATCAATACCCCACACATCAAAAACTTCACATTCAAGGATGGGAGTTTGGGGCATTTCATCACGTCTAGAGATTGTACCACCTTGTTGGCACCAGAGGCAAGCTTTAGCGAAATTATGGGAATCACGGAATATGGTAGGCCAATAAAAACCACTTTCAAAGATCTTTGCGGCGGTTTTCCTACCGGAGAAATATCCACCACAAGGATGAGAATAACAATGAGTGAGGATGGACGTAACTTCCGATTCGGGAACACACCTTCTCAGTAATTGGTCCGGGCATCGTTTAAGCAAGTATGGATCATGCCAAAAATAGTTCTTGATATGTGAGAAGAATTTGGTTGGATCATTTTTGGACCAAAAGAGTGGAATTTGCCCGGTGGTGAGATAATTGACAATATGAGCAAACCATAGCTTGGGAAATTGATCAATGGCCAAAAGATACTCATCCGGGAACAACTCATTGATTGGAATGGAATCTAAGATGTGCTTGGACGATAGCCTAGAAAGATGATCCGCTACAACATTAGAGGAGCCTATTTTATCTTTAAATTCAAGATTGAACTCTTGGAGAAGCAAGATCCATTGAAGTAATCGTGGTTTGGCATCCTTCTTGGAAAACAAGTACCGCAATGCGTGATCGGTGAAGATAATGATTTTGGAACCAAGGAGGTAGGATCGAAATTTCTCCAAAGAAAAGACTACCGCTAGCAACTCTTTTCTCGGTAGTCGTGTAATTGACTTGAGCATCATTCAAGGTTTTGCTAGCGTAGCATATGACGTGAGGGAGTTTGTCGATCCGTTGACCCAAAATGGCGCCCACGGCATAATCCGAGGCATCACACATGATTTCGAAAGGAAGTGAATAATCGGGTGCATGCACAATGGGTGCGGAAGACAAGGCCTCGCGAAGAGTAGTATAGGCATGCATGCAAGAATCATCAAAGTTGAAAGGAACATCTTTAGCAAGTAAGGCACAAAGGGGACGGGAAATCTTGCTAAAATCCTTGATGAAGCGACGATAGAAACCCGCATGTCCAAGTAAAGATCGGATTTGTCGAACCGATGATGGTGGAGGAAGTTTAGAGATGAGCTCAAGTTTGGCCTTATCAACTTCGATCCCCCTACTTGAAACAACGTGGCCCAACACAATCCCCTCATTTACCATAAAATGACTCTTCTCCCAACTCAAGACTAGGTTTATTTCCTCACACCTAGCTAAGACTTTGGTAAGATTCTCAAGCTAAGAGTCAAAAGATTGGCCAAAGACTGAAAAATCATCCATAAAGATCTCTAGAAAGTGTTCGATCATGTCTCCAAAGATGGCTAACATGCAACGTTGAAACGTTGCCGGTGCGTTACAAAGACCAAAGGGCATGCGTCGGTAGGCGAAGGTACCAAAAGGACAAGTAAATGTCGTTTTCTCTTGGTCCTTAGGGTCAATTGCCACTTGGTTATATCCGGAGTAGCCATCAAGGAAGCAATAGAAGCTTTGCCCAGCAAGTCTTTCCAAAATTTGGTCAATGAATGGAAGAGGAAAATGATCCTTTCTAGTGAATGAGTTCAACTTCCGGTAATCTATACATACTTGCCATCCCGTAGTTTGGCGAGTAGCGATGCTTTCTCCCCTCTCATTCTTAATCACGGTAATGCCCGATTTCTTGGGCACTACTTGGGTTGGGCTCACCCATTTGGAATCCGAAATAGGAAAAATGACCCCCGCCTCAAGGAGTTTAAAAACCTCTTTCAACACAACTTCCCTCATGTTTGGATTTAATCGACGTTGAAACTCTATGACACTCTTAGACTCATCCTCTAAATGTATGTGGTGCATGCATATAGATGGGTCTATTCCCTTGAGATCGGCAATGGACCACCCAATGACCCTCTTGTGCTTGGTGAGCACATTAATGAGTTTTCCCTCTTGTGCAAGAGTCAAGGATGAAGAGATGATAATCGGGAGAGAGCAATTCGGCCCAAGATACTCATATTTCAAATTGGATGGCAAGGGTTTCAACTCTAAGGTTGGAGGCTTAATCAAAGATGGGGGTGCCGGTGTGGAGGATATAGGTGGTAATGACTCAAAAGAAGTTTTTCGAAAGGCCATAGCACATGCATGTTCAAATTCATCGAGTAAATCCAAAGTGGGTAAATCCGCATCTTGCAACGCATTAAAAACCATTGAAAAATCATCGAAAGTTAACACTTCATCACGTAAACCCGGAAAATCCTCTTCAACACTCGGCAAATCATCAAAATTCAAAAAATCATTACCACTCGATAAAGAGTCATCACAAGCATCAACAAATGATTCACAAGCATCATCCATATCAAAATTCGCAACCATCACATCATTTGCACATTCATCCACAATATCATCATCTACTAACGAATCAACCATGAAACATTCATTCACATGCATAGATTGTCTAGTAGCATCAAAAATATTTAATTTCAACTCCATATTCCCGAATGTAACGGTCATGATGCCACTCCTACAATTGATGCATGCATTGGCCGTAGCCAAGAAAGGTCGTCCATGTCGCGCCCCGACCCGCGTAGGCCCAACCGGGCCGGGCGACGCGAAGCGGAACCTAACCTACTACGGAAATTTTGACAAGATTTCCATCTATTCGTAGTGGTTACCCTAGCAAATCATAACCATCCTGTATTATACAAATATTACAAACCCAAAAACTGAAACTGGATATTTATATACAATCCTCAAACAGGGAAATTATACATTTATCACTCCCGTAGGAGACTATCTATAACAAAAAAGTATAAAACTGTAAGATCGCCACCTCTCAAGCACCGCCAGACGCTACCACGTCACCAAACATCGGCCCGGTAGGGGCGACCGAAGAAGTGCTAGCGCCAGCACATGCAAAACGCAGCCCCGGTAGGAGTGAGCACTAAGCTCAGCAGGGACACTACATTACGACACTCACAAGGGAGGGAACACAACAGTGTCACCCCCAAGTCTATCCTAGGTGTATACAAGGGTCCCATAACCCTACCGAAAGTCCGTGAACGCAGGCCCAAAACACTGCAACTCTCAACATGACACAGAACACCGTTTGGTCGGTCGTGACACCGCTGGGCAGGCACTCCTCCTCCCAAGAGATTAGGGACACCGGACTCCGGCTACACTTCGGATACAACTTGAAGTCGACACGACCAAGCTACCCGAAAGCCCCGGATCGGCAACGCCCTATACAGATGCAACTAATGCGCAACACAATGCATGTTATGGACATGCATAGGATAATACCGATAAACATGCAACAGTATGTGATGATATATCAAACAAGGTCTGGGCACGTCACCCTGCCTGCCCGGGGTGGTGAGCAGGTAAATAAGGTCTAAGGAGCTGCTGCAGTGGTACCACCACCAACTGCCAGCAGTCCACCACAACACCTGCACCGGGAAGCAGCCCCGCAAACAACAGCTTACAGATATAACAAATAAAGCCCTCGGCGCACGCCGGCATGCAAGGCTAAGGAAAGCTGTAGGGCTACCCACCCGCTTATTCTAAACATCCCGGGAGTCATCACTCCCCCGGTTCACCACTGCCCTATTATAGGGCTAACATGCTTAAACATATGTACAAAGTATTAAGACAGTAAAGAAAACCGTCATACAAAGCCCCACGGCAAAACAAGATGCATTTCCTCTCTCTCTGCCATAGTCGGATCGATCCCTTCCCAAGGGAAGGATCGATCCCTCTAATGGAAGAGAGCAAACTCTCCCTATCGCGCTGAGTCCGATCGATCCGTCCCATCAGGACGATCGATCCGACTCGCGATAGGGAACGTCCCATGCTGTCCAAGGCATCGGGATCGATCGCCCTCACCCGGAGCCGATCGATCCTGCTCGGGTCAGCATGCCCAACGAAGAGGGATCGATCCATCTCACAGACGGATCGATCGGTTGGGTCCTCCGGTAAGCCGACGGCGAGAAATACCGCCGGAAAACTCCACCAAATCCCACCAAAACCTGGGATCTAGTTGTACGAAGCATCACGAATCCAAAACCGGCGGAAATACTACAATCTAACATGTATACAATAAGTTCTAAGCATAAGAACATCGACAGCCGGGAAAAACTTCCGAAAACCTGAGATGGATGTAGGTAGGAATCCCTACCGGAGCAAGAGCAGCTTCAATCCCAGCTGCTAGGCCTTGGATCGTCCACGAACTCTTCGAAATCCAGAGAAAATCTCAGCCAAGAACTCGGATTTCCAAAAAGATTCAAGGAAGAAGGTTTTGTCTGCTTTATAGGAAAACGAACCGACTTAGCAGGATCGATCCGTCCAAGGAGACCGATCGATCCAGCCAGGAGAGTGATCGATCCAGCCAAGGAGACCGATCGATCCAGCCAAGGGAACGATCGATCCAACCAAGAGACCGATCGATCCTTCTCCGAGTCCGATCGATCCGTCCCAAGAGGCCGATCGATCCCTCGCAACAATCCACGTTCTTATCAAAGACTGATAGATCCCTCTAGCAAGGAAGGATCGATCCGTCTCTCGCAAGAAGCTGGACTTGGGCTAAAACTTAAGCCCAAGCCCGGATCTTTCGATCCCGGGTCCCACTAACCATTCTAGCCCAACAATACCACAAACATGGTCTATGTGTGCACACGCGAGTGTGAAACAAGCCGATAAGGCGCAATTTACCAAATTGCCCTTGCGGTCTACAATGAGCCACAGGAGTAGAGGGACGGGTCCTCACATCCTAATACTCTTAAAGGAAATCTCGTCCTTAGATAAGATAAGGGTAGGGCTCGGAAGCAAAGAAACAACTACACTAGACGACATGACAAAAGTTACCTCGAGAAGGGAACAAGTGCGGATACTCCTGCCGCATGCACGCCTCGCGCTCCCAGGTCATCTCCTCGACGCCTCTGTGCCTCCACAGTAACTTGACCAAGGGAATCGTCTTGCCCCGCAAAACCTGATCCCTCCGGTCAAGTACTCGAATAGGCTGCTCAACGAATGTCACGTCTGACTCAAGCTCGATGTCATCCACTCTGATGACATGCGATGGGTCGGGATGGTACTTCCTCAGCATCGACACGTGAAAGGTCGGGTGCACAGCAAACATGTGTTGAGGAAGGTCCAAGCGGTAGGCTACCTCGCCGACCCCCTCTGTGAGGACCTGCCCCTCTACCCCTGTGGCTCGTTGTAAACTGCAAGGGCAATTTGGTAAATTGCGCCTTGTTGGTTTGTTTCACACCCGCGTGTGCACACACTGGCCTTGTTTGTGTTAGTGTTTGTTTAGAATGGCTAGGTGGACCCAGAATCGGAAGATCCCAGCTCGGGCGCGCGGAAGCTTGCCTTTGGGGCCGCTGACGACCCTTGAGCGATCGATCGCTCCTTGGAGCGATCGATTTGACTCGTGAGCGAGTCGGTGGGTTTGACCCGCTCGGATCGATCCGACTTGGTGTTGGGATCGATTCGGGGCGCGAGCGATCGATCGCTCCTTGGAGCGACCGATCGGACTCGCGTCGGTGGCTTTTTCTGCTTCGCGAGGACAGCCGCCGCTGGCCGTCGCTCTCTCTTGTCAGAGGGAGAGGACTTTTCCTCCCCTCCTTCGCCTTTCTCCCTTCTTTCCCGGCTGTCCCCTCCCCCCTTTCCTCCTTTTCTCCTTCCCCTTCCTCCTTCTCCTTCCTTTCTCTTTTCTTCTCTCCCGACGTTGCTCTTCCCCTGTTTTTCCGGCAGCCACCTTCCCCTCTTCCGTTCTCCCTCCTCCGACCATCGTTTTGGGTGTTCTAAGGCTCGTTGGATCCGTGGCAATGAGAGGAAGACCCCTGAAGTTGTTTGGTGCCTTGTTAGTGATCAACTCGCGGTGAATCAGCCGAGGAAGCGCTATTAGGTAGGTTTATACCTACTGATGTTGTTTTTGGGTTTTCTTTAGATCTAGCCGTTGGATCTTGTTGATCTTTATCTTGTTGTATTCCTTATGCTTATTAGAATTTCTGATATAAATTTCATGATCTTTGGTTAAGATTTGAGTAGGTTTTATGCGTGATTAAGCTCGGATTTCTGGTTTTCTGCTGTTCATGAAGAACAGCCGGCTTACGGCGTGTTGTTCGGCCAGTACGTACATGATCTTGGGTTGTGATGAACATGAGAGTTGTAGATCTTTGAGTCTACTCTCTAACCCCGCTGAGTTTTAATTTTCTGATTTTCCTATGATTTATTATGAATTGTTTGCTGGAGGGCTGCGTTGCAGCAATTAATTGGTAAGTTAGTTTGATTAACGGTTTTGTTTGGTGTTTTCCCGTTAATCCAACCATTGGATGATTATGGATTTTAGGTAGTTGATCCTGGTATATACACCTACTGATGACTAAGTTGGATCTTGAATCCGACGTCGTTTGGATGTCAGATCGACGGGATCAATTAGCCCCTAAGTAGAGGCTTTGAGTGTTTTGAATATAATATTATATTTTGGAATATAATATTATATTGTTTACTGTTCATCATCGTTTTCGGGGTTGTTTCCCATTGCAGGAGTCTGCGGTCGACGGTCGCGGTACCGTCGTAATGCTGGGACACGCTGCGGATCGGCTGGCAGCGGTTGGTAGTACCGCTGCAGCGATCCGGTTGACTTGTATGCTACCCTTGACATACTGTTGCATGCCTATCTCCTGATTGTGTATGTCATAGCATGCATTATTGTTTTGTGCACTAATTGCATTGGTTAGGGCGTGGGTGATCTTTGGGTCGCCGTCCCGAGGCTGGAAGCTCGGGCTTAGCCCTAAGACCGGGGTTGGGTAGTTTGGTCCCGGTTTGAATTGTAGTGTTCAGTCAACTTGATGATAGGCCTAGATGACTGGTGCACTTGTTGATTGATGATTGTACAGGTCGTGTCGGCCTTGAGTCGGATGCTGAGGTGTAGCCGGTGTCCCACTGTGCTGACCTTTGGTGTCGCCAGTATTGTTCATGTGACTGAGTGCCGTCCCTGGGCCTCAGGGACACGCGGTGGGGTTATGGGACCCCTGTATACACCCAGGTCTTGCTTGAGGGCGACACTATTGCGTTTCCCTCTTCCTTCTGTATGTCGCAGTGTAGATCCCTACTGAACTTAGTGCTCACACCTACCCGAGCAGCGTTTTGCAGGTGCAGGCGTCAGTTCTTCCTCTGTGGCCCCTACCGGGCAGTTGGTCGGCGGTGCGGCGGCGCCTGGTGGTTTTTGAGAGGTGGCGATATTTACTGATTTTACCTTATGTTAGTTTGTCTCCTACGGGAGTAATGTTGTATTCGAATCTTCCCCTCTCCGAGGATATGTATATTAAACACTTTGAGTTTTAAATTTGTGGTTCGATGTTGTTAAATTAATATCTTTTAATTGGGGGTGTCTTTGGTGAACTGTTAGGAAGACCAATAGGTTAGAGGGAACCTTCGCCGTCTTTTTCCGCGTTTTGTAGGTTCCGGTTCGCGTCGCCCGGCCCGGTTGGGCTTTCGCGGGTCGGGGCGCGACACCCTCTAAGATCTCAAACGGCCTGACGAACATCAGAGCCAACTTGCCCCCGCTGCCAAACCTGATAGTACGGTGCTGTTCAGAGGAACACACTGTCGCCAACTGCGAACTCAAGCGGTCGTCGCCTCTGATCTGCATAGCTCTTCTGCCAGCTCAGAGCCGTCAGAAGCCTCTGCCTGATCTGCACTAACATCTCTGACGACCTCCTGACGATGTCTGGACTGGTGAGTGAAGCCTCTCCAATCTCTGTCCAGCACACTGGGGAACGACACGGCCTACCGTAGAACGCCTCGAAAGGTGCTACTCTAAGACTGGACTGGTAGCTGTTGTTGTAGGCGAACTCCACCAAGGGAACGTGCTCCTCCGAGCTGCCTCCTGCGTCGAGAACACATGCTCTCAGCATGTCCTCCAAGATCTGGATCGTCCGCTCTAACTGCCCGTCTGTCTGCGGGTGAAACGCCGTACTGAAGGTCAGGAGTGTGCCAACTGCCTCCTTAAAACCCCATCAGACCCTACTAGTGAACCTGGGGTTACGGACTGACATGATAGAAACTGGAACCCCTTGTAGTCTGACTACCACTCGGACGTACAAACCGCCCAACCTGTCAGACGAGTCTGTCGTCCGCATAGGCAGGAAGTACGCCGATTTGGTCAATCGATCAACGATGACCAAAATCGCGTCATTCCCCCTAGGAGATCTCGGTAGCCCGGTCACGAAGTCCATCGTGATGTGCTCCCACATCCACTCAGCTAGTGGAAGCGGCTGTAGTATCCCCGGAGTCCGCTGGTGCTCTGCCTTAACCTTCTGACAGGTAAGGCAACGCGATACGAACTCCGTCACTGCCCTCTTCATCCCGCGCCAACGGAACTGTCGCCGAAGATCCTGGTACATCTTGGTGCCGCCGGGATGAACTGCAAAGCAAGAGTGGTAGAACTCTCGTAGGACGTCGTCTCGAAGAACTGGATCTGCTGGAACCGCTACTCTGCCTCGGAACCGTAGCCCTCCATCTGGCGATACTGTCCAGTCTCCGTCTGTACCCTCAGTGCCCGCTGCTGTGAGTAACTCCTCGAGCTCTGGGTCACTGTGTTGTGCCTCTAACACTCTGGCTAAGACTGTTGGCATGCTCTGCACTGCGTAGAGGAAGCTGCTGGATCCCTGATCCTCAAACTCGAGCCCCAACTGGCCCGCTGTCTCTAGAGCCTGCCACTGCCACGCTGACAACCCTGCAACTGCTGCTCTGGTGTCTCTCACCTATCTGCTCAGTGCGTCTGCTACGATGGTTGCCTTACCAGGATGGTAATGCAACTCAAAGTCGTAGTCCTCCAGTAGCTCCATCCAGCGTCGCTGCCTCAGGTTGAGGTCACGTTGGGTGAAAACGTGCCTCAAGCCCTTATGATCTGAGAAGACAGAAAACTTCTCGCCATAGAGGTAGTGACGGCAGGTCTTCAGGGCGAAGACCACTGCTGCTAACTCTAAGTCATGGGTCGGGTAGTTCCTCTCATGGTTCTTCAGCTGGCGAGAATCATAGGAAACTGCGTGGCCCTCCTGCATGAGGACACACTCCAAACCCTCACCGCTGGCGTCGCAGTAGACACTGTAACCAACGCCTCGCTCGGGGACGATCACACCGGTGCACTGGTCAACCTAGTCCTCAGCTCCACGAAGGCTCGCTCACAAGCATCATCCCACACGAACGGGACGGCCTTCTATGTCAGTCTGGTCAATGGCCCGGTGACTCTGGAGAAGTCCCGCACGAACCGTCTGTAGTACCCCGCCAAGCCCAGGAAACTGCGGACCTCGAACACTGTCCTCGGTCTCTGCCACTGTACCGCTGCCTTGACCTTGGCGGGGTCGATTGAGATCCCCTGCTGCCAACACCACGTGTCCAAGGAACCCCACCTGTGCAAGCCAGAACTCGTACTTGGAAGCCTTGGCATAAAGCCGATGCTCCCGAAGTAGCTGCAACACTGTCGCCAAGTGTCGTTCGTGCTCCGCCTCTGACCGAGAATAGATGAGAATGTTGTCGACGAACACCACCACGAACTCGTCTAGCAAGGGCCGGAAGATCCTCTGCATGAGATCCATGAACGCTGCTGGTGCGTTCGTCAGCCCAAGCGGCATCACCACGAACTCGTACAGGCCGTACCGAGTCCGGAATGCCGTCTTCGGGATGCCGCAATCCCGAACCCTCAACTGGTGGTAGCCGGTGCGGAGGTCAATCTTTGATAACACTGAAGATCCTCGCAACTGGTCAAACAGGTCGTCGATCCGCGACATCGGATACATGTTCTTCACCGTCACCCTGTTGAGCTGCATGTAGTCTATGCAAAGTCGAAGGGTATCATCCTTCTTCTTTGCGAACAACACTGTCGCCCCCCAGGGAGACATGCTGGGACGGATGAAGCCTCTGTTGGTCAACTCGTCTAGCTGGGTCCTCAACTCACTCTGCTTTGTTGGAGCCATCCTGAAAGATGGGAGAGAGATCGGTGCGGTACCTGGTACTAGGTCGATCTCAAAATCGACCTCTCTAGGTGGTGGAAGCCCTGGCAACACCTCGGGAGACACGTCGGTGTAGTCGCACACGACCCTGGGAAAACTGCACTGCTACACTCCCTCAGAACCGGACAGGGACAGGCTGGCCAACAAGGCTGAGAGCTCGCTGCCACGCCTCCCAACACCACAAACAAAGGAATCGGCGGAGAACCGATCCCCCAACAACACAAACCGTGTCCCGTCGGGTGTCCAAGCAACCACCCTCCGGCGACCACAGTCGATGACGGCCCGGTATGCTGCCAACCAGTCCATACCGAGTATCACGTCGAAGCCAGTCATGTCTAGCACCCGCAGGTCTAGACTGATCCGGAGGCCTCCAACCTCCAAGGAACAAGATCGCCAGACCCGGTCCACCCTGACCGCTCCGCCGATCGGTGAGTCTACAGACTGTGCCACCTCTAGCCGACTCGTCTCTAACCCTAGCGATGCCACGCACATGCTAGCAATGTAGGAGTGAGACGCCCCTAAATCTATCAGCACATCTACTAAGGAACTAGAAAGCTGAAAGATACCTCTGAGGACGGATGGCTCTGCCGCTGCCTGCTGATACTGCCGCGGTTGTTGGTATTGCTGTGGCTGCTGGTACTGCTGCGGCTGCTGGCACTGTAACGGCTGCTGGTACTGCGGTGGCGGCTGATACAGCTGGACGGTGTCCTGCCGCTCACGAACTTGGAGGGCAAACACCTGCCCCCGCTGGCCGCCTATACCTCTGGGACGCCCCGACCCGCGTCCACCCCCGCTCCCCTGCCAGGCACCGGACCCTCCACCTCTACTGCCTTGCGGCATAGCGCTCTGCGCTCCTCGCGAAGTGCAGTCTCTACGGTAGTGCCCCGGCTGCCTGCAGAGGAAGCAAGTGGGTGTCGCGCCGCCAGGCTGCCGTCCCTGGTCTCCCCTCGTCAGTAGAAAAGGGGCTGGTGGGCTCGGTAGTGGTTGCTGGTACTGCGGTGCACGCTGCGGCCGCTGCTACGAGGGCCGCTGACGCCATGGCTGCCCCCTACCGAGCCCCCCTCTGCCCTGGGGTCGCTGCTGCGTACTAGTGAGGGGTGCCGGTGGAACTGCCCAGCACCTGTCGTGCCGCAACTGAGCCTCTACTGACAAGGCGCAGTTCAGGATCGCTGAGTACGACTGGAAGCAGTGTGAGCTCGTCTGTCGCCGGATCTCCGGCCGAAGTCCCCACTCGAACTGACGCACCCTGGCTGCCGCTCTGCTGCAACTGACCCCGCAAACCGAACAATGTGCGTGAATCCGGAGGCGTACTGCTGAACTGAGCGAGTACCCTGCAAGAGGGACTGGTACTCGCGGGTCAGGGCGTCACGTGCACTAGCTGGAAAGTGCACGTCCAAGAACATCGCCCTGAACCCCTCTCACAGTGGCACCTCTCCGTCACTGGTGTGCTGGGCGGTGCGCCACCAGTCACGAGCATCTCCATCGAGCTGGAACGCTGCGAGGGTGACCCGAACCCGGTCGTCCTTGACGAAGAGAGCCTCTAGGACGTGCGAGACTCCGTTGAGCCAGTCGTCCGTTGCGGTCGGATCTCCAGACACACCGCTGAACCTGGGCGGGTTCAGCCGCTGGAAAGCCATCGTGATAGCCACCGAGGCCCGCCCGTCGACAAGAACAGGGGTCTCCTCCTCGGCGAGGAAGACCTCTGCCTGCTCGACCGAAACCGCTACTGGTGATGGTATAGTCCGTCTAGTCCGGACCACCCTGACAGGAACAGTCCTGTCAGACGCGACCGACAACCGTAGGTCGGACGTGAG
This sequence comes from Narthecium ossifragum, assembly GCA_963920575.1. Taxonomy (NCBI): domain Eukaryota; kingdom Viridiplantae; phylum Streptophyta; class Magnoliopsida; order Dioscoreales; family Nartheciaceae; genus Narthecium; species Narthecium ossifragum. Next base: position 10,818,853 of record OY986969.1, on the reverse strand, counting down.
CTCCCGACATCTGCACGATCACCAATAGCAAACGAGCTTTCACTCGTCAGAACGGCAAAACGAACAACACATCAATAAAGCGGAAAAGCATAACACATCACAAGGAGAGTATGCAAGGATGTTCTAGACATAGAACTAACCCAGTCCACGCTCAATCTCAACCGAACCTGATCCTAACACCCTAGGATCTACAGCCTATGCTCTGATACCATGTTGTCGCGCCCCGACCCACGTAGGCCCAACCGGGCCGGCCGACGAGAAGCGAACCTAACCTACTGCGGAAATTTTGGCGAGGTTTCCCTCTATTCGTAGTGGTTACCCTAGCAAATCATAATCATCCTGTATTATACAAATATTATAAACCCAAAGACTGAAACTGGATATTTATATACAATCCTCAAACAGGGAAATTATACATTTATCACTCCCGTAGGAGACTATCTATAACAAAAAAGTATAAAACTATAAGATCGCCACCTCTCAAGGACCGCCAGACACCGCTACGTCACCAAACATCGGCCCTGTAGGGGCGACCGAAGAAGAGCTAGCGCCAGCACCTGCAAAACGCAGCCCGGGTAGGAGTGAGCACTAAGCTCAGCATGGACACTACACTACGACACTCACAAGGGAGGGAACACAACAGTGTCACCCCCAAGTCTATCCTAGGTGTATACAAGGGTCCCATAACCCTATCGAAAGTCCGTGAACGCAGGCCCAAAACACTGCAACTCTTAACATGACACAGAACACCGTTTGGTGGGCCATGACACCGCTGGGCAGGCACTCCTCCTCCCAAGAGATTAGGGACACCGGACTCCGGCTACACTTCGGATACAACTTGAAGTCGACACGACCTCTAAACATCGAACAAACATGTATTCAGGTCAAACTAACCTTATAATCGAAAATGACTGAATACTACAAATCGAGTCCTCGACCAAGCTACCCGCAACGGTCCTAGAACTAGATCCGGGCTACCCGAATGCCCTGGATCGGCAACGTCCTACACAGATGCAAGTAATGCGCAACACAATGCATGTTATGGACATGCGCAGGATAATACCGATAAACATACAACAATATGTGATGATATATCAAACAAAGTCTGGGCACGGCACCCTGCCGGCCCTGGGTGGTGAGCAGGTAAATAAGGTCTAAGGAGCTGCTGCAGTGGTACCACCACCAACTGCCAGCAGTCCACCACAACACCTGCACCGAGGAGCAGCCCCGCAAACAACAACTTACAGATATAACAGATAAAGCCCTCGACGCACGCCGGCATGCAAGGCTAAGGAAAGCTGTAGGGCTACCCGCCCGCTTATTCTAAACATCCCGGGAGTCATCACTCCCCCGGTTCACCACTGCCCTATTATAGGGCTAACATGCTTAAACATATGTACAAAGTATTAAGACAGTAAAGAAAACCGTCATACAAAGCCCCACGGTAAAACAAGATACATTTCCTCTCTCTCTGCCATAGTCGGATCGATCCCTTCCCAAGGGAAGGATCGATCCCTCTAATGGCAGAGAGCAAACTCTCCCTATCGCGCCGAGTCCGATCGAAATCCAGAGAAAATCTCAGCCAAGAACTCTGATTTCCAAAAAGATTCAAGGAAGAAGGTTTTGTCTGCTTTATAGGCAAACGAACCGACTTAGCAGGATCGATCCGTCCAAGGAGACCGATCGATCCTGCCAGGAGAGCGATCGATCCAGCAAAGGAGACCGATCGATCCAGCCAAGGGAACGATCGATCCAACCAAGAGACCGATCGATCCTTCTCTGAGTCCGATCGATCCGTCCCAAGAGGCCGATTGATCCCTCGCAACAATCCATGTTCCTATCAAAGACCGATCGATCCTTCTAGCAAGGAAGGATCGATCCGTCTCTCGCAGGAAGCTGGACTTGGGCTAAAACTTAAGCCCAAGCCCGGATCTTTCGATCCCGGGTCCCACTAACTATTCTAGCCCAACAATACCACAAACATGGTCTGTGTGTACACACGCGAGTGTGAAACAAGCCGACAAGGCGCAATTTACCAAATTGCCCTTGCGGTCCACGACGAGCCACAGAAGTAGAGGGATGGGTCCTCACAGTCCAAGTATGGTGGGAATGGATTTCTTATGTCTAATACCCGGTTCCATGTCAAGCACAATGAAGTTGACCGGGAAAACACATCTATCGACCTTGACTAAAATGTCTTCAAGAACACCCCGTGGTGTCTTGATAGATCTATCGGCCAATTGCAAAGTCATCGAGGTCGACTTGAGCTCTCCTAAGCCAAACTTACAAAATAAGAAGTAGGGCATGAGATTCACACTAGCTCCTAAATCAAGAAGAGGCCCCTCAATCAATTGATCTCCTATTATGCAAGAAATGGTAAGAGTGCCAGGGTCTCTTTATTTCGGAGGTAGATCGAGTTGAAGAATAGAGCTAACTTGCTCAGTTAGGAAGAGCTTTTTAGAGACATGAGACTTAGATTGCCTCTTGTGGGTACACAAGTCTTTCAAGAATTTGGCGTAAGAAGGCACTTGCTTGATGGCATCTAATAAGGGAAGGTTGATGTGGACTTTCTTGAAGAGTTCTAGCATCTCCTCAAACTTGCCACTCTTTCAAGGTTGGGATGTGGCTTGAGGATCAACTAGTGCGTGAGGGTATGAAGCCTTAGGAATGTATGCTTTGGTTGGTAAAGGATCGAGTAAGATAGGTTCAGTTTCCTTGAAAGATGACAATGGACTCGAAGAATCATGAGGGGTATGATGAGGTGATGCTTGAGAGTCTTTCATTGAAGTAAACAAATGAGGTTCATGCTCTTGCTCTAATGTGGTGTCTTTGGGCATCTCAACATTAGGAAAAATCTTTCCACTCCGGAGGGTAGTGACCGCTTGCACTTCCTCGTGAGTGGAATCGACAAAATGTTGGCCTTTAGGGTTTGCTATGGGTTGACTATGAAGTGTACCCTCCTCACTTCTTGCCATAGTATTGGCCAATTGGCCTATTTGCACTTCCAACTTTGCAATGGATTGGGAATGAGAATGTAAAAGTTGGGTGCTTGACTCAAAAGAATCCAAGGCCTTGAGAAGTCTTTCCTCAATAGAAGGATCACGTTTCGGAGCTTGAGGAGCTTGATGGACTTGATAGGGAACTTGGTATGGGGAAGGCACAGGTGGCCTTTGATTCCAATTTGGAGGATGAGATGATTGATGATAACTTGACACTTGAGGTGGATATGCATGAGGAGCTTGAGGTGGCCGGTAGGTGGTTTGATTTTGTGGAGGTTGGTTAGAAGGATATGGCGCTTGATACCTAGGAGGATAGCTTGGGGCTTGATTGCCCGCAATCGGAGGCCTAGAATTGTATGTATTTGGAGGTTGTTGGCCGGGATTTCTCCATGAAAAATTTGGATGATCCCTAAGACCGGGATTGTACGTATTTGAGTAAGGGTCATAAGTAGGCTTGGATTGATTGAAGACCGCATTGATATGCTCTTGCATGAGCTCCGGATAATCATATTCCAAATGGCGATCAGTAACTAAGTGGCCGGGAGTCGAACATAGGAAGCAAATTTCTCCCAATGATGGAGAAGTGAGTGGGTAGCTCGATGAAGAAGGAGTAGAAATTTGATTCAAAGAATGAGCAAGAACTTGATCAAATTTTCTACTTAGGGTATCAATTTGTTGTGCTACACAGGTGGCTTCGGATAGCTCTAAAACTCCTCTAGAGTTGGATTGTCCCTTAGGACTTGAAGTGTCCCTAACATTTCTTGAAGTGAAGGCATGGTTTTGGAAATTAATGGCAAGCTTTCCAAATAGAACCCATGAGTCCTCGTATGGATTTGTCATGAACACCCCACCACAAGCGGTGTCTACGTCTTGTTGATGTCGTATTCTAAGGCCATTGTAAAAATAATCGACAAGAGACCACTTTGGAATTTGATGGTGTGGGCATTTCCTAATAAGCTCTTTAAACCTGTCCCAAGCATCATGAAAAGGTTCATCATCTTCTTGACGAAAGGTCGCTATTTGGGTCCTCATTTCATGAGTCTTTGTTATGGGGTAGAATTTTTCTAGGAAAACACTTTGTAATTGGTCCCATGTGGTGATCGTTTGGAGCTCAAGGGATCCTAACCAATGCTTGGCTTTGCCCTTCAAGGTAAATGGAAACAATTTCAATCTCATTGCATCCTCGGTAAAATTTGGAATTTTGACCGTGGAACTCTTTTCAAGAAAATCTTCTAGGTGATAGTAAGGGTCCTCATTACTCAAGCCGTGAAAGTTTGGAAGGAATTGAAGGAATTGAGGCTTATACTCATAGTGTGTGGCTTGAACAATGGGTTGTTGTATGCCCGATGTGGGTGCAAATGTAGAAGGGACATAATAATCCTTCATACTCCTACGATCCGGGATAGGATTGGCATTGGGATTGGGGTCCGGGTTGGGATTATCCATGACTTGCGAAGGTGGTAATTCCTTATGCAAGAAAACGTTTGAAGATTTCCTAGAGTCTAAGAATGCTAGTAATGTGATATCTAGGTCATGATCATCAATCATTCATTCATATGGGAATTTGGACCATACAAGATAAGAGATACATTACAGTGGGTTGGTCCAAGAACCTTGTATCTTTGCCCGTAGATGAGTCACTTCGCCGCTCGGAAGCTTCACCTACAAACACAAAAAGATATAACAATATAAGCAACGTTCTATTTTTTGTATTTTGTAATAAAAGAAAGTAAGGCAACCTAATTGAAGGAAGAAATTTATCCAGTAAGAAATTCAACTCATCAATTCCCCGGCAACGGCGCCAAAATCTTGACACGCCCAAACCACTCATCGTAAAAGTGACTAGGGCGTCGAGACTACAAAATTAACCGAATCCTAACTAACTAGTACGTAGCTAGCGAGAGTCCGGGTCGATCCACAGGGAAATGAGAATTGATTAACGTATTCGATAGATAACTTCCAACAAATAGCTAAAATAATTTGGGTTTTTGGATTAATGATGATTAAAGTAATTAACTATGTAAAGGGAAATAAAACTAATATGGAGAAGCCTTGGGACTTCCATTTCATTGTAAGTTCTAGTGTAGCCTCCTAAGGAATTAATGTGTATAATCCAATTGGGACGATCGAAATCTAGAAGTCGACAAGCGGGTGGTTAGCCTCACTTATCACTCAACGAAAGTTGGCTTAGAATCTTCCGCCGGCAATAATCACATTCACAAAGTGGACGAATGAGTGATTAACTTCTATCGTCGCTAACGAACCTTCGATTAAGATCGATTCGTCGCAAGAAAAATGTATTGTATGGAATTGGGCATTGGATTGAGATGGTTCTAGCACCTCGAATCCAATGCAAGAGAGAGATAGAATGGGCCCTCTAATTTGAGAGATAGGGATGGTTCTAGCATCCCTAAACTCTAATCTAGAGCTATTCATCCTCCCAATGTAATTGGATGTGTTTCTAGCACATCCAACTCATTGGGGCATAACAACAAACACCCATCATGCACAAGTTCTAACTCATACCAAATAAGGGCATTCATCCATTCAACAAATAAGATCCAAATACAAAGATAGAGAAATCATGCTCAAATCTATACAATAGATCATCCCAATGGATTACACATCAAAAATCCCTAAGAAAACAACACAATATTCCTACAACTACATGGAAATCCCTTTTTCTGGGTTGATTAATTCCCTCAATAGTTGCTTGCTGGGAAACTAAAAACGGATCAATCCGTCTAGATTAGGGGATTGATCCGCCGGACTGTTCAACTTGTTCTCTTGATCCATCCTACTCTTTCAGTAGGATCCATCCTACTCTTTCAAGGGTCCATTCTACAGAGAGGATCGATCATTCCTCTTTCAAAGGATCGATCTTCCTCGGGCGTAGCCAGAAATTGAAGATTTTGATATCAAATGATCGATCTTACACCTATAGAAGGATCGATCTTACCTTCGTAATGAAGAAAATTAACAGTTCAGATCTAATCCGAGGTTGGAGATACTTAAGGCTATAAATAGGACTCTTTCTAGGGTTTGAGGGGGGATTGCTAGATACTTTTGGCTGCTACTTTCTACAGTTTTATATTTTTCTTAGGTTTTCTCTAGATTATTGGAATCTTTTGAGGATTGTTCTGGATGGCCCTGCGTGGCTAAATCTTGATTCTTGGTCAAGAAAACTGAAACCTCAGAATCAATAAAACTGTGAGATCTAATCTATTTATATTGTTCAGTTTATACTTGAGTATTGAATGTTCTACTGTGATTGAATGTTCATGATTGTCTTGTTTAATTGCTAGGAGGACTACTGGTGAGTACATGAAAGTGCACTCTAAACAGTCTTATAACCATCTCAATTGCTAGATTATTATCCTTAATCAACAGTTTTATTACTATTTTTATATCTATATGTTGCTTCACATAGTTGTTTGGAAAATGCAGGAAAAAGGAGCAAAGAAGCTGAAAAGATTACATGGATCAACTTGAAAGATTAAACTGTACCTGCTCATAAAGAACCAGATGATTTGTAATATATGGTTGGAAAGCTCTTGAAGTCTAGTTTCTGGAGAATTTTACGGTTCGTGATTCCGGATTTCCTAGAGGAAGTTACGGCAATTTTAGTACCAATGGCGCAGTCTGGATGGCAAAACAGTAAATACTCAGGAAAGAAGGATCGCTCCGACACCCATAGTAGGATCGATCCGGCTTTGCGCAGACCTCACAGAACGCATACTTTTCCGATGATCTCAGTAGGATCGATTCTACTATCCATCCTACTGAGCATGATCGATTCAACACCCATGGAAGGATCGATCCGACTCGGGCGTAGCCAGAAATTGAAGATTTTGATGCAACAGATCGATCCTACACCTATGGAAGGATCGATCCTACTGTCCCAGTGAAGAAAATCAACGGTTTAGATCTAATACGAGGATGGAGACACTTAAGGCTATAAATATGACTTTTTCTAGGGTTTGAGGGGGGCTTTTTGGTAGCGTTTGAAGGAGAGGAGGCTAGTTCAAGGCTTGGTTTTCTTTTCTTTTTCTCATCTTATTTCTTCATTAGTTTTGTTGCCCTCATGATGAACATGAGTGGCTAGTTCTTCTCTAAGGTACCGATGTTGCCTAACAGAATCATTCTATGTTATTGGATCATATTTATTTAATCAATTTATATTTTTTGTTTCATTCATTATTATAACTAAAATCTTAAATACCTTTATCTGGCCAATAGAAGTATTATAGATTGTTTTATGTGAGATTGGGCGAGGGTTCATTCCCTAATCTTGCAGGATCTATCAATGAATGAGTTTATGTCAAAGCCGGGTTCAAGTTAAAACTATTCTGGTTCATGATTGTTCTTCAGGCTTAATAGATTCTTGGTTAACATTTACTTATGGGTTCATTAGCTAGGGTTAATTGAGGGTACTTGGTGAAGACCGCGGCCGAACAGATCATTATACGGAAAGAACGAACCCTTGGAATTAAACTGAGATCTTGATTAATTCAATGCATAGAATGATGATGTTATGGTGAAATCGGAACCTTAGTATTCATCCATCATATTTCCATCGTTTTCTTATTTCGTTATTAGATCATCTATTTTCGAGATTTCATAATTCTTATTTTCCCTTCCTTATTATCTTTCTTTTCTGTTCTTTAGCGTTTTACTCTAATAATCTCTACAAATCTCAGTGGGTACGATACTGATCACACCGATTCATATACTTGCGAGATATAAAATTTATTCATCACCTACTAGTTTATTATTCATTACGATCTACTGCTAGGTTGGATATCAAATCCATAATTGTTTGATCCCTCTAATCTGCAAAGCAATTGAGATCTATTAGTTTACTGCATTTCAGAGATTAATAGATTTTAGGAAGAATATTCGACTAGATTAAATGCAACCGCGTGTGCTTGTGTTGTTTAGCTTCATCGATCTCCCTATTCTTAATGCTGCTACTAAATTAAAACTACAGCTCGTGTCTTGGATTGTTTAGTAGTTAGCTTCATCGATCTCCCTATTCTAATTAACTATGGTTGAGGAGAGATTCGAATTTAATTTGAACGGTGAATATTCAAGGTGTGGATAGATATATACTTGCATCAATGATCAGTTATAAAGATTCTGATGGTGGATGTTGACTTAGACCAAGGTTCATTTTCTTGATTCAATTTGTTTCTTCAATTTATATTGTTTCTATTTTGTTTTTGTTTTCCTCAAAACCCCCCATCTTGTTCACATAGCACAAAACTTATATTAGACACTCCTCATGGGATCGACTCGTACTCGCACTACTACATTTATTTTAACAAGTATTGGTTTTACTTTTGAGTGCCTACGACAGCACATCATGACTCCTGGGATGTTTAGAATAAGTGGGCGAGTGGTTCTACTGTTTTCCCTAGCCTTGCATGACGGCGTGCGATGATGGCCTTTATCTGTGTGGTTTGCCTTTTGTTGTTTGCGGGGATGCTTCTCGATGCAGGTTGCTGGTAAACTGGTTGACAGTTGGTGGTGTACCATTGCAGCAGTTCCAGACCTTAAATATATATTCACCACCCCAGACCGGCCATGTGCCGAGCCCAGACCTTGTTCATGTTATCATGCCATGTTGCTGCATGCCTAAAAGTTGTATATGCGCATGTTCATCACATGCATTCTTGTTGTGCATTAGTTGCATAAGGTTAGGGCGTGGGCGATCTCTGAGTCGCCGTCTCGAGGCTTGGAAGCTCGAATTTAGCCCTAGGATCGGGGTCGGATAGTTTGGACCAGGTTTGAATTGTGGTGTACAGTCGAATTCGATGATAGGCCTAGATGACTCGTACACCTGTGGATTAATGATTGTAGAGGTCGTGTCGGTCTCTAATCGAGTTCTGAGGTGTAGCCGGTGTGAGGACCCGTCCCTCTACTCCTATGGCTCGTCGTGGACTGCAAGGGCAATTTGGTAAATTGCGCCTTGTCGGCTTGTTTCACACTCGCGTGTGCACACACTGACCATGTTTGTGGTAATGTTTGGCTAGAAAGGTTAGTGGGACCCAGGATCGAAAGATCCGGCCTTGGGCTTAAGTTTTAGCCCAAGTCCAGCTTCCTGCGAGAGACGGATCGATCCTTCCTTACTAGAGGGATCGATCGGTCAATGCCAGGAACGCGGATCGTTGAGAAGGATCGATCAGTTTCTTGGGACAGATCGATCGTTCTCTTGGACGGATCGATCTATCTCTTGGGACGGATCGATCTTTCTCTTGGACGGGTCGATCGGTCTCCTTGGACGGATCGATCCTGCTTAGTCGGTTCGTTTGCCTATAAAACAAACGCAACCTTCTTCCTTGAAACTCTATGGAAATCCGAGTTCTTGGGCTGAGAACTTCTGGATTTCGAAGAGGTTGTGGATGATCCAAGGCCTAGCAGCTGGGATTGAAGCTGCTATTGCTTAGGTAGGGATCCTACCTACATTCTTCGGGTTTTGGGAAGTTTTTCCGGTTGTTGGTGTTCTTATGCTTAGATCTTGTTGTATACATGTTAGATTGTAGTTTTTCCACCGGTTTTGGATTTGTGATCTTTCGTACTACTAGATCCCAGGTTTTGGTGGGATTTGTTGGAGTTTTCCGACGGTATTTCTCGCCGGAGGGATGCTGGAGAACCCAACGCGATCGATCCGTATGTGAGATGGATCGATCCTTCTTCGTTGGTCATGCTGAACCCGAGAAGGATCGATCGGTCTCGGGAGAGGACGATCGATCCCTGTGCCTTGGGTAGCATGGGATCCCTCTCGTCACGAGTAGGATCGATCGTCCCTTGGGGGGAGGGATCAATCCTCCTCGGCACGATAGTGAGGATGTTCACTATCGCGAGTACGATCGATCGTCCCTTGAGGGGACGGATCGATCTTACTCGGCACGATAGGAAGAGTCTCTTCTCTGCCTTTAGTAGGATTGATCGGCCCCTTGGGGGAGGGATCGATCCGACTATGGCAGAGAGAGGAATTTATCTTGTTTGCTCGCGGGGCTTTGCATGTATCATTTTCCTTACTGTCTTATATGTTGTACATATACTTAAGCATGTTAGTCGCATATTAGGGGCAGTGGTGAACCAGGGGAGTGATGACTCCCGAGATATTTAGAATAAACGGGCGGGTAGCCCTACAGCTTTCCTTAGCCTCGCATGCCGGCGTGCGCCGAGGGCTTTATCTGTGATATATGTGAGCTGTTGTTTGCGGGCTGCTTCCCGGTGCAGGTGTTGTGGTAGACTGCTGGCAGTTGGTGGTAGTACCACTGCAGCAGTCCCTAAACCTTATTTATCTGTTCATCACCCCGGGCCGGCAGGGTGCCGCGCCCAGACCTTGTTATTTATATCATCACATACTGTTACATGTTTAGCTGTATTATCCTGCGCATGTCCATATCATGCATTGTGTTGTGCATTAGTTGCATCTGTGTAGGGCGCTGGCGATGGGTTGATCGCCGATCCGGGGCTTTCGGGTATTCCGAATCTAGCTCTAGGACCGTTGCGGGTAGCTTGGTCCAGGACTCGATTTGTAGTATTCAGTCGTTTTCGATGATAGGGTTAGATGACCTAAATACATGTTGCTTGATGATTATAGAGGTCGTGTCGGCCTCGAGCCAGATGTTGTGGGTGCAACCGGTGTCGATTCTTGTCCTTTGGGGGCCGTCGGAGTGAGTCCAGCCTAGGCAGTGTATGTTCCTGCCCGTACTAGGTGTATCCAGGACGGGCCCAGTCCTTTAGGGTGATCATGGTTGGGTATGCCTAGGGACACTGGCAAAGGGTTATGGGACCCTTGTTGCACACCCAAGTCTTGCTTGAGGGAGGCACTGTTGTGTTCCCTCCCTTGTGAGTGTCGTAGTGTAGTGTCCCTGCTGAGCTTAGTGCTCACTCCTACCCAGGCTGTGTTTTGCAGGTGCTGGCGCTAGCTCTTCTTCAGTCGCCCCTACCGGGCCGGTGTTCGGTGACGTGGTGGCGTCTGACGGTGCTTGAGGAGCGGCGATCTATGTCTTTACCTTTTGTTATAGATAGTCTCCTATGGGAGTGATAAATGTATAATTTTCCTGTTTTGAGGACATGTATCTATTCTAGTCAGTCTTTGGGTTTGTGAATATTTGTATAATACATGATGGTTATGATTTGCTAGGGTAACCACTACGATTAAAGAGAAACCTCGCCAAAATTTCCTCAGTAGGTTAGGTTCTGGTTCGCGTCACCCGGCCCGGTTGGGCCTACGCGGGTCGGGGCGCGACAGCCGGTGTCCAGCTATGATGACTCTTGAGTAGAGGGAGTCTCTACTCAGCGGTGTCATTTCCCGCCAGCAGTGCCAGTTCCCTGCTTGTGAGTCAGCAGTGTCGATTCCTGCTTACTGAGTGTGACCCATCATGTGACCAGTTTGTCTAGAAGACCATGATCGTGGACCTCAGGGACACACGGTGGGGTTATGGGGCCCCCTTTGTACACCTAGGCTTTACTAGAGGGTGACACTGTTGTGTTTCCCTCTTCCTTCTGTGTATTGTAGTGTAGTTTCCCTGCTGAGCTTAGTTGCTCACTCCTACCCGGGCTGCGTTTTACAGGTGCAGGCGTTAGTTCCTCTTCGGTGGCCCCTACTGGGCAGTTGGTCGGTGGTGCGACGGCGCCAGACGGAGTCTGAGAGGTGGTGATCCTTTATTGCTTTAAACCCTTTGTTAGTTAGTCTCCTACGGGAGTGTTTATATGTTGTATTCGAATCTTCCCCTCTCCGAGGATATGTATTTTAAACTTGGGTTTTGTAATCTGTGGTTTGAGGCTCTTTTAATTATAGTCTTTTAAATTGAGGGTGTTTTTGAAGAATTGTTAGGGAGACCAATAGGTTAGACGGAACCCTCGTCAAATTCCCCGTGTTTCGTTAGGTTTCGGTTCAAGTCGCCAGCCCAGTTGGGCTTTCACGGGTCGGGGCGCGACAGAGATGGTACTGTGTTTTAATCTCAGCCCTTGATTTCAAGGGCTGAGATCTAGTATCAAAAATTGTGTTAAGTCTTATGTATGTGGAACCAGCCCCTATATATCTATTATATAAGGAAGGGCGGTTTTTGAAATGTCTCAACTATAAAACATAAAGAAAGGTCCAGATTTATCTCCAAACACATCCAACGATCCAGATTCCATCTAAAATCTCAAGATTCCCATCCAAAATTTGATTCCCACTCAAAATTCCCGCCCAAACTCTCAAACCCTACAACACACACACCATCAACTTTAATTCATCATTGAGAGAGAGAGAGAGAGAGAGAGAGAGAGGATGGCTGAAGCCATCCCATCCCTCTCCCCCCTCCACTCTCCCCCGTCCCCTCTCCCCCTCACCCATCCCCTCTCCTCTCCCACGCCTCCTCTACCGTCCATCGGCCACGCCCCCACGCCCCCTTTAACGGCTCCGTCGTCCATCGTCCATCAGCCATGCCCCCTCCACCAGCTCTACCGCCTCCGTCGTCACCCCATGTACCGGCTCCGTTGTCCATCGGCCATCGCCCCACGCCCCTTGTACTAGCTCCGCTCCGTCGTCCATCGTCCATCGGCTCCGTCGTCCGACGCTCGCCCGTGCCGCCTCCTCCGCCCCCAGTCACCCTCGGCCTCCCCCTCCTCCCCCGTCTCCGCCACCTCCCCTTCAGCCACCTCTCCCTCTTCTCTCTCCCTCTAACCAATCTCTCTCCCCGACCCTCATCTCTCTCCCTCTCGCCAATCTCTCTCCGACGCTCGCCTGCGTCGCCTCCTCTGCCCCCAGTCACCCGCGGCCTCCCCTTCCTCCCCCGCCTCCGCCATCTCCCCTTCAGCCACCTCTCCTTCATCTCTCTCTCCCTCTCGCTGATCTCTCTCCCCGACCCTCATCTCCCTCTCGCTGATCTCTGATCTCTCTCCCCGTCTCTCCCTCTCGCCAATCTCTCTCCCAGACCCTCATCTCTCTCTCCCTCTTGTCGATCTCTCTTCGACGCTCGCCTACGCCGTTTCTCCGCCCCCTGTCACCCTCGGCCTCCCCCTCCTCCCCCGCCTCCGCCACCTCCCCTTCAGCCTTCTCTCATCCCCCTCTACCGACTCCATCGGCCACGCCTCCTCAACCAGCTTCATCGTCCGTCGGCCACGCCGCAACGCCCCCTCTACCGGCTCCGTCGTCCGTCGTCCATCGGCCACGCCCCCTCTACCGGCTCCGTCATCGCCCTCTCTACCGGCTCCGTCGTCCATCGGCCACGCCCCAACGCTTTCGCCAATAAGCTGGAGTCCTCCCTGAAGCTCTACGCCCCCGACTCGGCCCCGGCCCCGGCCCCGACCCTAGCCATCAAGGCCACCATGGAGAAGACCAAGCGCCGGTTCGAGAACTACGACAAGTTCGGGCTCCTCTTTGGTTCCGACGGGCTGCCCCACCTCATCGTCAACGGCGACCAGCGGCACTGGGGCGAGTTCATCACGCCGGGGATCCTGTTCCTCTACATCGCTGATGAGTGCATGAAAGTACACTCTGACCAGTCTTATAACCATCTCAATTGCTAGATTATTAGCCTTAATCAACATCTTTATTACTATTTTTACATCTATATGTTGCTTCACATGGTTGTTTGGGAAATGCAGGAAATTGGGGCTAAAAGAAGCTGAAAAGAGTATATGGATCAACTTAAAAAATTAATCTGTACCTGTTCATGAAGAACCAGATGACGTGCCATATATGGTTGGAAAGCTCTTGAAGTCTAGATTCTGGAGAATTTTACGGTTTGTGATTCCGAGTTTCCTAGAGGAAGTTACGGCAATTTTAGTACCAATGGCGCAGTCTGAATGGCAGAACAGAAAATAAGCTGGAAGTCCGATCGATCCGACACCCAGAGTCCGATCGATCGGACTACGCAGAAACGTGACAGAACCTATATTTTTTAGCCATAAGGGATCCAATCGATCCCTCCATCCCTCCTACGGGGTCCGATCGATCCGTCACCCTTAGTCCGATCGATCGGACTCGGGAATAGCCAAAAACAGCGGATTTTTACGCAACGGATCGATCCAACACCTAAAGTTCGATCGATCCGACTTTCCCAGTGAAGAAAATCAACGGTTTAGATCTAATCCGTTGATGGAGAGACTTTGGGGCTATAAATAGGAAACTTAGGGCTAATCAAGGGGGACTTCTTGGACGTTTTTGGAGGCTCTTTTCTGGACTTTTTCAAGAGGAAGAAGATGAAGACATCTCCATCCATGGCAGAGTAATCCGCGGGCATGGCGGACGGATGATCTAGCGAGGATTAGGGTTTCTTCTCCAACAATGGTTCATAGTTTTAATTTTTATTGTTAAACTCTTTTCTATGTATTGGATCTTCAAAGATTATTTTCAGATTATAGATTTCTATGTGGATGATTAATATTATGAATCCAGTCATGCTTCTTTCATGATCTTATAATCCCATAGTTATCTCTTTTGATTCTCCTACCGAGTCTCACGAGACCTTTGCTATGCATTGCCCGTAGTGACAGCTGGTATTGTATATTCTTAGGGATCTGGTTAGACAAGGTTGGGGCTCTATCCCGAGGAATCTTTGCTATGCATTGCCGATTGTTAGAGTTGGTATTGTGTATTCTTAGAGATCCGGTTAGTTAGAGTTAGGGCTTTGTCCCGATGAACTTTTGCTGCGCGTTGCCTGTAGTGACAGCCGGTATCGTGTATTCTTAGGTTTGGTTGGATGAAGTTAGAACTATTAAAAGGAAGAATCAATCGTAGGAAGAGACATTTATATATTTTATTAGGTTTATAGTTCCATATCTTCCGGTTAAGGTGATTGGGATGTGAATCCCTTAACTGAGTATTATATGAACCATTGAGAAGAGAAGAACCTAAATCCGATTGAAGTGATTTCTGACGCCTAGCCTTATCAAAAGCCTGATATCTTTAGTTAACATTATATTATCATTAATCCTTTGATCTAATTTAATTTAGTTAGCTTTCTTCATTGTCTTCAATATATTATTATCTGTGTTTCTGGATCCTTCTTGCTTGTCTCTCTGTGGGTTCGACCTCTCTTATGATGTACTGCACCGCGACCGCTGTGCGTGACACATTTGAGCGACATCAATCGCCGGGTAAATCGGGTGGGTAAGGAGGAGCTAGCCATCCCATCCCTCTCCCCCATCCCCTCTCCTCTCCTCTCCCCCATCCTACTCTCTCCCTCTCTGTTCCCCACGCTCTCTGTTCCCCACGCCTTCGCCAAGCGAGAGAAGCAGTCCCTCAAGAAGCTGGAGTCCTCCCTGAAGCTCTACGCCCCCGACTCGACCCCGGCCGTCGCCGCCATCAAGGCCACCATGGAGAAGACCAAGCGCCGGTTCGAGAACTACGACAACTTCGGGCTCCTCTGCGGGTTCGACGGGCTGCCCCACCTCATCGTCAGCGGCGACCAGCAGAAGGAGATCATCATTGACGTGCGGCTGGTCTTCCAGGGGTTCATATGGCCGGTGGCATTGGAGGAGTCTTCATGGTCTTGAGGATGGCTTCCGGGAAGGCGTAGGCATTTGACTCCAGGGAGACTGCTTCTTTGAGAGCTTCCCAGGTAAATCACCTTTGGTTGACGCTGACTCTTTGTTCATAGGCATGAAATTTATATGACTTTGATTAAAGCTGTTGTTTTCCAATCAATTTCTGCTGTTCTTTGGAATTGCATGGATTTGGATCTCTGTATTTGCAAAGAATATGCTAAATCTGTGCCTAGGACAGATTTGGATTTGGATCTCTTAATTAGCTATTCTTTGCACATATATTTTTCCTTGCATAGTCGACACTACAATATAGTTTTTGGATGTTTATTTATTCATGTTATAACATGCACATATTTGTTAGGACAGATTTGTTATCCATGAATCAAGTTTTTTGAATCTGTGCATGTTATAGCATGAATAAATACTCGACTCGACTCGATGTTTTTTTTATATAACATGCATAGATCAAGCAGATTCTTTGCAAATTAAGAGATTCAAATCTGCGTAATTTTTTTTAGCTGTGCATGTTATAATTCTTCTTATGAAAAGTATCCATGGATCTCTTAATCTGTGCATGTTATAACATGCTTAAGCTAATTCTTAGCCTTCATGTCATCAATCTCTTAATCTGTGCATGTTATCAAAGAACGGGCATACAACAATTGTTATCCATTCTGTGCATGGATCTCTTAATCTGTGCATGTTATCCATGGATCTGCTTACTCAGATTAAGCATATGTTTCCTGTGGAACTCACGGTGGGCAATCTTTGCTTAGAATTTGCCTTCAAGAAAGAATCTGCTTAAGTTTTCATGTTTAAATGGTGCAATGCTTCATGCTTAAGCAGATCTAACTATATCCATGACCTAACGACACACCAATGAGCCATTTCTCTTCTTTCTTAGAATATGGAGACTTCTCAACTTCTTCAAACTTGAATAGAACTTATAGGTCATGGATATAGTTAGTTTACTCTTTCTTTAGTTTTGGTGAATCCTGATGGTATATGATGCGCACTTATCCGGAGCTTGATACAGTCAATAACTATCACATTGTTGGAGAGCAAAGCTTGGATTGTTTGTGGGATCCAAGGTATAGGATGCACACTTATCCTGAGTTAAGTTGGCATCATGACAGGGTGCAATAACTTGGTTATAGTTCAACTATTTTGGAGTATTTGAATTGCTATGTTGCTATATTTTTTATGCCATGACAGGGTGATCGTAATAAAATGCTTTATCAAACCTAAACTTCATTTTGCTATTTTATATCTTGCATGCAAGAACTGCTATTAGTGCAATAGCTGAACATGTTCATACTACTTCTGAGGTATAATGCTTGGCCTTTGATCGCTCGCAAACGTTGTCGTTAAAACGTTGCTAACCTCAATCAAATCTTAAATTTATATCCTTATTCAATCACTAATACTACTACGTAGACTAGTGGTGAAATCCGGAGTCGATCCACAGGGAAAAGGATGGAAACTGAAATCAATACTCAAAACTCGAAATCCTATGTGGAATAATCAGAATTGAATGTAAAATTATCTAATAATTACCTAAGAAAGCAAGTAAAGTGATCAGGATTTGAACCAAGTGATGAATTACCTAGGGATTACTCAATCCACCCTAGCTTCACCTTCAATCTTCTCTAGTTATCCTCTTGTTCACTTCTCTCAACATTATGGATCATATGGCTACAAGCTCACATGAATCCCTAAAATAAAATTTATGTTCCTAACGGCATAGCCTATCTTTCTTGGCATATGTTGTCTTCAATCCTTCGATTACTTTAAGTTATACTACTCCTAATGACCTTGGCACAACCTATCCTAGCTTAGCATAGCCTATCTCAAAAGCAAATTATAAATCACATGAAAACCATCTCATAAATATGTATAAACAATCACAGAAAGCTTATACGACTGAAATAACTTTAAAGGAACTTTGTTCCCTCAAATCTCTAATCATTAAAACCATATTTATAAGATCATGTTGAGAAGAAGTTTACAAGAATCAAACCAAAGAAAATCAAAAGCTACACTAGGGTTTCATGAGATCCCTAAGTTAAGAATTAGCTACTCATCTTCTGAATAAGATCCAAAGGTGTTGGGAAGGAAGCCGTCGATCCCCGCGAAAAGATCTCCATCTTCAAAACCCTAGCCTTCTCCTCCAAAAGTGGTCCAAAAGATGATAATTTTCGGCTAGAATCAATCCTAAATATGTTAGAAACTCTTAATCCCGGAATTAGGAGTTATAGTTGAACTTAAACTCTAATTTCCCTAAATTCCAGGTTGCTGACGTCATTAGAGCGATCGATCGGACTCAAATCCGATCCATCGCTCAAGTCGGACTGGGTCTGCCACGTCATCAATTAATTTCAGCCTTTCTCAGATTTCAGCTTTCATACTTCTGACTTTGCTTCAAAATTGGCGCCAATTTATAGAGAATCTCAGAAAGTCTTCAACATGAAAGTTGTAGATCTAGAAGTCTTCTTTCATCTCCCAGAATTTCAGAATATTTTCAATTATGTAGAATTTCTGGTGATTTATTTCCAAACAGTCGACGATGCAGTTTTTTTGCAAAATTTAGTGATTTTTGACCGAATTTCTTGTATTTCTTCTCAAATCCTACTTAAACCTGAAATCAAACAATAGGATATCAAATACACCTACTCTAGACCTAACAAAGGTAATTTAAGGGGTTTAATTAGGAATAATTCGTGACTTATCACACCCCCCAACTTACACTTTGCTAGTCCTCGAGCGAAGAAAATATAAAAAGAAAGCAATAAATCTATCTAGCCACTTTCGTAGGTCTCACGATTGCACTTAGCATGTGCAAAAAAGCCTTTAAACCCCTGGGTGACCCCAGTGGAGGAGTTATAGTCTCCTGAGGGTTTTCAGGGATGACACCGACAAACATCTATACATTCCCTTGAATATATCATTCGAAATCAATCATAATACTCATCAACTCTAATGCATGAAATAGAAATAATATCCATAAATATACCCTTCAAATCATAGTCACATAAAAACATAGTAAATCAAACACATGTCATGACATATTTCCAACACTTCAACATATTTAATCATGATTAAAAATAACTTTAACACTCCTGTGTATGAATGGGGTTCCACATGCTTCAGAGCGTCAATTATATCTAAACACTTCAACTATTCAAGATCACAATCCTATCCAAGCACATATCATCCACTTATCACATAGCAATATCTGTTTTTTTTTCTCTTTTTCTTTTCGCAGGAATTTCAACTGTTTTACGCGAACACCACGCTGGCTAGGCACACTGCCCGGTTATTAAGTTGAAATTCCATTTTTTTTTCTTTCTTCTCTTTTTTTTTTCAGGAAATTCAACCGTTTTACGCGAACACCACGCTGGCTAGGCACACTGCCCGGTTACTAAGTTGAAAATCCTTTTTTTTTCTTTTTTTTTCGCATACTCAGATAACTGCATGTGTTCATGTATTTTCTGTGTCATGACATAAAATTTTAAATTTATCCCAGTATCATGCTCAGAATCTAATATCAACCCCTTAACATGTGGAAGTGAACATGTGCATTAGGATATGTAAAGCTATCCTTAGATCATGATAAAAGTCTTAAACTATAGAAATAATGTCATGCATAGCAAAAATTTACTATTTTTTATATGACATACAAGTCTCAGAATAATTCATAAGATAAACTTCTAAAACATGCACCTTTGTCAAATCATATCATAATTTCATTCTTTTGACATAATTCAATGGATGTATAATATGTAATTCTAAAACAATAAGCATGAATTCCTAGAATTCTGCCCCCCAACTTAAATTTAATTGTCCCCAATTACACTAAGTCATAAAAATAAAGCAAAGAATAAAGTACAGAAATCACCATAATGAAGGCCTCAGAAATAGATTTCTTTCTCGTCCAATTTTAGTTTAGGCACCGCAATCATTAAATAAATACTTCCCTCCCCATCATACCCTGTCACAAAAATATACCTTTCCAAAAAGATAAAATATAACTAATAAAAATCCAAAAAGGTATTAGAATCATGAAAAATTTCGGCAGCGTCTCCTTTGTATTTTCATAATATATCAATCATGTACAAGCATTCATCCCACAAAAATTAAATTATAGACATGAAAATATTAAAATACAGGAAATTATCCATGCACAACACCAAAAATATTCAGCATCCATAATATCATCCTGATTGAAGATCGAGACCGTCCGATTCGAAATCGAAGCTATGTAGCATTTGGATCGTGTCTGGCAGCCAACGGACGGCTGAGAGCTAGCCGGCGACCGATCGACGGTGAAACGTCGTCGCCGGAGGATGTGAGCGGTAAGGATGGAATCGTGGAAGCTCAAGGAGTCTATCTACGGTGTCTGATCGATGGATTAGTGGCTCCCGGTGGTGGATTGGAGATGGCCGCGGCGGGGTGTAGATCGCCGGAGATGGATTCCGGTGATCTAGGCTCGATTTGAGGGAAATAATGGTCGAGGAAGGTTCGTGGGTGTGTGGGGAACTGTCCAATGGTGGATGATTGAAGAATTGGGCTACCGGTCGGCGGCTTGAAGGTGGTCGGAGAGGTGGATACCGTCGGGGCCGGACACAGTGATCCAACCAGCAAACAATGGTTTTGACGGTGAAGGAAGCTTCGTGGTGGCCGAAGGAAGGTTCTGGAGGTGTTTTGGGGCGGTGAACGGCCGTGGATGGCGGTGAAGACGACAGCCGAGGGGCTCGCCGGCGTCGAAGGAGAAGGTTTCGAAGGAAGAGGAGGACGGAGTTGAAGAGGTGGAAGGTTGGCGAAGGTTATGGTACTGGTTTGGAGGGATGAGGGCGGCCGGAGATGCTACGATGGGCGGCGGTGGTCGTCGGCTCAGGGACGAGCCGACGAGCCGGGACGACGAGCCGCGAGAGAAAGAGAGAACGGGAGGAGAGAGGAAAATCAAGAAAAATAAGAAAAAATAGGGAAAAAAATGGGAAAAATCATGGAAAAATCCTAAAAATTAAAAAGAACTCCTAAAAACTGGGTTGCCTCCCAGCAAACGCGCAATTTTACGTCTTTCGCTAGTCTTCCCAAAAAGGTCAGTTATAGTATGGATTCGTCAGATTGACGGACTCGATCACACCCACAAGTATAATTTCCCCATATAATGATTTAAACCATACCCGACCCCACAGTAGATCATGTATTTGATGATGCAGACCTATTAATTCTTTCCTCCCAACAAGTGTACTATAAACCTCTCCCGTTATAAAAGACAAACTATGATCATATTTCATCTTACAACCAGGTCTACGGTATGTGTCTCTCATAATGTTGAAACCCGGAAGTGAACATGGAGGGGATTTCGATCTCAAAATGAGTATAGGCAATGACGATGGTGCAAATATAGGTAAAGGAGAAGGTAATGGCTCAAGTTTAGAATATACTGACACATCTGTGCAAAGGTGTGGGTCAACATAATAAGCATGAACTTGTCCAGGATCTAAGTCAGGTGCAGGAGTAAGAGATAACGGTGGAAGGGGCTCAACCACCCAAGAAATAGTTTTTGTCTCTACAGTGTGTTGATCGAGTGACTGATCGAGCAAGATGTGTGGTTTGATGTCATCTTTCAATTGTGCAGTGTCCCGATTAACATCATCATCAGAGTCAAAAGCATAGGCATTCAAAATATCAGACAGAATGTCATTCTTTAATTCAACATCATCATCCTCAGAATCATACTTATCCCAAATTGTAGGCAATCTATCATCATGCAGTTTAGCATCATTATCATGAGTAAATTGTCTAGTATCCGAGTCAATGTCAAATAAGGATGAATCAGAATTATTAACCCAATCATTGATAACATCAATAGCAAAGCAGTCATTTTTTTCAGGCACACATGCATCCTTAAATATATTCACACGTTTTTTCATGTTGCCAAAAGAGATATCCATAACACCCGTACGACAGTTAATACAAGCATTCGCGGTAGCTAGGAAAGGTCGACCTAAGATAATAGGCACGGATTTCTTGCAAAGAACAACAGGCTCCATGTCTAAGACAATGAAGTCCACCGGAAAAAAGAAGTTATCAACCTTAACCAGCACATCGTCCAAGATACCTCGCGGTGTCTTGATGGATCTATCAGCCAACTGAAGGGTTACTGTCGTAGGTTTCAAATCATTCATTCCAAATTTCAGATATAAGGAGTATGGCAGTAAATTAACACTAGCACCAAGATCAAGAAAGGCACCATCAATATAATAGTCGCCTATGTAACAAGAAACAGTTGAGGTGCCTGGATCCGTAAGTTTTGGTGGAGTGTCATACTTCAGCATCGAACTTACATGTTCAGTTAGAGATATTTTCTTAGAGGCCTGCGATTTGGATTTGCGTTTTTGGGTACAGAGGTCTTTCAGAAATTTTGCATAGGAAGGGAATTGTCGGATGGCCTCTAAAAGTGGTATATTGATGTTCACTCGCAATATCTCCGTGATTTCCTCAACATAAGATTTCTTATTGGGTCTAGAGGAAGGGTCCATAAGTGCATAAGGGAAAGGTACTTTGGGTCCATTTGATCGGGAGTGTCATCATGCTGAGGGGACTGAGACCGATCGGTTGGAATCGTTCCGACCGGTCGGTTCTGAGAGTGATCCATCGCTCTGGGCAGTGTCAGGAAGTATTTCCACTTGCTTAGCATTCCTTAGGGTTACTACAGCTTGTGCACTTTCAAAGTTCTGGTTGTCAATGTGGTGCAGGGCTCTAGGATTGGTCATAGGCTGACAAGGTAAATGACCTTCCTCTCTTTTAGCCGTTGTGTTAGCAAGTTGCCCTAGTTGTGTCTCTAATTTGGATATAGATTGAGCATGCGAATGAACATCATTTCTTATCAAAGCAATTTCGCTCTTAAGCTCAATCTTAAGCTCAACCATGCTAGCAGTAATGTTTGCATTCATGTTTGCTAGTGCACTCATAAGTTTGTCCAAAGTCGGGTCAGAGGATACTTGTGGAGGAGGGTTAGGTGCAGTTTGTGGATATGGTGTAGAGTACCCTGTGTTTGGATTTGCATGCGGTATAGATGGGTACCTATCAGACTGTTGAGGTGGTCTCCAACTAAAGTTGGGATAATTCCGCCAACCTGGATTATGTGTGTTTGAATACGAATTATTCTCAGGTTTAGTGAAGCCATATGCTGTGTTTGCTTGTTCCTGAACGAATTCAGGAAATGAAGGAGCCAGGGGACAGTCGGTTATGTGATGTTCAAGGCTAGAGCATAGTGCACAAGTTTGAGGTTGATTTTGGAACAGGGGAAGGTCAGGTGCTTGTCTCATTTCCAATTTATCAAACCTTTTATTAAGAAGGGCTATTTGTGCAGTGAGGGCATCAAATCCAAAAATTTCAAAGGTTCCCTTAGATGTAGGCCGACTCCTAGGGTTTGTATACTGTTGTTGAGAATCAATGGAAATTTGTTCATAAAGGTTTCAGAGCTCATCATCATCTTTGTCTAAAGGAATACCCCCACAACAAGCTTCAACCTTAGTTTTACATCTTTCATTAAGGCCTCTATAAAACTTATGCGTTAACAATCACTTATCAATATCATGATGGAGACATTTTCTCAAAAGATCTTTAAATCTATCCCAGACATTATGGAAAGACTCATCATCATATTGAACAAAGGTAAGGATTTCAGTCATGAATTTCTCAGTTTTAATTATGGAAAAGAATTTCCTTAAAAATGCCTCTTGAAGTTGGTCCCAAGTTGTGATTGAGCGTAGAGGTAAACATTGGAGCCAGTGTTTAGCTTTATCTTTCAACGAAAAGGGGAAAAGTTTTAATTTAAAGGCATCATCATTAAAGTTCTCCAATTTTAGTGTAGTGATAATATCGATAAAATTGTGAATGAGCTCATTAGGATCCTCATTACTTAAACCCTGAAAGTGGGGTAACATTTGAATCATTTGGGGTCTAATCTCATAGTGTGAGGCTATGATTGCAGGAGGATCAATGGAAGGAGTGTAAGTGTAGGCAGTGGGCAAGAAGTGATTTCTGAAAGGAACACGTTGTACCCCCCCATTGTTATTATTATTACCTCCCCTTCCAAGATTAGCATTAGGGTCGATGACATGTCCCTCATTTTCAACCATGGTGACAAAGGTCTCGTGAATAGATTTCAGGTTACTCAAAGATTGTTGACCTAAGGCTCTAGCTTTTCGGAGTGTGGTCTCTAGTTCTAGATCCAAAGGTTTCAACAGGGTATTCAAGGATCGTCTGCCTTGCATGCAAGATCACCCACAAAAAGAGAAAAAGAAAACAGAAAATTCAAAGGAGAGGACAAAACCCGGCAAACAACAATTGAAACGAAAAGGTTTGAAGCAAAAAGGCTTAGCTGACTGCGCAATTCCGATCGATCGGTTTCCAGTCCGATCGGTCGCTCCAGGCCGCAAGCTCCTTCACTCGAAGTCCACTTCAAAGCAGATGGCGCAGTCCGATCGATCGGATTCAAGTCCGACCGATCGCTCTAGGTGTCTTGTGAGTTGTGTTTTTCTTCAAGAAAAATTCGTTCCAATGCTGCAAAAATTCAAGAAAATTATTAGAAAATTCCTAAAAAGTGTAAAATAAAGAAAGAGAAAAATAAGAAAGATAAAAACCTACCTAAGTAAAGAAAATGAGTTAAGAGAAAATCAATTTGTTAACCGTCGAAATTCCCCGGCAACGGCGCCAAAAATTGATCGCTCGCAAACGTTGTCGTTAAAACATTGCTAACCTCAATCAAATCTTAAATTTATATCCTTATTCAATCACTAATACTACTACGTAGACTAGTGGTGAAATCCGGAGTCGATCCACAGGGAAAAGGATGGAAACTGAAATCAATACTCAAAACTCGAAATCCTATGTGGAATAATCAGAATTGAATGTAAAATTATCTAATAATTACCTAAGAAAGCAAGTAAAGTGATCAGGATTTGAACCAAGTGATGAATTACCTAGGGATTACTCAATCCACCCTAGCTTCACCTTCAATCTTCTCTAGTTATCCTCTTGTTCACTTCTCTCAACATTATGGATCATATGGCTACAAGCTCACATGAATCCCTAAAATAAGATTTATGTTCCTAACGGCATAGCCTATCTTTCTTGGCATAGGTTGTCTTCGATCCTACGATTACTTTAAGTTATACTACTCCTAATGACCTTGGCAAAACCTATCCTAGCTTAGCATAGCCTATCTCAAAAGCAAATTATAAATCACATGAAAACCATCTCATAAATATGTATAAACAATCACAGAAAGCTTATA
The DNA here is from genome assembly GCA_963920575.1 of Narthecium ossifragum. Classification (NCBI taxonomy): domain Eukaryota; kingdom Viridiplantae; phylum Streptophyta; class Magnoliopsida; order Dioscoreales; family Nartheciaceae; genus Narthecium; species Narthecium ossifragum. Next base: position 10,794,046 of record OY986969.1, on the reverse strand, counting down.
CGACTGAAATAACTTTAAAGGAACTTTGTTCCCTCAAATCTCTAATCATTAAAACCATATTTATAAGATCATGTTGAGAAGAAGTTTACAAGAATCAAACCAAAGAAAATCAAAAGCTACACTATGGTTTCATGAGATCCCTAAGTTAAGAATTAGCTACTCATCTTCTGAATAAGATCCAAAGGTGTTGGGAAGGAAGCCGTCGATCCCCGCGGAAAGATCTCCATCTTCAAAACCCTAGCCTTCTCCTCCAAAAGTGGTCCAAAAGATGATAATTTTCGGCTGGAATCACCCCTAAATATATTAGAAACCCTTAATCCCGGAATTAGGAGTTATAGTTGAACTTAAACTCTAATTTCCCTAAATTTCGGGTGGCTGATGTCATCGGAGCGATCGATCGGACTCAAATCTGATCCATCGCTCAAGTCGGACTGGGTCTGCCACGTCATCAACTAATTTCAGCCTTTCTCAGATTTCAGCTTTCATACTTCTGACTTTGCTTCAAAACTGGCGCCAATCAATAGAGAATTTCAGAAAGTCTTCAACATGAAAGTTGTAGATCTTGAAGTCTTCTTTCTTCTCCCAGAATTTCAGAATATTTGGAATTATGTAGAATGTCTGGTGATTTATTTTCAAACAGTCGACGAAGCAGTCTTTTTACAGAATTTAGTGATTTTTGACCGAATTTCTTGTATTTCTTCTCAAATCCTACTTAAACCTGAAATCAAACAATAGGATATCAAATACACCTACTCTAGGCCTAACAAAAGTAATTTAAGGAGTTTAATTAGGAATAATTAGTGACTTATCAGCCTTTATATTATGTAATTTTAGGATATGTGTGCACTTGCTACTGTGAATGGGTGCAATAGCTTGGTTTATTACTTGGTTGCACTATCTAGAAGGTTATAGTTGAACTATCTTGGATCGTTTTTATGATGCGTTTTTATATCATGCTGGAATTCTAAATGCATGCTCATTGGTTTTCGTTAAGGTTAGTATGTATTTGATTTTGGTTTTGCCGATCGGTTAGTTTTTTTTTGAAGTCGAGGAATTCACCTCTTTAGATCATCAACTATTTGCAATTGGATGCTTAACAAGCAGTGACTAAAATCTATCTGTCCGAAAAAATAAGGACTAATTAGTAGAATCCACTACTAGCAATCGTAGATTCACAATCCATGAATACATGATTCAACAAAAACATGGCAGATTTCAAAATTCAGCAAACCATCTGTTTCGTATATGCTAACTTCAAATAAGATAGCAATTCTTTCGTATATGCTAGCACCTAGAATATGTGTCTCTCTGTTGATCACTATTCAAGGCTACAGCTTTTCACCTAGAATATGGTATTTATGTAGTAGTAGTAGAGGGAAATTAATCTTGATCAGTTTAAAGAATCAGAGTCAGGGAGTGTTGCTTAAATAGAAAACATCAGAGATACACCTAGCACCTAGAATATGTGTCTCTCTGTTGATCACTATTCAAGGCTACAGCTTTTCACCTAGAATATGGTATTTGTGTAGTAGTAGTAGTAGAGGGAAATTAATCTTGATCAGTTTAAAGAATCAGAGCCTGGGAGTGTTGCTTAAATAGAAAACAACAGAGAGACAAAGCATGAAAAGAAAATTATAAGCTTAAAGAGAATGTTTTGTTTTGTTTAATTGCTATACAATCAGCTTGGTACTTTAAAAATATTTTAAGAGGTGTTGTTGGATAAGAATATTTTAAGAGATGCTGTTTAATTGTTATACAATTATGCGTTTTTATATCATGCTCATTTCTATACTTCACAGACAACTAATTGGAATCATGGGAAGTCTTGAAAGTTGAAACCACTTACTAAGTAAGAAGGGCATAGGTTCTTATTCCAAGAAGAGTTGAACTGTTGTTTTTTCCAAAAAAAAAAAAAAGAATTCTTGTTTGATAGGGTTAAACTGTTCTTTTCTCAACTTCAGAAGAGTTCTAGTCAATCAAAAGTTGCATTAGTTATGAATCTATCCAAGAACTATAACATTTTAATGTCAGGAGTACATAAATAAATGCTGAAACAATTATCACTGATTTGTGCCAAAAAATCGGTTGATTTGCACCTAAAATTTTGGAAACCTTTTAAATTTATGAAATTTTGGCCTCTTTTCACAGGATACACTTGCATGTTGTTCTGTTATGAAGTGATTTCAAGCAAGCATGCATTAGTGCTGAAGTAGCAAATGTTCAGAGAGTTGGATCAGCTTTAGAGCTTTTTTACAAGATCTCTTTTACTGAAATGCTTTTAGTCCTACTGAAATGAATCTATACATTTTACTGAAATGATTTTAGTCCAGCTTTGGATGAGTTTAGTCCTACCTCATTTTAGTCCAACTTCATTTAAGTCCAGCTTCCGATTTTGGGTTCTTGGTTTTGAGATCACATTTTACTAAGTGAATTTAGCCTATATAGATTCATTCTTTCTGAGAGACTGTTGAAGACAATCTTAATGATTGAGCATTGCAAATAGTTGAAATTGATCAATCTTTTATTTTAGCTTCATGACTGCATTTGCCTTGGATTTATTTCGCTTATAGAGTAAATTGTCATATGTTAGAAAAGGTTGTTGCGAACCTTTAACAGATCAAAATAGTTCAAAAGGAGCAATTTTCTTTGGAATCCGATCTCAAAATTGGTGTTGCTGAAGACAATACAAAGAAGAGCAATAGATTGATCATTACCTAATTGGAAGCTTGCTGGGAATGTCTTTATGTCATTCTTTGCTCTTTTTTATTGGATGTATCTTTTGTGTTTGGAAGTTCCAACATGAGCTAAAGATATATATGCTTGAATGATTTCTTTCTCTTTGGATGATTCTTTCTTACCAAATTTGCCACTACCTTCAGCAGAATAGAATCTGGCATTTTAAGCTTGGTATGTATAATTTTGTTGGTCGAACAAGCTTACGTGCAAAGGATTTGTTTGCGTGGTCTATCAATCAACTGTTGTGGAGGGCAAAGGGTTTGTTGGTCGAACAAGCTTAGGTGCTATTACATTAATTAAGCAAAACTTGCTGAAAGTTATTAATTCACTTTGAGACTCCAAATGCCTTTATGTTTGTGTGGTTTGTAGGGACAATGTTCGTCCCGGGGACAATGTTCGCCCCTTTCATATTGTGTATTAAGTTTTGTATTTGATGAATATTGTAGGATTGTCTCATTTAGCTCTCGATACAAGGGAGGTTTTGCCGGTTTTTTTTTAAAAACAAAGGAATTAAAGAATACAATATCACTACCTTTGTTCTAAACTTGCATCCTGTTTCCTCATTTGGCATGATGTATAGCCCTTAGTTTTGCTTCATGCCAAATGTTTATTATGTGAAATTTGTTTGACTAAAGTGTAAAGGTTAGAGTAATGCAACTAGGTGAAGAAGTGAACAAAAATTTGTGACAAAATATAATAGTAAGTCATTTTGTAGATCCACCCTGATGGTTGATGATAATAATGATCAACTTATCGTTGGCATAGTAAGTCATTTGATTGTATATGCCAGGTTTAGTGTTCATTGATTCATTTAGTTTGATTAATTTTATGTCACATTAACTCCCAAAACCTAGAAGTGGGGAGTTGACCTAATAGGTTATTTAAAGTTCAAATTGGTGATTTTCTTGCTAGGTTCTTTCATCTCTCTGGTAAGTTGTCTCTCTCTTCACATTTTTCTCTGTTTTCGTTGATCTTTTTTTGATGTTTTTGTGTTTGTTCTTCTTCAATTGGTTCTCTATGAGTAGATTTCGTTTCGGTCGTCTTGATTCGTTCATTTTGTGTATAGCTATGATTTATTAGTTATCATCTTTTCTTTTTATCATCTTTTGGATTGAGCTGTGTTTCAAGTAACTATGTAAGTAGTGATTATCTTTGAAATATCTGTAGGTTCTTTCCAACAGAGGATACGATGGTGCCAGGTCAGATATATGGTCTTGCGGTGTCATCCTATATGTTGTTCTTATAGGATATCTACCATTCGATGATAGAAATCTTGCAGTTGTTTGTCAGAAGGTATGCAGAACAGTCATAGAGAATGATTTTTTAAACTCTTAAATCGAGTTTTAGGAGGTGAAGGCTAGAAAAGGTCTACAGTTAGCTAAGTAGTCACAACTATTGAAGCTACTGGTGGTTGCATGGCACCCGGAATTTTGTGATCCTAATGTAATTGAATGGTGATTTATCCATTGTTATAAGTAGCTTGATGAATGTAATAGTTTTTTATTCGTCTTCTTCATGATAGCTATATGAATTGCTGCAGTTATGGTCTGTGGGGTTTGTGGGGACAAGGTTTGCCCCGGGGACAATGTTCGTCCCTTTTATAGCTTTAATTTTTGTATTTAAGGTGTGAGGGCCCGCTCCTCTAACCCGGTCCGACCGCGTTGGGTCGAGGGTTTGGCTTGATTGGTTTTGGCCCAGTTGGCCTTGGGTTGCGATCGGTTGATCGCATCGCTGTTTTTGGACCCCAAGGGCAATTTGGTAAATTGTGTCTTGGCGGTCGGTTTCACACCCGCGTAATGCACACATGACCTTGATTGATGTACGTGATTGAATAGATCCAATAGGAGTGGTCGGGATCGATAGATCCGAACGAGATTGCGAAGAGATATCACAATTTAGGGTTTAATCGGACTCGGTCCGATTAACTGGCTGGACTTGATCGGTTTAGCCACTTAAGCTACTAAACCCTATTTTCTCACTCTCTTCATTTCTCTCTTACCCGTGCGGCAGCCCTCTTCTCCTCCCTTACCCGCGATCGCGCCGACCTCCTCCTCTCTGGAGCTTCTCCGTCGTCGCCGCCGGCCGCCGCTCCTCTCCGAGCTCCACCTCACCTCTCTCGAGTTCCCTAGCTTCCTCTACTTCCAGATCCAACCCTCTTTCCTCCGCTTCCTCTCTCTCAAGCCGCTGGCAGCCCTCTTCGTCGCCGATCTTCGAGCTCCGCCGGCGTTCCCTTGGAGTTCCTTCGCCGCCGTCGAGCTCCAACGCCCAGGATAGCGTCGGGAAGCTCAGATCCCATCTTCTCCAAGCCCTCAGGTAGGGGTTTTCTACCTGAATCCTTGATTCAGTCCTAGGGTGTATTTGTGGATTGAACCTTCCATTGATTGATTGATGTTTTCATGCTATCCATGCTAGATTAATTGCTGATTTCGGATTCATGGGTTTCGGACTTGGTTTGAGAAGGTTTCAAACGGATTCTTTGTGGATTTTCTCTTCTACCTTGTTTCCCTAGCTTAGATCCCAACTGACCAAGGTGTGATTGATCGTTTATGTGGTTTTAATGGAGTTTTATCCCTCAGTTTTACCGGATTTCGTTGATGCTCTGTTCTTGGATGAACAGCCGGATTCAAGCTCGGTTTCTGAGCTTTGTGTGCATGATTTCGTTGGATCATCAAGATGAGAGTTGTAGATCTTCGGATCTACTTCCTATTGCCGCTGATTTCATAATTTTCGGAGTTTTCTACGATTTATGGTGACTTTTCTTCGGATCTGCAACGAGACCAAAATTAGTGAATTGATTAGTGAATTCCGGGAAGATTAGCCATTGGATTAATCCAATTCTTGGGCTACATGTTCCTAGGATGCTAATATACATTTGCCCAAGTTTGATTCTCAATTCGACGTCGTTTGGACGTAGAATTGATAAGATTTGAACGCCTCTAATTATAACTACTGTAGCAAATCCGAAAATGCATAATATTAGTGTATTTTGATGCTCATGGTGTTTAATCTCTCTAGAATCACGTAGTTAAGGCTGCTAGTGACATCTAGGATTGGTATGTCTAATTTGATAATTTTTAGATAATTTAATCCACGGTTTCGGCTTGGTTACCTAGTCACTAATCCCCTCTACTTAGCAATTAAAGAGCGAACATGTCTAATACCTTTATGTGAATTGGAGTATGCTTAATTAGCAGAATTTAGATGTTTAGACCTCGGCTTTTCGGCATTTATGCTTTGTTACTATTTTCCATTGCTTAGCTAGTTGTTAATTGACAAGCATGTCTAGTATATATGCATGTATCCTGAATTATGTTAGAGAGTAGGTATACCTAGTTTTACATTAACTGGTTGAGTTGGTTGAGAATCATAGCATGCACCTCATTTTAGTTACTTTTCATACTATTGCAACCTTGTACGTCTTATGCATCTATGTTGATATATTTATATATATCTAAGCCCGTGTGGGGTTTGTGGTTGAACCAAGGGAGTCATGCCCCTTGGGATGGTTAGATAATTGAGCGGGCCGCTGGTGTGCCACTTGTGTTAATTTGTAATCGTGGTGTGTTGTGTGATTGCGTGGCCGGGGTTGTATTCCAGTTGTAGGAATTTTGAGAGACGACTGTTTAAGCCGTTATAATGCCGAAATTCCAATTGAAATGTGTAATTGTTTGTTAACGGCTCGTGGACGTCGTTATAAAATTGTATTAGTGTAGTTAGACCCATGCTATGATTACCCTCCGGCAAGCTTGATGCTTCGCCTAGGCCGTGCATTGTTGTGATGTCATACTGTTGCATGCTTAGCCTTCTGTATTTTTGTGCGCGTGAGCATTGCATGCATTTGCTTGCATTAGAAGCATTAAGGATAGGTAGTAGGCGATGGATTCGATCGCCGATCCGGGGTTCTCGGGTAGCCCGGGCCTAGTCCTAGGACCGGGGTTTGGGGTAGTTGAGGATTAGGACGTAATTGTCATCGAATGATCATAATTGATATCATTTGAGGTTATTGTTATAGTCGACCATGTTGGATTATATATTTATATTTGAGGTGTAAAGGCCGTGTCGGTCTCCAAGGCCAAGTGCTAAGGATGGTTGTCGATGCATTCCCTGACATGTGTCCCCGCGAGAGATGGTATGACTGGGCAGGGTGGTACCTGGACAGGAGCCCGCAGTCTTTGTTTCCTCTCGTTTGTTCTTGAGTAAAGGTGATCCCGCATGGTACCGTTCCCCTGTTGGTGCTTAGGGTGATATTGGTAACATGTTCAAGAGAGAGGTTCATGACGGGAGCCCTTGGGATATCGATAGGGTTATGGGACCCTTGGCATTCCTTAGGCTTAGGCGGAGAACGACACAGTTGCAGTTTCCCTTCCTTTCTGTGCGACGTAGAGTAGAACCCTACTGGGCATTGTTGCTCACCCTACCTGGGCTGCATCGGCGATGCAGGTCGATGCAGTTCCTTCTTTCAGGTGATCTTCTAGAAGATGGCGCGATATTTCAAGGTGACCGAGGACTTGGAGCTTCGAGGAGTTCATCTACAGTTAATTTACAGTTTTACTCAGTGATGTATAAATTGATGTATAATCTGAAATGTTCGAGAACATGATTATATAATTATTAATTTAATTGTATTGGAGAAGTGCTGTAACATTCTTTAATGTAACATTTGAGGAATGTAATGATTAATCATTTGTCCTAATTGTAATTTGTCAAGTTGTAAATGTGAAATTATCAGATGTACAGGTTTCCTGTGTTATAATTATAAAGGTAATTTTGTCAAAATTTTTATGAATTTGAGAATTAAATTGTTTTAATTCATAGTAGTTATATACTTGTGCGCCAATTGATGATGTAAACAGGTTTAGGTGGTTCACGTCTCGATTCGGATGGGTTTTTTGGGTCGGGGCGTGACATAAGGAATTTTGTATAACTGTCTAATTTAGCCCTCGATACAGGGGAGGTTTTGTCAAAATTTTTTGAAAGAAACTCTAAATGTCCGTGTCGTAGGCACGGACGGACATTCACTAGTATATATATATATATATGTTAGTGAACTTGACCTCATATTAGAAATAGAAATATCTCTGTGAATCATTCTATGTAATGAATGTTTAAAGCTTATTTGTTAACCTATGCTTTCGTTTCGAAGAGGTGAACATGACAAAATTAAGTTCTCATATTATTATATCTCAAATGAAAATTTTCATAACTTTTTAGAGCCATATGACTTGTTTGTATCCCTAATACTGATTTTAGAATTTGTTCCATGTGAAAAATAGATGCATATATTTAGGGGGTGGTTTGATATTCTATCATTTCTTTTAAAAGGGTTGTCATCGTCAAAAAGTGGGACATTGTTGATCATGATCTTATTTTGATGATGCCAATATGTATTAAATGATAAAATATAAGATTAATATTTATTTTCTCTTAAGTTGGAAGTGTTTAAATTCAATTTATAGATAATCTTATATTATCGGTCGATGCGCAGATACAAAGTAGGATGGCACGGACAATGCACCTTACTTATCCAAAATTAAAATTTGGCTGGCGGTCGAACCATGCATCGACCCTAGAGTGCCATTTTCATGATAGAGCCTTACGGTCGACGCGGTGGACGATGCATAGATCGATCACGAGAAATGTATGTTCATTTTTTTGAATGACTAAGTGTTGGCTTGGAGGGAGCTTGTTTTTTAATGTTTTAGGTTGACGATGATACGGTGGACGATGCACAGATCGACTGCAAGTCTTATTGATTATGTGAAGATTAATGGTCGAACAAAGCATCAACCGTAAATGCATTTTTTTCCTCACATAGGTTGACGGTCGATGTGACAGTCGATGTGTGGATCGATCGTGAAGGAAGAAAGCTGCTTTTTGTATATGGCGGTTGATGCGGCGAACGATGCATAGATCGACCGTCAGCGTGCGCAGACTTAAAAATAGAGCCGTTGGAGGGCTTATTTGAGCTGGTTGAATGACCAATATAAGTAGTTTTAAGTTGTAAACTTGCTAGCAATAGATTGTTATTATTTGTCAGTGTTTGGGAAAGCTTAAAATCAACATTCTACTATTTCTCCTTGAGTTTAAACCTTTGTAAATCCTCTTCAAGTGTCAACAAGAATCATGTTTGAAGTAGTTGAAAGATTTCTAAGTACCCGGAAGCTTAGAAGAAAGCTTGTAAAAAGTCTTACAAGTTGTGGAACCTCAAGGAGGATCTTGAGTGAGGTTGACGTAGACCAAGAGTTAGGTTGAACCATTATAAAATATGATATAATCTTTTTATTTCTACTCTCATCCTTGAAATTGTATGTTCAGATTGGTTTCATCCCTTTTGCAAGCATACATCATATAGACTTCTCCAATCTAGATTTTTCTATTTATTGATTTATCGAAAAAGAGTCCAATTTAACTCCTTATCGGGCCTTCAATTCTCACCATCCTGGTCTCTTTTGCTCCAGTGATGCCTGCAGCTTCAACTGCTTCCGCTTCGGTTATTCGGATGACTGGGGAGGAAATCAAGGAGGCCCCCACGCCTCCGTTCGTCTCAGAGAAGCTGGCGCCATCGACCGATGGATTGATCACTGTTGGCAAGTCGCGTCGCCGTCCACCCAAGGTGAACGTGACTGTCAAGTTAACTGCTGGGCCTGCCATCATGGATTCTATGCGGAGTTCCATGAAAAAGAAGAAGAAGGTGAGTAAGAAAAAGAAGGCGCAGGCCAAAGGATTGCTTCCTCAGCAAACAAAATCGGTGTCCTCTTTTATAGAGGACATCTCGGGTTTTGCCCAAGTACCTAAAGGTAGTTCTAATACTGCCTTTTTACAAGGTTCTTCCTCTTTGCCGCACTGCCTGGTAGCCACGCGGGGCATCTAGATCAGGTCTCCACGTAGACTAATACGGACGAATGTGATATGGAGGAATATTTGGAAAAAGATTTGGCCATTATCGAGTAGGCATGCAAATGAGTAGGAGATGACCCTATCCTCGAGCAAGTTGTTCCAAGTGACGCGGCTTTCCATCATGGGTCTCAGTCCCCATCAACTGAAAAGTTGCATGCACGTGGAATGCTGATGGTATTGGGCGCTCTTGCTAGGCGCCAGGTTCGGCCGTTTGATGCGCCAACATCCCCCACCCTCCGGGGTTTTCTCCTACATTGGAAGAGGGTGATGAGTCTCAACTGGAAGATGACGAGTTTCAACATTCTGAAATTTCGCTTATTCTTTCTGGTGTTCGAGGGCAAGCAACCTCGCCGTTGGGTTCCCATTGAAAGTCCTATGCTGGAACTGCCGTGGGATGGGGCCTCGTAGGGTCCTATTCACCGGTCATCGGCTTCTCCGGGACCATAATCTTCACCTTATTTTGTTTTTGGATGTTTTGTTGCAGGAGAATCATCGGGTTGATATCCAGGCTCGGTTGGGGTCTTCTATCATGTGCTTTCTATTCATGGCGGCATCCTGGCAATCTGGTGAATGTCCTACGGACTGGTCACATGAGTAGCATCACCTCGCAATCCATCCATGGCATTGTTACCTCCATGGTAGATGGGCAATGGCTGCTCTTTGCAGCATATGGTGCAAGAACTGATTAGGCAAGAAGGCTTCTCTAGGACTCCTGTTGTCACATCCGATCTAGAAACTCATCCGGTCCAAGGCGTGAGAGTCCTAAACTTTAAAAACAAACGGCGAGAGCCTTCCCTGTAAATATCACTTTAAATCTTGGTGTAGAATTATAATATTCACAATTTACTTAAACTATCCTATCACCAAATCATAACACAAATTAACTGCTACAATACTCAATAACTTTTCAATGATACAATAAAGGTACAAGTCCTCTAAGTACAACAATTTCTGATCAATTTACATCAAATTAGAATACAAATATATTTCTCGTTCAGATTACAATTTATACATTTAAAGTTGTACATCAATTGAATAAGATAAACTGATGATATCCTCGATCTCATGCACCACCAAGGGGAGTGCCGCCTCCATGCCGCAACTAACTGAAAAAGAAGGAACTGCATCGCCGATGCAGCCGGGTAGGAGTGAGCAACAAAGCTCAGTAGGGTCCTACTCTACGGCATACTGAAGGGAGGAAAACAACAACTGTGTTGTCTCTCCACCTAAGTCTAAGGAATGCCAAGGGTCCCATAACCCTATTGATGTCTCAAGGGCTCTTGTCAAGAAATCTCTCTCCTGAATATGTTACCTGGAGTCCACGAAACAAAAACATGCAGGATCACCCTTACCCAAGCAGGATTCCCATGCCTTGGGAACCCACGTCGGGAACGCATCGACATCCATCCTTAGCACTTGGCCTTGCAGAAACAACACGACCTCTAAACCTCAATATCAATATAATATTCCAGTCCGACTACTTAATAATCCTCAAATGATAATTAGTCAATCAGCATTACAATCACGGCCTAATCCTTCCTACCCAACCATGGTCCTAGAGCTAGATCCGAATTATCCAAGAGCCTTGGATCAGCGAAGACCCTATTCACCCACGCCCTAACCTTATGCTTTAATCCAAACAAGATGCATGCAATTCCCAGGCACAAATAAAGAGATATATGCATGCAACAGAATGACATATCAATATACAGGGCTAGGCATAGCTTACAGCTAGCCAAAGGGGGTAAACATAGCAAGGGTCCAAAGCAGTTGAATATCTATCTAACACAACAACAATGACACAAGCCGTAAACAAGCAATAACACATTCAATCATAATTTCGGCATTACGACGGCTTAAACAGTCGTCTCCCGAAATTCTTACAACGGGGCACACCCCCGACCAAACAAATAATAACCAAACACATTTGCAATATACATCAACTAGGGCACACCTTCGGCCCATTTAATTATCTAAACATCGCAAGGGGTGTGACTCCCTTGTTTCAACCACAATCTAAGTATAAATGTATACAATACGATGTAAATAAGCATGAGATGCAATTAATTACTAATTGAACAAGAATTATTTATAGCTAACTAAACATGCCGGTATCAAACAATTAATCGTCTAAAAACCATCAATTAGAACATGCTAGCCCTCGAGATCACTAGGAATACCAATTGCATGTATCTCAAAGAATTAAGCACGGTAAAACATAAGAAATCTACTAGAAGGCTAAATTCTGGGTTGATACAGTAAACCCTAGTTAGAGGAGATGAAATCTTATCAATTCGACGTCCAAATGACGTCGAAATTCAAATTAAACTTGGACAGATGTAGATAAACATGTTAGGAACATCATGTCCAAGAATTGGATCTAATTGATGTCTAATTTCCACAGATTTTACTAATCAATTTTTATTTCCTGTTTTATAGAAGGTTAGGAAACAATTCACCAAAACTTATATATAAATCGAAATACCACGAAACCAGCAACAAACGACGGAGAACTCAATGATCTACAACTTTCATTTTGAAAGTTACATGAGATCATGCTCATACAGCTCAGAAATCGAGCATGAACGTGACTGTTCCTCGAAGAACAGAGCATCGACAAAAATCTGGGAAAAACATGCTTAAAACCCCAATTAAATCACAATCAAATCCTAAGAAGCATCTACCAGATGAAGAACATGCATCATAGAGCAATCTAGAAGAGAGACAATCAAAGACCTAGGTGGGAACCCTACCTGAAAACGCACTCCAAGCTTAATTCGGTTGAAGACCACCTCCTCCATCGTTGTCGTCCCCTCTGGCTTGCCGGAGATCTGCTGGGAATCACCGAAGTCCGTCGGGACCTGTCCGGCGTCGAATTTCACTCGCGATGGGAAGAGGAAAGAGAGGGGTAGGGTGTCGGATCTGAGAGGAAGAGTGGTTCCACAGGTAGAGAGAGAGATGAGGATGAGCTCGAGGAGGAGCGGTGGTGGACGATGGCGGCGAACAAGCTCCGGAGAGGAGCTTGGATCTGAGGTTCTCTGGAGAGAGAGAGAGAGAGCTCGGGAGAGATGAGTTCTGGCCGGATCTGAGGAGAGGGAGCTCGAAGGAGTGGCGGTCAGTGACGGTGGTGAAGGAGCTCCGAAGAAGGGAGAGAGCCGGCGCGGTCGTGAGCGGTGGAGAAGAAAGGAGGAGAGAGATCGGGCGTGGGGGAGAAGGAAGGGAAGAGAGAGAGAGAGTGAGAGAGAGAGAGGTGGGTTAAGCCACTTAAGTGGCTTAGCGACGAGCCAACTGATCGGACTGAATCCGATTTGACTCTAAATTGTGATCTCGTTGCAATCTTGTCCGAATCTGACTATCACGAACGCTTCTACTGGATCTATTCAATCACATACATCAATTAAGGTTGTGTGTGCACTACGCAGGTGTAAAACAGATCGCCAAGACGCAATTTGGTTTACCAAATTGCCCTTGAAGGTCTAAGCAGGGGGGGTTTATCTTAGGCCTTGTACAATAAAATTAATTATGGAAATCTAAATAGGAGGAGTCTAATTAAATCATATGCTTGCAAATGATAAGAATAGAAAATATATGAAAGCAATGAAAAGAGATGAGAGTTAGAGATATTGCATCAGAAATTTTATAGTGGTTCGACCCAACTCTTGGTCTACGTCCACTTTCACTCAAAGGCCTCCTTGAGGTTCCACTACTTGCAAGACCTCTTACAAGTTATCCACCAATCTTCCAAGTGCTTGGCAACCTATCCACCAAGCTTACGGGTGCTTGACAACCTTACAATCTCTCCAAGCTCTCTCTTGAATATTTCTCTCAAAGTCTACTTAACACTTGAAGTAGTTTTACAAAGGTTTAGCTCACAAATAAAAAGAATAAACTAGCTAGAATATTATTACAATAATTCCTTAGCTTCCTCTAAGTGTGTGGCAAGTTTCCTGCAACTTTTCTTTTATGGCTGAGCTCCAAACCCCACCAAATAGCCTCCCAACGGCTATTTTTTGCTCCTGCAACGGCTCTTTAACGGCTCTTTTCCTCGCTGGCGATCGACCGTCACATCGTCCGCCAGGTTCTTCTTGAGCCACGCATCGACCGTCAAGCTTCACGGTCGACCGTGACATCAACTGTCATACTCTGTTGTGAAAACCGCTTCTGAGGGTCGATACCTCGTTCGACCTTCGCACCTCCAAGACATGGTTACATAGCCCACGGTCGATCGGTCCATCGACCGTCACATCGACCGTCATCATATTTTCCCATAAACAGCTCCCACGGTCGATCCTTGCATCAACCGCCATACCCCACGGTCATTCCATGCATCAACCGTCATACCCAACGGTCGATCTATGCATCAACCGCCACATCGACCATCACATTAAATATGATTTTAATGCTCTCCAAATTAAGGGATATTAATATTAATTCAATGTTTTATTATCAAACATATATTGACATCATCAAAACAATGTCAGGACTAATAATCTCCCCCTATTTGATGATGGCAGCCTTTTAAATTGTGATGATAAAACCTTGAAAGCTCCCCCCTTAATTTATGCATCCATTTATCTCATAAAATATGTTCTAATGTGAATTTCACTGAGGCATGCAAGTCATATATCACTAAAAAGATATATCAGGCTTGATTATAGGTCAAAAGGTATGAAAGTGCAAAATATGGCATATGTACTGATCGCTCACAAACTTTGTCGTTAAAACGTTGCAAACTCAATCAAATATAAATTTATAATCCTTATTCAATCACTACACTACTAGGTAGAATAGCGGTGAAGTCGGAAGTCGATCCATAGGGAAAACGTTGGAAACTGAAATCAATTCTCGAAACCCTAAAACTAAGGAAAAGAATCAAAGATAGAATAGAGTTATCTAAACTAATAAATAAAAGAGATAAAAGGTTGATCAATTTGAATCAATGGAGTAGTTACTTAGGAATTACTCAATCCGCCCTAGTTTCATTATTAGTCTTCTCTAGTTATCATATTGTTCCCTTCTCTCAACATTATGGATCATATGGCTACAAGCTCACATGAATCCCTAAAATAAAGTTAATGTTCCCAATGACATAATCTATCTTTGTTTGGCTTTGATTGTCTTTGGTACTACGATTACTTTAAATTATACTACGCCTAATGACCTTTTCATAACCTATCTTCGCGTGGCATAGCTTATCTCAAAGGCAAACCAATAACTTCATGAAAACCATCTCATAAATCTCTACAATCAATCACAGAAATCGTGTAGGACTGGAAGTACGTCAAGCGAACTCTGTTCCTTCAACTCTATTAACAATAAAACCATATTCATGAGATCATGCATCGAGAAGTTCACAACAATCCAACTAAAAAAAAATCAAAGCTACACTAGGGTTTCATGAATAATCATAAGTACAATAATTAGCAACTCATCTTTTGGACGAAAGCCATCGGGTTGGAATAGGAAGCTGTCACCATCCACATCTTCTCCGTCTTCTTCTTCCTCTTCCAAAGATTGTCAAAAAGATGCTTATTTTCGGCTAGTCAACACCTTCTTATAGGTGTATTCCTGAAATTAGGGTTATGGGTTGAGTTGGACCTCTAGTGCAACTCAGATTTCCTGGTTTAATTATGACAACCTTTTCCAGTCGCGACTGGGTTCAACCCGTCCGGAATTGGGAAATGTGGGCAACATCAAAGATGTAGATCAGGAAGCCTTCTGTCTTATTTCGAAGATTTGACATTATTTGGACTTATTTCGAATATTTGGCGAATATTCTCCTGAGCATCGACGGACCAGTTTTCCAGCAGCTATATATCTTTTATCTTCTTCAAAACTGGTATTAATCCATCAGGCGTCTCGCAAAATGTCCAACTTGACAGTGGTAGGTCTTGAAGGCTTCTACCTCGTACTAAATGTCCACAATATTTGGACTTATACATAATATATAGAGAATATTCTCCTGACAGGCGACGAAACAGTCTTTATCACATAAATTCATCATTTTAGTCGAAATTCTTATATTTCTTCTCAAATCATGATTAAACCTGAAATCAACTAACAAACTATTAAATACAACTACTCCAAGCCTAACAAAGGTAATTTAAGGGGTTTAATTATGAATAATTAGTGACTTATCATGTAGCTCTTTGCATAGAAACATGAGACATGATATTTGAGCATGAGTTATATCCTCATGAAATCTCCAGTAAATATAGATACAATAAAAGCTTTTTTAAACATCAAAAGCTTTCAAGTATGTAGAAAATATAAAGTTTCAAGAACTTTCAAAACAGCAACATATCATCACAATATTTCTCCCCCTTTGACATCGTAAAAAAGAATTAGTAGAGGGGGAAGAAAAATCACATATAACCATAAAAATTTCTTAACAAATGAAAGTTTTAAAATCAGAATTGATACAAATTGAAGGTTTAAATTTTTATCAACGAAGATACCAAAAGAGGATTTACAATGAAAAGTCATGAAAAGTTATCAGTTCTTAAAATAAAGACTTTCTTAAACCATTTTAAAAACATGAATTAACAAAAATGGAATAACAAGTTATAATGGAGGAGACATTTATCAAAAATTAAAGCATACCTCCATTACCTTTGATAGCAAATTGTTATCCACTTTCAAATACCTTGAGCCTCCACTTGTCAATTTTATTTTCTTTTTCTCCGAATGAGTTAAACAAAGATTTGCAGTTTCTTCTTCTTCTTCTTCTTTGGAGGTGGAGCTCAAGTCACTTTCTTCCATGGCCTTCTTCTTCTTCTTTGGAGATTTTTTTAGCTCTGGACAATCGGACATGTAATGTCAGGGCTTCCTACACTCATAACAAGTAATTTTATTTAAGTAATGGTTTTCTTTTATGTTGACTTGTATGTTGACTTGAAAGTAATGGTTTTCTTTTTCTTCCTTTCTCCATCATTGCTCCTCTCCATGTTCATCTCATAGGTCATGTCGCGCCCCGACCCGCGAAAGCCCAACTGAGCCGGACGACGCGAACCGAAACCTAACAAACCGCGAAAACTCGACCGGATCGTTCCCCACCCCGACCGATAACCGAAGGCCGGTCTCGTACTCCCGACATCTACGCAATCACCAACGACAAACGAGTGCTCACTCGTCAGAAGCCGCAAAACAAAACAACACAAACGTAAAGTGAAAAAGCACAACACATCAAAAGGAGCATGCACTGATGTTCTAAACATAGAACTAACCCGTCCCACGCTCAATCTCAACTGAATCCTAATCCTAACCTTGGGATCTACAACCTATGCTCTGATACCATGCTGTCGCGCCCCGACCTGCGAAAGCTCAATCGGGCCGGGCGACGCGAACCGAAACCTAACAAACCATGAAAGCCCAACTGGGCCGTGCGACGTTCCCTCTAACCTATTGGTCTCCCTAAGCAATTCATCCAAAACCCTAATTAACAAAGACTACAATTAACAAATTCTCAAACCAAAGAATACAATTTCCAAAAGTACAATATACAAATCCTCGAAGAGGGGGGAGATCAAGTACAACATTTAAACACTCCCGTAGGAGACTAACTAACAAAGGTTCAAAGATGTAACGGATCACCACTGCTCAGACTCCGCCTGGCGTCGCCGCACCGTCGACCAACTGCCCGATAGGGGCCACCAAAAAGGAGCTAACGCCTGCACCTGCAAAGCGCAGCCCGGGTAGGAGTGAGCACTAAGCTCAGCAGGGAAACTACACTACGACACACACAAGGAAGAGGGAAACGCAACAGTGTCACCCTCTAGTAAAGCCAAGGTGTACAAGGGGGCCCCATAACCCCACCCCGTGTCCCTGAGGTCCACGATCATGATCTTCCAGAAGAACTGGTCACATGATGGGTCACGCTCAGTAAGCAGGAACCGACACTGCTGGTGGGAAACGGCACCGCTGGGTAGGCACACACTCTACCCAAGAGTCATCATAGCTGGATACTGGCTACACCTGAGAACTCTACTAGAGACCGACACGACCTCTACAATCATCAAACAACAGGTGTACGAGTCATCTAGGCCTATCATCGAATTCGACTGTACACCACAATTCAAACCAGGACTAAGCTACCCAACCCCGGTCCTAGGGCTAAATCTGAGCTTCCAAGGCTCAGGACGGCGACCCATAGGTCGCCCATGCCCTAAAGTTATGCAACTAATGCACAACTAGATGCATGTTAAAAACCATCAACCATGCAGCGAGATCTTAGCAAAACAAATCACAATCAACTCAAATCTCACAAAACCAGAAAAGCAAGTAGGTAGGAATCCCTACTATACCTAGCCAAGAGCTGCTTCAATCCCAGCTGCTAAGCCTTGGATCATCCTCAATAACTCCAAAATCCGGCCAGATCTGAGCTCAAGAACGGCGGATTTCAAAAAGGATTCAAGGAAGAAGGTCGCGTCCGCTTTATAGGCAAACGAACCGACTTATGAATTCCTTCATGACGATCGCAACTCTCTGCATCAATGATCGATTCTTCATGAAGATCAATCATCACTAAATGATCGATCCTTCTAACAAGGAAGGATCGATCCTTTAGGTGCAGAAAGCTAGACTTGGGCTAGAACACAAGCCCAAGCCCGGATCTCTCGAACCTGGGTCCACCTAACCGTTCTAATCAAACACTAACACAAACAAGGTCAGTGTGTGCGCATGCAGGTGTGGAAGAAACCGACAAGACGTAATTTACCAAATTACACTTGTGGTCCACAACGAGCCACATGGGTAGAGGGACAGGTCCTCACATCCTAATACCCTTAAACGAAATCTCGTCCTGAGATTCGATAAAGGTAGGGCTCGGAAACAGAAAACAACTACACTAGAAGACAGGACAAAAGCTACATCGAGAAGGAAACAAGTGTGGAAACTCCTACGGCATGTGCACCTCGCGCTCCCAGGTTATCTCTTTGGTGCCTCTATACCTCTACAGTACCTTGACCAAGGGAATCGTCTTGCCCTGCAAAACCTGATCCCTCTGGTCAAGTACTCGAACCGGCTACTCGTCGAACGTTGCGTCTGCCTCAAGCTCGATGTCATCCACCTTGATGACATGAGACGGATCTGAGTGAAACTTCCCCAGCATCGACACGTGAAATGTCAGATGTACAGCGGACATGTGCTGAGGAAGATTGTGAGGCCCGCTGGGTCTACTGTGGGACAAGATGCCTGCGCCTAGAGGGCGGGGCTGAGTCGGGTAGCCGGGTAAGCAATCCCACAACGCCTGGGTATGGTCCGGGATTCGATAGAAGTATATAGTAAGCCCTTAATAGACACAACGCATTTTAAAGCCGTGATGGCAGTGATCCGCCAGAAAACTCCAAGGTTAAGCGTGCTTGCCTTGGAGCAGTCCCGGGATGGGTGACCTACTGGGAAGTTTTTCCAGATTTCTGCGGTGAGCCAAAAGCAGGCAATATTGTGTCAGGGCACGGCGCCCCGGCCCGGGGTGTTACAAAGATCCAGGCGGTAAGCTACCTAACCTATCCTCTCTAGGATCTCAAACGGCTCGACAAACCTCGGCGCCAACTTACCTCCCCTGGGAAACCTGACGGAGCCTCTGTACCGCGATGCTCGCAAGAACACCTTGATGCCCGACTGCAAACTCTAACGGTCGTCGCCTCTGATCTGCGTAACTCCTCTGCCGACTCTGAGCCATCAGAAATTTTTGCCTGATCTTGACTAGCCTCTCTGATGACCGCCTGACGAAGTCTGGACCGGTGAGTGAAGCCTCTCCAACCTCTGTCCAGCACACTGGGGAACGGCACGGCCTACCGTACAACGCATTGAAAGGTGCTACTCCAAGACTGGACTGATAGCTGTTGTTGGAGGTAGACTCCACCAAGGGAATGTGCACCTCCTAGCTGCCACCGGCGTCGAGGACACATGCTCTCAGCAAGTCCTCTAAGATCTGGATCGTCTGCTCTCATTGCCCATCTGTCTGCGGATGAAATGTCGTACTGAAAGTTAGGAGTGTGCCAACTGCCTCCTGAAAGCCTCGCCAGAACCTGCCGGTGAACCTGGGGTCCTGGTCTGTCACGATAGATACTGGAACTCCGTGCTGTCTGACGACCTCTCTGACGTACAAACTGCCCAACCTGTATATCGAGTCTGTCATCTGCATAGGTAGGAAGTGCGCCGATTTGGTTAATCGATCAACGATGACCTAAATCACGTCATCCCCCCTAGGAGATCATGGTAGCCCGGTCACGAAGTCCATCGTGATGTGCTCCCACTTCCACTCAGCTAATGGAAGTGGTTGAAGTAATCCCGGAGTTCACTGGTGCTCTGCCTTGACCATCTAACAGGTAAGGCAGCGCGATACGAACTCCGTCACTTCCCTCTTCTGCCCGCACCACCAGAACTGCCGCCGCTTGTCCTGGTACATCTTGGTGCCCCCGGGATGAACTGCAAAGCGAGAGTGGTGGAACTCTCGTAGGATGTCGTCTCGTAGAATTGGATCCGCAGGAACCGCTACTTTGTCCCTGAATAGTAGCCCTCCGTTTGACGATACTGTCCAGTCCCCGTCTGCGCCCTCCGTACCTACCGATGTGCGCAACTCCTCGAGCTCTATGTCACTGCGCTGCGTTTCTAAGACCGTTGGCATACTCTGCACGGTGTAGAGGAAGCTGGCATATTCTGCACGGTGTAGAGGAAGCTGTTGGATCCCTGATCCTCAAACTTGAGCCCCAACTGGCCCGCTGTCTCTAAAGCCTGCCACTACCGCGCTAACAACCCTGCAACTGCTACTCTGGTGACTCTCACCTGTCTGCTCAGCGCGCCTAGTACGACGTTTGTCTTACCAAGATGGTAATGCAACTCGAAGTCGTAGTCCTCCAGAAGCTCCATCCAGTGTCGCTGCCTTAGGTTGAGGTCACGTTGGGTGAAAACGTGCCTCAAACTCTTATGGTTCGAGAAGACAGAGAACTTCTGTCCATAGAGATAATACCGCCAGGTCTTCAGGGCGAAGACCACCGCTGCTAGCTCCAAGTCGTGAGTCGGGTAGTTCCCCTCATGGTTCTTCAATTGCCGAGAACCATAGAAAACTACGTGCCCCTTTTGCATGAGGACACACCCCAAACCCTCACCGCTGGCGTCACAGTAGACACTGTAACCAATGCCTCGCTCGGGGACGATCAACACCGGCGCACTGGTCAACCTCATCCTCAGCTCCACAAAGGCTCGCTCACAAGCATCATCCCACACGAACGGGACGGTCTCATGTGTCAGTCTAGTCAACAGTCCAGCAACTCTCGAGAAATCCCGCACGAACCGTCTGTAGTACCCCGCCAGGACTAGGAAACTGCGGACCTCGAACACTGTCCTCGATCTCTGCCACTGTACCAATGCCTCGAACTTGGCCCGGTCAACTGAGATCTCTACTGTCGACACCATGAGTCTAAGGAATCCCACCTGTGCAAGCCATAACTCACACTTGGAAGCCTTGGCATATAGCCGATGCTCCCGAAGTAGCTGCAACACTGTAGCCAAGTGTTGCCCGTGCTCCTCCTCTGACCGAGAGTAGATCAGAATGTAGTCGACGAACACCAACACGAACCGGTCTAGAAACGGCCGAAATATCCTCTGCGTCAGATCCAAGAACGTTGCTGGTGCGTTCGTCAGCATAAATGGCATCACCGCGAACTCGTACAGTCCGTACTGAGTCCAAAAAGCCGTCTTCGGAATGTCGCAATCCCGAACCCTCAACTGGTGGTAGCCGGTGCAGAGGTCGATCTTCAAAAAGATAGAAGATCCTTGCAACTGGTCAAACAAGTCGTCGATCCACGGCATCAGATAACTATTCTTCACTGTCACCTTGTTGAGCCGCCTGTAGTCTATGCAAAGTCGAAGGGTACCATTTTTTCTTCTTTGAGAACAACACTGGCACCCCCCAGGGACACATGCTAGGACGGATGAAGCCTCTGCTGATAAGCTCATCCCACTGGGTCCTTAACTCGATCTGCTCTGCTGGTGCCATCCTGAAAGCTGGGAGAGAGATCGGTGCGGTACATGGTACTAGGTCGATCTCAAAATCGACCTCTCTGGACGGTGGAAGCCCCGACAACACCTGGGAAAACTGCTCTGTTCCACTCACTCAGAACCAAACAGGGACAGGCTGCCCAACAAGGCTGAAAGCTCGCTGCCACGCCTTCCCACACCACAAGCAAAGGAATTGGCTGAGAACCGATCCCCCAACAACACAAACTGTGTCCCGTCGGGTGTCCAAGCGACCACCCTCCGGCGACCACAGTCGATGACGGCTCGGTATGCTGCTAACCAGTCCATATCGAGTATCATGTCAAAGCCTGACATGTCTAGCACCCGTAGGTCTAGACAGACACGGAGGCCTCCAACCTCCAAGGAACAGGATCGGCAGACCCGGTCTACCCTGACTAACCCGCCGATCGGGGAGTCCACAGACTGTACCACCTCTAGCCAACTCATCTCTAATCCTAGCGATGCCACACACACATGCTAGCAATATAGGAATGAGACGCCCCGAAATCTATCAGCACATCTACTAAAGAACTAGAAAGCAGAAAGATACCTCAGAGTACAGATGGCTCTACTGTGACTCTATTGCGGCCTGCGGGTACTGCGGTAGCGGCTGGTAAAGCTGTACGGTGTCCGACTGCTCACGCTCTGGGAGAGCAAACACACACCCCCGCTGGCCGCCTCCACCTCTGGAGCGGCTCGGTCCAGCCCCTGATCCGCGCACACCACTATTCCCTATCAAGCACTGGACCCTCCGCCTCTACTGCCCTGCGGCATAGGGCCCCGCGCTCCTCGTAGATGACAGTCTCTACATATGTGCCCCAGCTGCTCGCACTGGAAACACGTGACCGACGCACCACCAGGCTGCTGACCCTGGCCTCCCCCTGACGGAGCCTGCCCAGACGGCCCAGCCGTCAGGAGGAACTAGCCCACTGGACTCGGAAACTACATATGGAACTACTGTGGACGCTGCGAC
Source organism: Narthecium ossifragum (assembly GCA_963920575.1). Lineage (NCBI taxonomy): Eukaryota > Viridiplantae > Streptophyta > Magnoliopsida > Dioscoreales > Nartheciaceae > Narthecium > Narthecium ossifragum. The sequence continues at coordinate 10,771,422 of OY986969.1, read as the reverse complement.
TGCTGCTGGAATGGTCGCGGACGCCGCGACTGGCCTCTGTCGAATCCCCCTCTGAACTCGGGTCTCTGCGATGTAGTGGTTGAGACTGCTGATGGACTTGCCCGGCGCCTCTCGTCCTGCAACTGCGCCTCCACTACTATGGCACAGTTCAGCACTGCTACGTTCGTTTGGAAGCAGTGGGAACACGTCTGTCGTCTGATCTACGGTCGAAGCCCCCGCTCGAACTGTCGTGCCCTGGCTGTCGGATCTAATGCCACTGCCCCCGCAAAACGGACCAAATGTGTAAACCGGGTGGCATACTGCTAAATAGAGTGAGTACCCTGCAGAAGGGACTGGTACTCGCGGGACAGGGCATCACGCGTACTCTCAGGGAAGTACGCGTCCAAGAACAACGCCCTGAACTCCTCCCACATCGGCTCCTCTCTGCCACTGGTGTCTGGTGTGGTGCACCACCAGTCAAGAGCGTCTCCGTCAAACTGAAACGTCGCGAGGGTGACCCGGATCCGGTCATCCGCGATGAAGAGAGTGTCGAGAACGCACGTGACTCCTCGGAGCCAGCTGTCTGCTGTGGTCGGATCTCCAGTCTCACCGCTGAACCTAGGCGGGTTCAGCCGCTGAAAATCCATCATGACCGCCGCTGCGGCCTTCTCGTCGACCGGAGCGAGGACCCCCTCCTCGGTGAGAAGGGTCTCCTCCCGTACAACCAAAACCGTCGCTAGTGATGGCTCAGTCCGTCTAGCTCGTACCGCCCTAACAGGGACCTCCCTGCTCGGTCGGGCGTGTGAGGACCTGTCCCTCTACCCCTGTGGCTCTTTGTAGACCGCAAGGACAATTTGGTAAATTGCGCCTTGTTGGTTTGTTTCACACCCGTATGTGCACACACTGACCATGTTTGTGTTAGTGCTTGATTAGAATGGTTAGGTCGACCCGGGATCGGAAGATCCCAGCTCGGGCGCGCGGCAGCCCGTTTTTGGGCTGATGGTGGCCCGCGAGCGATCGATCGGACTCGTGAGCGAGTCAGTGGCTTTTTCTTTCGCGAGGACGGCCGCCGGCCGTCGTTCTCTCTTGTCAGAAGGGGAGGACTTTCCCTCCCCTCCTTTCTTCTTTCTCCTCTTTCCCCGGCTTTCCCCTTCCCCTTTTCCCTCCTTTTCTTCCTTCTTCTCCTTTCTTCTCCCTTCTTCTTCTTCCTCCCGCAGCTCTGTTTTCTTCCCCTGTTTTCCGGCAGCCCCTTCTTCTTCACCATTCTCCCTCCTTCGCCCACCGTTTTGGGTGTTCCAAGGCTCGTTGCAACCGTGGCAACGAGAGGAAGATCCCTGAAGTGGTTTGGAGCTGCGTTGGTGACCAGTTCGCGGGGAATCAACCGAGGATTAGCGCTGTTCGGTAGGTTTTCTACCTACGAGAGTTGTTTAATGGGTTTTTCTTAATCTAGCCGTTTGATCTTGCTGATCTTTGTGTTGTTGGATGCATCTTGCATAGTATAATTTCTGTTATAAGTTTCATGAACTTTGGTTGAGATTTTAGTAAGATTTATGCATGATTAATCTCGGATTTTCTGGTTTCTGCTGTTCTTGAAGAACAGTCGGCTTGCGATGAGTTTTCCGGCCAGTACGTGCATGAGCTTTGGTTCTGATGAACATAAGAGTTGTAGAACGTTGAATCTACTCTCAAACCCAACTTATTTCATATTTCTTCGATTTTCCTACGAATTGTTATGATTTTCACACTGGCGGGCTCGTTGCAGCAAAGAGGTGGTAAGTTAGTTTGATTAGCGGTTTTGATTAGTGTTTTCCCGTTAATCTAATTGTTGGATGTTTATGGATTTTGGATATGTTGATCCCGGCATGTAGATCTACTGGTGGCTAAGTTGGGTCTTGAATCCGACGTCGTTTAGATGTCGGATCGACGGGGTCAATTAGCCTCTAGTAGAGAACTTTTGGTGTTTTAAATATAATATTATATGTCGGATTATAATATTATATTTTTACTGTTCATCATCTTTTTCGGGGTTGCTTCCCGTTGCAGGAGTCCTCGGTTGACGGTCATGATTCCGTCGTAATGCCGGGACCCACGGCGGATCGGCTGGCAGCGGTTGGTAGTACCGCTGCAGCGATCCGGTTGACTTATATGATGCCTTATCATACTGTTGCATGCCATTCTCCTGTTTGTGTATGTTCATAGCATGCATTCTCTGTTGTACATTAGTTGCATGGTTAGGGCGTGGGTGATCTGTGGGTCGCCGTCCCGAGGCTGGAAGCTCAGACTTAGCCCTAGGACCGGGGTTGGGTAGTTTGGACCCGGTTCGAATTGTGGTGTCCAGTCGATTCGATGATAGGCCTAGAGGATTGGTATACTTGTTGCTTGATGATGATTAGAGGTCGTGTCGGCCTCGAGCCAGGTGTTGTGAGTGCCACCGGTGTCGGGTCTTGTTCTTTGGGAGGGGCCCGGGGGTTAGTCCGGCCCAGGCAGTGTCTGTTCCGGCCAGCAGTGGCGACCAGTGTGGGCCTAGTCCATTTTGGGTGACCGCAGCCGGAACCCTGCGAAACTAGGTGTATCCAGGATGGGCCCAGTCCGTTGGGGTGACCATGGTTGGATATGCCTAGAGACACCGGTGAAGGGTTATGGGACCCTTGCAGCACACTCGAGTCTGGCTTGAGGGCGACACTGTTGCGTTTCCCTCTTCCTTCTGTGTGACGTAGTGTAGAACCCTACTGAGCTTTATGCTCACTCCTACCCGGGTTGCGTTTTGCAGGTGCAGGCGTTAGCTTCTCTTTGGTGGCCCCTACCGGGCAGTTGGTCGACGGTACGGCGGCGCCAGGCGGAGTCTGAGAGGTGGTGATCATTTACTGCTTTTACCCTATGTTAGATAGTCTCCTACGGGAGTAATGTTGTATTTGAATCTTCCCCTCTCCGAGGATATGTATATTAAATCTTTTTGGGTTTGTAAATCTGTGGTTCGAGGTTTCATTAAATTATTGTCTTTTAATTGAGGGTGTTTTGTGATAAATTGTTAGGGAGACCAATAGGTTAGAGGGAACCCTCGCCAGCTTTTCTTTCACGTTTTGTTAGGTTCCGGTTCGCCTCGCCTGGCCCGGTTGGGCTTTCGCGGGTCGGGGCGCGACAGGGCGGGCCGACCAGGTCGTGCCCCGCCCTGACCGATAATCGAAGGCGAGTCTCGAACTCCCGACATCTACACAGTCACCAATGACAAACGAGCGTTCACTCGTCAGAAGCTGCAAAACAAAACAATACAACATAAAGCGAAAAAGCACAACACATCAAAAGGAGCATGCATAGATGTTCTAGACATAGAACTAACCCTTCCCACGCTCAATCTCAACCGAATCCTGATCCTAACCCTGGGATCTACAACCTGTGTTCTGATACCAAGCTGTCACGTCCCGACCTGTGAAAGCCCAACCAGGCCGAGCGACGCGAACCGAAACCTAACAAACCGCGAAAGCCCAACCGGGTCGTGCAACAAAATTTGATGTGATGTCGTAGGCACTCAAAAGTAAAACCAATACTTGTTAAAATAAATGTAATAGTGCGAGTACGAGTCGATCCCATGAGGAGTGTTTAATATAAGTTTTGTGCTATGTGAACAAGATGGGGGGTTTTGAGTAAAACAAAAATAAAATACAAATAATCTAAATTGAAGAAACGAATTGAATCAATGGAACAAACCTTGGTCTAAGTCAACATCCACCATCGGAATCTTTATAACTGATCATTGATGCAAGTATATATCAATTCATACCATGAATATTCACCGTTCGAATTAAATTCGAATTTCTCCTCAATCATTGTTAATTAGAAACAAGCGATCTAATCAACCCTAACTACTAAAGAATCTAAGACAAGCGCTGTAGATTTAATCTAGTAGCTGCCTTAAGAATAAGGAGATCGATGAAGCTAAACAACACGAGCAAAAGCGGTTGCATTTAATTTAGTCGAACGTTCTTCCTAAGATCTAAAAATCTCAAAAACACAGTAGATCATTAAACCCTATTTGCTTCGCAGATTAGAGGGATCAAACAATTACGGATTTGATATCCAACCTACAAGTAGATTGCGATGAATAATGAACTAGTAGACCTCCTAGGAATTAGACAAGACAATCATGAATATAATCACAGAAGAACATTCAATACTCAACTATAAACTGAACAATAAAAATAGATTAGATCTCACAGTTTCATTGATTCTGAGGTTTCAATTTCCTTGTCCAAGAATCAAGATTTAGCCACGCAAAGCCATCCAGAACAATCCTCAAAAGATTCCAATAAGCTAGAGAAAACGTAGGAAAAATATAAGAGTATAAGGTAGCAGCTAAAAGTATCCAGGAATCCCCCCTCAAACCCTAGAAAGAGTCCTATTTATAGCCTTCAAGTGTCTCCATCCTCGGATTAGATCTGAGCCGTAAATTTTCTTCACTGCGAAGGTAAGATCGATCCTTCCATAGGTGTAAGATCGATCTTTTGATATCAAAATCTTCAATTTCTGGCTACGCCCGAGGAAGATCGATCCTTTTAAAGAGGAAGGATCGATCCTTCTCAGTAGGATGGATCCTTGAAAGAGTAGGATGGATCCTACTGAAAGAGTAGGATCGATTCTACTAAAAGAGTAGGATGGATCCTACTGAAAGAGTAGGATGGATAGTAGGATGGATCCTTTGATAAGAGAAAGTTCAATCCTTCTCCTCGACGATTTCCTCAATATTCTCGAGTGAAAGGAGGATCGATCCTTCTATGATCATCTGAAAAGTATGCTCCCTGTCAGGTCTGTCTGCATAAAAGGATCGATCCTTTTAGAGAACATGATCGATCCGTGTTTCTTGAGTATTTACTGTTTTATCATCCAGACTGCGCTATTGGTACTAAAATTTCCGTAACGTCCTATAGAAAACTCGGAATCACAAACCGTAAAAATATCCAGAAACTAGACTTCAGGAGCTTTCCAACCATATATGGCACATCATCTGGTTCTTTATCATCAGGTACAGTGTAATCTTTAAAATTGATCCATATACTCTTTTCAGCTTCTTTTTGAACTTAAGGACTTCAATTGCATCCTAAATCAAAATATAAGAATAATGAGTGTATTTAGGTACCAAATAAGCACAGGAGACTAAGTATTAAGGGATAAAAATATAACATTATACATTATCATCAGTTCCCTCTAACCTATTGGCCTCCCTAAGCAATTCATCCAAAACCCCAATTAACAAAGACTACAATTAACGAATCCTCAAACCAAAGATTAAAATTCCCAAAAGTACAATATAAAAATTCTCGAAGAGGGGGGAGATCAAGTACAACTTCTAAACACTCCCGTAGAAAACTAACTAACAAAGGTTCAAAGTTGTAAAAGATCACCAGTCCCTAGACTCCGCCTGGCGCGCCGCACCGTCAACCAACTGCCCGGTAGGGGCCACCGAAGAAGAGCTAATGCATGCACCTACGACAGACAGAAGGAAGAGGGAAACGCAACAGTGTCACCCTCTAGCAAAGCCTAGGTGTACAAGAGGGCCCCATAACCCCACCGCGTGTCCTTGAGGTCCACGATCATGATCTTCCAGAAGAATTGATCACATGATAGGTACGCTCAGTAAGCAGGAACCGACACTGCTGACTCACAAGCAAGGAACTGGTACTGCTGGCAAGAAATGGCACCGCTGAGTAGGCACACCCTCTACCCAAGAGTCATCATAGCTGAACACCGGCTGCACCTCAGAACTCGACTAGAGACCGACATGACCTCTACAATCATCAAACAACAGGTGTACGAGTTATTTAGGCCTATCATCTAATTTGACTATACACCACAATTCAAACCCGGACCAAGCTACCCAACCCCGGTCTTAGGGCTAAATCCGAGCTTCCAAGCCTCGGGACGGCGACCTACAGGTCGCCCACGCCCTAACCTTATGCAACTAATGTACAACAAGATGCATGCTAAAAACCATCAACCATGCAGCGAGATCTAAGCAAAACAAATCACAATCAACTCAACTCTTACAAAACCGGAAAAGCAAGTAGGTAGGAATCCCTACTATACCTAGCCAAGAGCTGCTTCAATCCCAGCTGCTAAGCCTTGGATCATCATCAATCGCTCCAAACTCCGGCCAGATCTGAGCTCCAGAACGGCGGATTTCAAAAAGGATTCAAGGAAGAAGGTCGCGTCCGCTTTATAGGCAAACGAACCGACTTATGAATGATCGATCTTTCCTTCCGGAAAGATCGATCCTTCTTGACAATCGCAATCTCTGCATCAATGATCGATCCTTCCACGAGGGAAGATCGATCATCACTAAATGATCGATCTTCATCCTTATGTTGACAGGCAAATCTAATTTTTTTTCTCTACATATTATTTAATTGCAGGTGAGAGATTACACTTGATAGTTCAACAAGATATGGCACGAACTAGATTTACCAGATTTAAAGGACATGGTGGACAACGCCATACTCTGTCTATAGTTGATGCATCCATCTCTGAACCACGCTCACCGCCGAGGATGATCCCATGTGAAGAAAGCACTCAACAACAAGAAATGCCTCAACCTGAGCTCCATATTCAAACAACCTCTCAAGTACTTGTCCAACAAGGATCAACCTATCAACTTGATGATGTGAGGCCTCAGCATTCAAGTGGCAATCATAGCGATGCAGGTAAAATGTCTGATCATGACCTTAAAGTACTTAGCACATACTATGTTTTCATATGTAATAATTATTCTTTATGCAGCATCTAATTGTACTCCAAATCACCATGGGAGGGGAAAATATAAATACTTGAAAGTTGATATGAAAACAAAGACTGGAGGAAAGATTAAAGTTGACGTCCCAGATGATATACTACAAGCCATGGGAGAAAATGCAAGAGATATTGTTAACTACTGTGGATTTGGTGTTAGGATCGTTGCTCCATTACAAGAGAAAACATGGACAAAAATTTCAAAGGTTGCAGGTCAATAGCTGGTGAAAAAGGTTCAGGTTTGTAGACATATATATAATTGTTGTTAGTTGATGTAGTTGTTTAAATTAGTAGTTGAACTTTTATTTTGTATCGAATATATATATTGAGCTAGGTGAATTTGTTGTACAGATTCCTTGTGACATAAATATAAACGAGACTCTGTCAAATTTTTTTAGAAAACAGGTTTAGTTGTTTAACTCAATTTTAAGTATTTACTTTAATCTTTTTTTCAGAAAAAGTTCAAAGTGAATATGAAAAATCAATATCGTTTTGAGGCATTCATTATAGCCACATTACAACGTTTTTATAGAACTTAGAAAAGTAGATTACATATGGTGTATAAGTAGTTCAAAACTGATGAAGAAAAATTGGCAAATCTTCCTGAGGATGTAAGTACTGAAAATTGGGCCTTTCTTATTGATTACTTTGGTTTTGATGAGTTTCAGGTAATGCTTCACCTTTTCTTTTAAGTTCTGCATTATGTTCCAATATTTTAAATACTAAATTAATCATGTGCATAATATGACTTCTCAAATAATACAGAAAGCTAGCAAACGTAATACTGAGAATAGTTGAAAACTAGTTGTGAAGCACACATGTGGAACTAGATCTTATGCAGAAGTGGATGAATCAATAGTAAGATATATTATTTTTGCTTATTGTTTTAGGTATTATATCCAAATATATATTCTTTGCTTATTTGTTTGGTGTGAACTATATATAATAGAGAGATTCTATCACTGGGGAGAAGCCTAGAGCTGATGAAGTATGGTTAAAACAACATACTAAGAAAAACAAAGAAGGAGAAGTGATATGGTCTGACATAAAATCCCAAGAGATTCATGTAAGTACACAATTATAAACCTTACTTGATCTTATTTGTATCGCTCCGTGTTGTAATTGCGACAATTATTTATTTTAGGGAAAACTCAAAGATATTGTTAGTGAGCAGACACAACTTGAAAGTGACCAGCAAATGAATGATGATGAAATTTTTTTGCACGTTCTTGGTGAGAAATCTAGGTACTTTCGTGGGAAAGATGCGGGAAAAAAGACACCAACTAAGAGAGCCAGGGCCCAAGATATGCATGAAGAGATGGAAAAAGTAAGAGCAATGATTGGAACTATGAGAGAAGAAGTTCATGCTAAAATAAGAGCAATGATTGGAACAATGATTGGAGCAATGATTCACTATTTATGGTTTTTGTGACAATACGAGTTGTCATTTTAACTTTTTTGGTAACCAACATCACATTTGATTGTGACAACAATTGTTGTCACTAACCAATATCTTTTATGACAACAATTAATATTGTCACCGATAATATTATTAGTTACAACAGTTGTTGTCACATACTAAAATTAGTGACGCGAATTAGTGTCAACAAATCTAATATATATTTGTCACTAATTCCTTACCAGTGACGAGAGAAAATATTATCACAGAAAGAATTAGTTAGTGACAAGAATTTTGTCACTAATTCACACCCCATCCGATTTAGAACGAGTTATAGTGACAAGTGTATATACTATAGTGACACCCACAGTTGTCACTAAAAAAATAGTTATCAGTGACAAGACACGTGTGTCGTCACTAACGTATTAGCAACGACTACAAAAGCGACAACAGTTGTTGTCACTACTGTCGTCACTAAAGCAGCTTCAGTGACGAGAAGCATGTTTGTAGTGACACAAAGTGTTGTCACTAAAGATCCTTTTTCTTGTAGTGCATAGACCCATCGATCAAAACCATTTCAACAGAGGAGAGGAAGAAAACCCATCGGGAGCCACAAAATTGATGTCGCTCAAATGTGTCACACACAGTGGTCGCGGTGCAGTACAGCATAAGAGAGGTCGAATCCCACAGAGAGACAATCAGAAAAGATCCAGAAATACGAATAACAATGAATTGAAGACAAATAAGAGCGATAAAAGTTAAGAAAATAGATCGAAGATGTAATGGTAAGATAAAGTTAACAAAAGAAATCAAGATTTGAATGAGGCTAGGCTTCAGGAATCACTTCACTCGGATTTAGGTTCTTCTCTTCTCAATGGTTCATATAATACTCAGTTAAGGGATTCACATCCTAATCACCTTAACCGGAAGATATAGAATTATGAATCTGATAAAATATAAATGTCTCTTCCTATGATTGGTTCTTCCTTTTTATAGTTCTGACTTCATCCAACCAAACTCAAGAATACACGATACCGGCATTCACTACAGGCAACGCGCAGCAGAAGTTCATCGGGACAAAGCCCTAACTCCATCTAACCGGATCTCTAAGAATACACAATACCAACTCTCACAATCGGCAAAGCATAGCAAAGATTCCTCGGGATAGAGCCCCAACCTTGTCTAACCAGATCCCTAAGAATATACAATACCAGCTGTCACTACGGGCAATGTATAGCAAATGTCTCGCAAGACTCGGTAGGAGAATCAAAAGAGAAGACTATGGGATTATAAGATCATGAAAGAAGCATGACTGGATTCATAATATTAATCATCCACATAGAAATCTTTAATATGAAAATAATATTTAAAGATCCAATACATAGAAAAGAGTTTAACAATGAAGATTAAAAACTATGAACCATTGTTGGAGAAAAAGCCCTAATCCTCGCTAGATCATCCGTCCGCCATGCCCGCGGATGGAGATGTCTTCATCTTCTTCCTCTTGAAAAAGTCCTGAAAAGAGCCTCCAAAAACGTCCAAGAAGTCCCCTTCAAACCCTAGAAAGAGTCCTATTTATAGCCCCAAAGTCTCTCCATCAACGGATTTGATCTAAACCATTGATTTAATTCACTGGGAACGTCCGATCGATCCTTCTCGGGGTGCTGGATCGATCGGATGCGTTAAAATCTTCAACTTCTAACTTCGTCCGTGTCCGATCGATCGGACTAAGGGAGTCGGATCGATCGGTCTCGTAAAAATCCTTCGTCTCTGGCTTTTCCCAAGTTCGATCGATGGATGGATCGATCGAACTGTGTTCCTCTAAAAAGCATACATTCTGTCACCCTTTAATTCCCAAGTCCGATCGATTGGTTGAGTAAAAATCCGCTGTTTTTGGCTTTTTCCGAGTCCGATCGATCGGACCATTGATGTCGGATCGATCGGACCCCGTAGGAGCGATGGAGGGATCGATCGGATGCATTATGGCTGAAAAACACATGTTCTGTCACGTTTTTGCGTGGTCCGATCGATCGGCGGATCGCTCGGACTTCCAGTTTATTTTCCTTTCTGCCATTCAGACTGCGCCATCGGTACTGAAATTGCCGTAACTTCCTCTAGGAAACTCGGAATCAAGAACCGTAAAATTTCTCAGAATCTAGACTTCAAGAGCTTTCCAACCATATATGGCACATCATCTGGTTCTTCATGAGCAGGTACAGATTAATTGTTGAAGTTGATCCATATACTCTTTTCAGCTTCTTTTAGCTCCAATTTCCTGCATTTTCCAAACAACCATGTGAAGCAACATATAGATATAAAAATAGTAATAAAGATGCTGATTAAGGATAATAATCTAGCAATTGAGATGATTGTAAGGCTATTTAGAGTGCACTTTCATGCACTCATCAAAAATCACTCAAGAAATCAAGCCAAGAGCAGGGGAGAGAAAGCATCCGAGAGCAATCCATTCAAGCACATACACTTCGAGCACAATGGTAGAAAGGGAGAAACATGGAGAGGAAAAACACCACGTGAACCATGAACCAAGGCCTCGAGCATCAACAAACCACAGAAAACTGAGCAAAAGTCACAATCCCAAGCTAAGGCAATGAAAACCGGCAAAAACCAGAGAAAAAGGGAAGCAATCTCATCACAATGCACCACCAATCCATAGTTCCAAAAAATGGCAACAAAGAGAAGAGGAGACTGAATGATCCTAGGCTAACATACATCCTGATGGACAGCTTGTAGAGGAAGCCATGAAAGCAACAAGGAAGAAATCCAAAAATCCAAGCTATCAAACATCCAAGCAACCCTATTCTAGTCTAGTAGAGTCTAATCAAGAGATTAGATTAGAAACCCTACTTCTGGATCACGTGAAAACTCCTTCTCCGATCCTCGATGCCGTCGCCGTCGGTCACTTCTAATCACGGTCGTCATCTCTCTGGTCACCGTCGCCAAGCTCCGCCGTCAAAGTCGGCGAGAGGGACCCAACCGCCGCTCTCTCCTCTAGCCGCGGTTGCCGTAGCTAGGATCTTCACCCATCGCCGCTTCGCCCAGTCACTAGGCTGGTCGTCGCTAAAGAAGAAGGCCCAGCCGCTGTCGTCGAGCTCGGCACCGTGGTCACTGCAGTCAAGACCTCCAAGCTCGTTGTTGACGCCACCCTCTCTCTCTCTCTCGTCGTGATCCGGGGTGCACTAACGAGAGATGGATTAAGTGGAGGATTAAGTACTAATGGCTTAAGATTATATCCTAGCCGTCCGATCGGCCAGATCTGATCCCAGCAGCTCAAACCTTGATCTAATTTAGATCCTCCGATCCAGAGTACTCCTAATGGTCTAACCAAGCACATATATCATTACAAGACAGTGTATGCGCTACGCGTGTGTGAATGCAACTCCACCGGGGGTAATTTATCAAATAACCCCCGGAGCCGCAGCGATCAAAGGAGATCATGAAGCGAGGCCAACCGAGCCAAACCAACCGAACCGGACTCTCAACCGACACGGTGGGACCGGGTTGGAGGTACGGGTCCTGGGTCGATCGTCTGGGTCGGGCCCATGGCTCGTTTGCTTCTTTTGCGTTGAGCGCGTGATCCGGTGGTTCACTTTGTTTTGTGGGCCACAAGGGCAATTTGATAAATTACGCCTTGTCAATTTGTTTCACATCCGCATGTGCACACACTGACCGTGTTTCTTTTAATGTTTGCTTAGAATGGTTAGGTAAACCCGGAATTGGAAGATCCGGGCTTGGGCTTGTATTCTACCCCAAGTTTAGCTTTCTGCACAAAAGGATCGATCTTCTCTTACTAAGAAGATCGATCATTTGGTGCCATAAGGTCAAGTGCATCATCATGAAGGTCGATCATTTATAAGTCGGTTCGTTCATCTATAAAACGGATGCAACCCCCTTCTCTTTTCTCCTTTTGAAATCTGTCGTTCTGGAGCTCAGATCTAGCGAGATTTTGGAGGAGATTGAGGACGATCCTAGGCTCAGTAGCGTGGATTGAAGCTGCTCTAGTCTAGGTAGGGATGCTACCTACTTGCTTTTTTGGTTTTTGAGAGTTTTGAGCTTGCCTGTGATTGTTTTGAGTAGATCTCCATGCATGCTTGTTGGTTTTCAGTGCAAGTACCAGTTTTGGACTCGTAGTCCTTCGTACTACCAGATCCCAGGGTTTTGTGGGGTTTGGTAGAGTTTTTCGGCGGTATTTTCCTTCTCCGGTTAGCCGGAGAACCCATAGAGATAAATCCTTCTTGAAAAATGATCGATCATCTTTGGGGGGTCATGCCTGGCCCCTGCATGATCGATCTTCTGGTGGAGAAGATCAATCTTTTGGTTGGTGGGCATGGGCGGGGTCTGATGTTCCCTAGACTCTACCACAAGTGCATGGGTCGTGACAAGTAGAATAGGGCAAAAAGAGTATCGTTTCCACAAGGAGGATGATTCAAGTACCAATGTATCCAATTTCTTATATTATCTAAGCAATCCAAACGAGATATAACACTGACAAATCTGAACTGAAAGCAAATAAATATTAAATAGAGGAGTATGAAAGGTTTCTAGGATTTGGATTTCATCGATTGAATCTCTTTAATGAATTTAAATCTGGTTGCTGAAAATAGAACTTTGTTAATCATCATGACTGAATTCCCTATTTTTATGTGAAATCCTCTTTCAAGGTATAACTCAAATACCTAAATTAATTCTATGTCTACTTTCGTGATCACAGGAATTAATTTAGATTCATTGGGCTCTTAGGAATCCTTAAACAAAAGTCACCTTATCATATATTTATTTCTAACATATACTATCAAGGTTTGATGAAACCACGAACTAATGTTAAACTTCAACTTTCGTTACTTCGTTCAACATCTGAAACATACAAGTCATGGCCAGTAACTTGCAAGAAAAAGAAACGATTTCATCAAATTGCAACTAACAAGAATATTCTCAACAACCCAACTCAATTCAAATCAGAAACTCAATGACTTCATCCAAACCCTAGAATAAGAAAACTAGGTATTCATGGTTGAAAGAAAGAAAACCAATGTTTCATTAATACACATCATCAATCAGAACTAGGATGGAGAGAATAGAATGAAAACTCTGATCCTCTTCTCCTGGCCGTCCTCTGCTTTCTCTGCAGCTTTCTCTGGCCTTTTCTGCCTCTTTTTCCTGGCCGTTCTCTGCTTTCTCTGCTGCTTTCTCTGGCCTTTTCTGCTTCTTTTTCCTGGCCGTTCTCCTCTTTTTCTCCTTCTTTCCTCTCTGCCTCCAGCTGTTCTCTGCTCTATTTTCTATCTCCTCTATTCCTCCAGCCGTTCTCTGCTCTATTTTCTATCTCCTCTATTCCTCCAGCCGTTCTCTGCTCTATCCTCTATTCCTCCAGCCGTTCTCTGCTCCTTTTCTGGCTTCTCTCCCTTCCTTCTCTGCTTTCTCTGCTCCTTCTATTCAAATTCCAGCCATCTTTCCTAAAGTGTCCACCCTTTCTTCCGTTAACCACATACCAATCCCACTAATCAAGGAAAGATCAAATAAACTCCTAATATAATTAGGAAATGTGGTGCTCCCAGCTGGGATCTTCATGAATCAAATCTGGACTCCAAGAAAATGAATCTCGTCCAACCCAAGTGCAGGTGCAGCAATTCCGAGTCTGATGGCTTCATCAATTTTTCTGTTTTTATTCAGCCTGAATCAGCAAAAACTCCAATGAAAGCTAAAATTTGATAAAAGCTGAAATGAATTAATGACGTGACAGTTAATGACCCAGTCAGACTAACTAGAGCGATGGATCGGATTTGAGTCCGATGGATCGCTCCGATGACGTCATCAACCCGGAATTTAGAAAAATTAGAGTTTAAGTTCAACTATAACTCCTAATTCCGGGATTAAGGGTTTCTATTATATAAAGCGGTTATTCCAGCCGAATTTCTGATCTTTTTGACATCTTTGGAGAGGGAATTAAGGAGAAGACAGCGAGGAGGTGGATGGGGACAGCTTCGTATTCCAAGATGGTGTTCATCCAAAAGATGAGTTGGTAATTATTGTACTTATGATTATTCATGAACCTCTAGTGTATTTTTGGTCTTTCTTTAGTTGGATTCTTGTGAACTTCTCGATGCATGATTTCATGAATATGGTTTTATTGTTAATAGAGTTGAAGGAACAGAGTTCCTTTGACGTATTTTCAATCCTACATGATTTCTGTGATTGATTGTAGAGATTTATGAGATGGTTTTCATGAAGTTATTGGTTTGCCTTTGAGATAAGCTATGCTACGCGAAGATAGGTTGTGCCAAGGTCATTAGGAGTAGTAGAATTTAAGGTAATCGTAGGACCAAAGACAATCTATGCCCAGCAAAGATAGGTTATGCCGTTGGGGACATTAACTTTCTTTTTGGGATTCATGTGAGCTTGTAGCCATATGATCCATCATGTTGAGAGAAGGGAACAAGATGATAACTAGAGATGATTAATAACGAAACTAGGGTGGATTGAGTAATTCCTAATTAACAACTCCATTGATTCGAATTGATCAACATTTTATTTATTTTCTTTATTAGTTTATATAACTCTATTCAATCTTTGATTCTTTTTCTTAGTTTTAGGGTTTCGAGAATTGATTTCAGTTTCCAATGTTTTCCCTGTGGATCGACTCCTGACTTCACCGCTATTTATACCTAGTAGTGTAGAGATTGAATAAGGATTATAAATTTAATATTTGATTGAGTTTGCAACGTTTTAACGACACGTTTGTAAGCGATCACACTGTTGTGTTCCCTTTTCCCTGTGTGAGTCGTAGTGTAGTTTCCCTGCAGAGCTTAGTTACTCATTCCTACCTGGGCTGCGTTTTGCATGTGCAGGCGTTAGCTCCTCTTCTGTGGCCCCTACCGGGCATGTGTTTGGCGGCGCGACGATCATCTGTTTACCTCTTGTTATAGCTAGTCTCCTACAGGAGTATGTTGTATAACTAATCTGCCCTCTTCGAGGATTTATAGATTACTAACTTTTGGGTTTGTATCTGTTATCTTGAGGTTTATGTGTAGCTTTAATTATAATGAGAGTGCTTGATGATTGCTTAGGAAAACCAGTAGATTAGAGGGAACTCTCGTCAAAATTTTTGCGCAATTAGTTAGGTTCCAGTTCACGTCCCCCGGCTCGGTTGAGCTTTCACGGGTCAGGGCGTGACATCCATGTTGTTATTGAACCGTTTTTGTATTTCTTCGTACGTTTTTCATATTTTTGTCGGTTTTTGGATTAGATCGGTTCAGATCTGATATTTCGTGATTAGAATTTGGATTTTATTGCATGAATGGATTGCCCACCATAAAATCTACCTTCCCTCAAAGATTCAATGGATTTTATCGCCTTTTGATAGATCAAATCCATGGAATTGAGTTTTCTTCGATTTTTTTGGCTTTTATGCAATTTGTCTAAAATCTGAGGATTTGATCATCTAAAGTTTGATTTCTTGGTTTCGTTAGATTCCCCACACCCAATTGTACAACCCCTCCAAGTTTTGTTTTAATCCAACGAGTTTTGATAGTTCGACTCCAAGAAATTGAATTCACAACACTATTCATAAGTGTTGTCGACAGGAAGAAGGATCGATTTTCATAGGTATGAAGATCGATCTTCTTATTGCCAAGTAGGATGTCGACTATGAAGGATCGATCATTCGTGAGTAAGCATTCTGTCTCTTCTGAAAGATATCGATCTTCTGCGTAAGAAGATCGATCACATTTATTCCATACAGAACCCCGTTTGGGTAGATCGATCTTCTTGGATGAGAAGATCGATCTCTCCCGTTCCAGACAGAACACCCACTTTGGGAAGATCGATCTT
Source organism: Narthecium ossifragum (assembly GCA_963920575.1). NCBI lineage: Eukaryota > Viridiplantae > Streptophyta > Magnoliopsida > Dioscoreales > Nartheciaceae > Narthecium > Narthecium ossifragum. The sequence goes on along the minus strand of OY986969.1, from coordinate 10,755,425 downwards.
CTTGGATGAGAAGATCGATCTCTTTTGTTTCAGACAGAAGACCTCTCGTGGAGGATCGATCTTCATGGGACATGAAGATCGATCACTTGTTTGATGATGGTTGGGTTCGAAGAAAAGATCGATCTTCATAGGGTGTGAAGATCGATCTCTTATTTGCTGCTAACATATTTGATCCGATTTCGTTGTTCCTGATTCCCTTTCGACCCGGTTTTCTCGTGTGGCTTTTCCGATGATGGCGAAGGTCTCTTATAATAATTTAATCAGGATTTTATGGGTTTTTCATGTATTGTGAACGTGTCGTTAAAACATTGCAAACTCAATCATATATTAAATTTATAATCCTTATTCAACCACTACACTACTAAGTAGGATAGCGGTGAAGTCCGAAGTCGAACCAATTGGAATTTACCAGGAAAAATTGAAATCAATTCTCAAAACTTTAAACCTAAGCAAAAGAAGTAATGATAAGTTTAAATTAACCTAAAACTATCTAAGGAAAGCAATTAAAGATGATCAATTCGAATCAATAGACAGGTGACTTAGGAATTACTCAATTCACCCTTGTTTCGCCTTCAATCTTCTCTAGTTATCCTCTTATTCTATTCTCTAAACATTATGGATCCACAGCTTCTTAAGCTTGCATGTATCCCTAAAATAAGGTAAGTGTTTTCCAAAGGCATACTTTATCTTCGATTAGCATAGCTTGTCTTCGGGGTAACCTTAGCACAACCTATCGTCACTAAGCACAAAGTATCTCATCGGGTATTCACAAACAACATGAAAACTATCTTATGAATCTCTACAATCAATCACAAAAATCATGTAGAACTAAAAGTACGTCAAGGAACTCTGTTCCCCCAACTCTATTAACATTAAAATCAAATCCATAAGATCATGTCTTGAGAATATTACAAGAGTCAAACCAAAGAAGATAGAAAACTACGCTAGGGTTTCATGAATAATCCAAAGTATAATAATTAGCAACTCATCTTTTGGATGAACGCTATCGGCTTAGAAAAGAAAGCTGCCACCATCCGCATCCTCGCCGTCTTATTTTTCTTTCTTCAAAGATAGTCGAAAAGATGAGAAATTCGAATTGAATAACCCTATTTATAAGAGAACTCCTGAAATTAGAGTTTGAGTTGAGTTGGACTTCAATTACAACTCGAATTTCCTGAATTAATTCTGATAGTCTTATTCCGAGCGCAATTGGGTTCAATCAGTTTAGAATATGAGACCTTGTCCAACACAAAAGTTGTAGATTAGGAAGTCCTCTATCATATCCTTAATATTTCATAATATTTGGACTTATATGGAATAGTTTACCAATATTCTCCTGAATGTCGACGGACAAGTTTTCCAACAGCTATATATCTTTATCTTCTTCAAAACTGGTATCAATCCATCAGGAGTCTCGCAAAATATCAAACATGAAAGTTGTATATCATGAAGTTTTCTATCATGTACTAAATTTCCAAAATATTTGGACATATACAGAATTGCTAGAAAATATTCTTCTGACAGGCAACGAAGAAGTCTTTATCACATAAATTCATCTTTTTAGCCGAATTTCTTGTATTTCTTCTCAAATCATGATTAAACCTGAAATCATCTAACAATCTATTAAATACAAACACTCTCGGGCTAACTAAGGTAAATTAAGGGGTTTAATTATGAATATTTAGTAACTCATCAGTTTATCCTCGGATTACGCCGTGAGTTGAGTTTCGGACCCTGGATCGATCCCAACAAGCTGGATCGATCCAACCACAAAGTCGGATCGATCCGAGCGGGTCAAAACCCGCCGACTCACTCACGAGTCCGATCGATCGCTCCAAGGAGCGATCGATCGCTCAAGGGTCGTCAGCTACCCAAAGGCATTCTAAACAAGCACTAACACAAATAGGGCCAGTGTGTGCACACGCGGGTGTGAAACAAACCAACAAGGTGCAATTTACCAAATTGCCCTTACGGTTTACAACGAGCCACAGGGTAGAGGGACAGGTCCTCACATGGGTTAACAATGAAGTCAATAAAGCTCAAAGGGGTTTAGCAGAGTCATGAATATAATTACAAGGTAGGCTATTTGGCTTATATAGCTTAAAACAAAGAGGGCCTTAATCATGTTCATGTATACATGTGTCAATGTGACCTCGAATAGAATCAAAGCAAGTTCTACAGAAACAAATCCATGGAAGAATATCTCTCATGAAAGAAAATAGTGAGTCCGAAATGAATGTGTCAGTCTAAAGGCTCAAAATCTCACCAACTTTTGTCTACTAAATTTAGTCACTATCATCTCAAGGAAAATAACTCAACTAATTAGTTCTAAGTCAGAAGATTACTCATTCAATCATGTTATGAATATGTAAAGCTTAATTAGTTCTCGCTCATGGCAAATGCAACCTAGATCTCCTAGATCTCCTCCCCCACACTTGAAACCGACATTGTCCCAATGTAAGGTGAAATGCAAAGAAAAGGTAAACGAACTCCCCTTGGGTTGCCTCCCAAGCAGTGCCTTTGTTTATTGTCATTGGCTCGACTTCATGCTTTGTTCTTTAATAAGTATAAATCGGCTTCGCAAAGTCCAATTTCCATAACAACCATGGTTGGGGTGAATTCTTCAGGTATGATAGGGGATGCTCGACCACCTAAAAATAAAAGCAAAGCAAAGCAAAAACAATTGCAACATGCAAGCACACAATCTAAAAATAATTCAAGCACACTCAAGCACAAAATAAAGCAAATAAAGCAAACTAAACACACTATAAAATATAGAGATTTTTAAATCGTGCCCTCGGTGGACGTTCTATAGTACGGTGAGATGCAAAATCACTAGGTGTCAAATTCTGAATATTTAATCTCAATAGTGCCACCAAGGTTAATTTAGCATAAGAGTACAAGTGGTATTTTTCTAAAAAGAGAGTTAGCTTTTCCATACTCACACCACTAAGCAAGATAGCTAGATCTCTCAAACAAAAATACATGTCATCCTGGTGATCAAGAATAAAAGAGTCAACATTATGCTCAAATATAATCGAATCATCCATTGACCTATTAATAATGTCGTCGTTCGGATTGTCAAGGATGTCAAGATTACATGATCGAAAATAAATCCGTCGAGATATGAAAATATCTACTAAGATCATCTCCTTTTTAACCACTAATGAAGATGAAATAGTGATAGGAAATATACCTCGTGACGGAATAGGAATGCTTTCAACTTCAGTCGAAGGAGGTTCATCGAATAAATGTTCCTGGTATTTTCGGCGGTCGACCGAATCTTCCTTGCGATCGACCGGCCAAGACTGAACAGCTTCTTCATCTGCCTTCTGTAGAATCTCCCTCGAAGCATCTCCAACTGTAGCTTTCAATTCCCTCACATCAACAGAATAAACAAGACAATCATTAGTAGGATACTTATTGGCATCATATATTTCAAACTTAACAATTTTACCATCAAATTCCATGGTAAGTGTACCACTACGCATATCTATCTTAGTATTAGATGTCTTTAAGAATGGTCTTCCCAACAAAATAGGAGTAGTTTGGTCACCATTCTCCATATCAAGCACATAAAAATCAGCAGGGAAAACTAAATCATTGACTTGCAGAAGAATATCTTCAACTACACCTTTAGGATAGGCGTTAGATCTGTCAGCCAATTGAATCACAACACCAGTTTCATTCAAAGGTCCAAGTTTTAAAGAAACATATATAGAATATGGCATAACATTGAAAGAAGCTCCTAAATCTAACATGGCTCTTTCAAATTTAGTATTACCAATTTGTACATGGGATAGTAAACATACCTGGATCTTTACACTTTGCAGAAATTTTTCTTTGAAGAATTAAATAAATATTTTCAACTACTCTCACCTTCTCACATCCTTTAAGTTTCAGTTTCCTCTTAAGTGTACACAATTCTTTCAAGAATTTAACATAACGAGGTACTTGTTTAATAGTATCTATGAGTGGAATATTTACCTCGCATCGGCGAAAAGTCTCATATAGATATTAATTCTTCTCATATCTTCTAGATTCAACTAAAGCCTGAGGAAAAGGAGGCACTGGTTTATAATCAGAAAGAGGTGGAAACTTACATTTAGGTATGTCGTCGTCATCGAGAAAGTCTTTGTTCGCGACAATGTTTTGCTCTTTTTCTTGCGATGACGATGCAGTGACTTCCTTTGCTGGAATCTCAACTTCTTTATCACTTCTCAAAACAATTGCACTTGCATTTTCTCTTGAATTTATTACCGTTTGAGAGGGTAATTTTCTCGAATTTTGCGCCTCTATCTTGCTAATTGCAGTCATCATCTGGCCCACCTGATGTTCCAAACCTTGAATACTGGCCTTTGCCTCATGTTGAAATTGCAAAGTATTAGTAGTAAGGGATTTAACAATATCTTCTCAAGACATATCAGAATTAGGAGTTGGGTTTGGTTGTGGTCTCGGGGGGTATGGCGATCTATATTGTTGGTATTGCTGGCCACTTGGACAGAATTGAGTTGCGGGCTGATTTACTTGCGGATTCCCATAGTTGAGATTTGGTAATCCCTCCATCCCGGATTATACGTGTTTGTATATGAATCATACTTCTTTTGCAGTAGTCCAGGGAAACTACCCGCGACATTCACTTGTTCAATGGGTTCCTCTTGAAGAGTTGGGCACATATCGGTTGGATGTCCTGCCACCGAACAAATCCCACAAACTTTCGCTGTTTGCATGTTACCTACAGCTAATTGAGGAACAAGAGAAGTTAGACTCGCAATCTGTTGTTCAAGGGATGAAACATTTACCTCATTAACATGTTTTGAATAAGAATCAAGTCTAGTGTTAAATTGTTGAGAATTAGCCGCCATATTTGCAATCAAATTCCTCGCGGCCTCAGGCGTTTTATCCACCAAAGCTCCTCTACTAGCGGCATCAATCATACTCCTGTCAGTGGTTAGTAAGCCCTCATAAAAAAAAATTGGATAAGTAATTGCTCACTAATTTGATGATGGGGACAGCTTGCACATAATTTCTTGAAACGTTCCCAATACTCGTGTAGAGACTCTCTTCTTTATGCTGCCTTATACCACATATCTCTTTTCGAATGTTGACCGCCCTTGAAACTGGGAAATATTTCTCCAAAAACAACCTCTTCATCTCGTTCCATGTAGTAATACTCCCAGTGGGTAAATAATAAAGCCAATCCTTAGTCGAGTCCTTCAAAGAAAATGGGAAGGCTCTCAATTTGATCTGATCTTCAGTCACCCCCATGGATTTCATATTTGTGCACACAACATGAAGCTCTTTTAAATACTTGTGAGGATCCTCACCTGCAAGTCCATGAATAGTGGGTAAGAGATGTATTAGTCCAGATTTCAATTCAAAAGTAGTAGCAACATCCAAAGTAGGGAATGTAATGCATAAAGGTTGTTGATTCAAAAGTAGTAGCAACATCCAAAGTAGCAAGTTCATTCAAAGTCTGATTTCCAGCCATGACTTCTTCCTCTTCTAATCCAAAATCGCTAGCAAATGGGAAATCTAGATCCAAATCGTTCTCCTCAAAGTTTCTCCGAGCTTCCCTCCTTAACGTGCGCAAAGTTCTTTCTATCTCTGGATCGTACTTCAAATCACCTTGATTAAAAGATCGAACTGTACTCATAAACAATCAAGAAGACTCTGATAAACCGAGAAAAACAAATTAAGAAAAGGTCAAGAGTAATGAAGATAAATAAAATTCCTACACTAAATCACTGATAAACGAAGTAAACTTTTTTTTTTATGAAATAAAGATCACAATAAGCACAAAAATCAACTAGAATCACTCCCTGGCAACGGCGTCAAAATTTGATGTGCTGTCGCAAGCAACCAAAGATAAAAGAAATACTCGTTAAAATAAATATAGTAGTGCGAGTACGAGGATCCCATGAGGAGTGTCTAATCTAAATTTTTGTGCTATGTGAACAAAGACGGGGGTTTTGAGTAAAATGAAAACAATAAAGAAACAATCTAAATTGAAGAAACGGATTGAATCAAGAGAACAAATCTTGGTCTAAGTCAACATCCACCATTGGAATCCTTATAACTAATCATCGATGCAAGTATATATCAATTCATACCATGAATATTCACCGTTCGAATTAAATTCGAATCTCTCCTTAATCATAGTTAATTAGAAACAAGCGATCTAATCAACCCTAACTACTAAACAACCTAAGACACGCGCTGTAGATTTAATCTAGTAGCAGCCTTAAGAATAGGGAGATCGATGAAGCTAAACAACACAAGCACAAGCGGTTGCATTTAATTTAGTCGAATGTTCTTCCTGAGATCTAACAATCTCTGAAACGCTAGTTGCCTCGCAGATTAGAGGAATCAAACAATTACGTATTTGATATCCAACCTAGCAGTAGATTGCAATGAATAATATACGAGTAGGCCTTCTAACAATTAAACAAGACAAACATGAATATAATCACAGAATAACATTCAATACCCAAGTATAAACTGAACAATAAAAATAGATTAGATATCACAGTGTCATTGATTCCGAGGTTTCAATTTCCTTGACCAAGAATCAAGATTTAGCCACGTATGGCCATCAGGAACAATCCTCCAAAAGATTCCGTAAAGTTAGAGAAAACCTAGGAAAAATATAAAAGAGTAGAAAGTAGCAGCCAAAAGTATCCAGAAAATCCCCCCTCAAACCCTAGAAAGAGTCCTATTTATAGCTTTAAGTGTCTCCATCCTCGGATTAGATCTGAACCATTGATTTTCTTCATTGCGAAGGTAGGATCGATCCTTCCATGGGTGTAGGATCGATCCTTTGCATCAAAATCTTCAATTTCTAGCTACCCCCGAGTAAGATCGATCCTTCCATGGGTGTAGGATCGATCTTGCTCAGTAGGTTGGATAGTAGGATCGATCCTTCTGTGATCATCTGAAAAGTATGCGTTCTGTCAGGTCTGCTGCAAAGAAGGATCGATCCTACTAGGGAGAAGGATCGATGTTTCGTTCCTGAATATTTACCCTTTTGCCATCCAGACTGTGCCATTGGTACTAAAATTACCGTAACTTCCTCTAGGAAACTCGGAATCACGAACCGTAAAATTATCTAGAAACTAGACTTCAATAGCTTTCTAACCATATATGGCACATCATCTGGTTCTTCATCAGCAGGTACAGTGTAATCTTTTAAGTTGATCCATATACTCTTTTCAGCTTCTTTTCGAACTTAAGGGCTTCAATTACATCCTAAATCAAAATATAAGAATAATGAGTGTATTTAGGTACCAAATAAGCATAGAAGACTAAGTATTAAGGGGTAAAAATATAACATTATGCATTCTCATCACTATACCTTTATGATGATGGTTGCATGCTATGTTATTATCTGTTGGGCTAGCTGAGCCCTCTACTTGCTTAATTATGTTATGGAATGTTATGCTATGCTATTCCTATATTGTATGCATTGATGAGGACTTATGAATTATTATATTATCTGGTTAATGCATACATGCTAGGAATGTCAGGCTTATCTTAGAACAGAGATTGTGGTTGGGTGTAGTCAGGTTTTATAGCTAGACTAGTCAGAGTCTAGGGGCTATGCCGGTATAGAGTTTATAGGGGTATGGGTGAGTTTTGGCGGCAGGACGCGGTGCTGTGCATGTAAGATTGCCCAGACTAGCCAGACCATACTAGGATCAGTAAATTAGGATAAGTGGGTGTGTAGGATGTGTTGCCTATACTAGTCAACTGAGGCATGTATAGAGTCTAGAGGGGTTTGGGTGAGCGTTGGTGGTCGGACGCGGTGTTGTGCATGTAAGACTGCCCATACTAGACAGACCATACTAGGATCAGTATACTAGGATAGGTTGGTGTACACTAGTGTCCTAGATTGTCATAAGGTGACTCCTATTGGGCTTTCAAGCTCATTTTCCTTGGGTTTTTTGTTGTGCAGGAGGTTGGCCCGAGACCAGTACACCCCAGAGAGGTGGTCAGCGGTGACGAGGCATCAGTTTTGTACTTATTGATTGAGAGTTAGCTTTGTAGTAGGTGGAGGGTTGTGGGTTGTATCCCAATTTTATTTTGTACTCTACCTTAACTCTCAATTAGTGTATTCGACGCTCGTATATATTGAAAATTTTGAAGAATTTGTATATTGTAGTCTAGTGACCCTGTTATCTTGTAGTTTGAACATTATTCACTCATATGTACCGGAAATGTGTAATTGAATGGAAGGGGGTGATGGTGTCCCTGGAATTGTGATAAATGTTGTAAATTATGGTGAATTATCATAGGATGTGTGATTTTTTTATCTATTGACGGGTTGTAATTGTGACAACACGTGCCCGTGCCCAAGGATCATGCTGAATTTTTGAGTAATATTTAGGATATTTTGTAATTATTTGGGGCGGGGCGTGACACAGGTGTCGGGGTGCACTGAAGGCTATTGTATACCTATGTTATCTTTGCTTTGTTAGTTAGATCTTCATTGCTTTAGACCCTTGCTATGCTCAACCTTTTGAAGGTCCAAGAGGGGGGAGATTGGACACTTTTCGAAATCTAGTTTAATGGAAAAACCAGGTAGGAGAGAAACAACACTTTAAATGCTTGTAGATGAGATGAAACTAAAGCAAAGAGGCATGCAAGAATACAATTAAAAGGGTTAGAGAGATGGCACCGATTTTATAGTGGTTCGACCCAACTCTTGGTCTACGTCCACTTCTCTCAAGGCTCCCCTTGAGGTTCCACTACTTGCAAATCCCTTACAAGCTTTTCCTCCAAGCTTCCTGGTGCTTGGTGACCTTACACACACAGCAGCTTGCTGTTGACTATCTCTCAAGATACCTCTTCACACTTGAAGAAGGCTTACAAAGGTTTTAACTCAAAGGAGAATAAGTAGAAATCTTTTCTATAACTTGCTCAGATGATCTCAATAACAATGATAAAAGTCCTAGCAAGTTTACATGAATGAACTACTTATACATGGGTGATGAGAATGCATAATGTTATATTTTTATTCCTTAATACTTAGTCTCCTATGCTTATTTAGTTCGTAAATACACTCATTATTCTTATATTTTGATTTAAGATGCAATTGAAGTCCTTAAGTCAAAAAGAAGCTGAAAAGAGTGCATAGATCAACTTTAAAGATTAATCTGGACCTGTTCATGAAGAACCAGATGATGTGCCATATATGGTTGGAAAGCTCTTGAAGTCTAGATTCTGGGGAATTTTACGGTTCATGATTCCGAGTTTCCTAGAGGAAGTTACGGCAATTTTAGTACCGATGGCGCAGTCTGGATGGCAGAACAGTAATACGCTGGAACGTCCGATCGATCCAACACCCAGAGTCCGATCGATCGGACTATGCAGAAACGTGACAGAACATATATTTGTTGGCTGAACATGGTCCGATCGATCCCTACATCCATCCTATGGGGTCCGATTGATCGGACACCTAAAGTTCGATCGATCGGACTCAAAAATAGCCAGAGAAGGTGGATTTTTACGCATCCGATCGATCCAGCACCCATAGATCGATCGATCGGACTCGAGCGGAACTAGAAATTGAAGATTTTTACGCAACCGATCGATCCGACACCCCGAGAAGGATTGATCTGACTTTCCCAGTGAATAAAATCAAACAGTCTTGATCTAATCCGAGGGTGGATACACTTAAGCCTATAAATAGGACTCTTTCTAGGGTTTGAGGGGGGATTCTTGGACACTTTTGGCTGCTCTTTCTCCTCCTTTATATTTTTTCTAGGTTTTATCTTGTTTATTGGAATCTTTTGAGGATTGTTCTCGATGGCCCTGCGTGGCTAAATCTTGATCCTTGGTCGAGGAGACTGAAACCTCGGAATCAATGAAACTGTGAGATCTAATCTATTTTTATTGTTCAGTTTATAGATGAGTATTGGATGTTCTTATGTGATTAAATATTCATGATTGTCTTGTCTAATTGCTAGGAGCGCTACTAGTTTATTATTCATGGTGATCTACTACTAGGTTTGATATCAAATCCGGTATTGTTTGATCCCTCTGATCTGCGATGCAACTAGGGTTTGATAATCTACTGCGTTTCAGAGATTGTTAGATCTTAGGAAGAATATTCAATTATATTAAATGCAACCGCTTGTGCTTGTGTTGTTTAGCTTCATCGATCTCCCTACTCTTAACGCTGCTACTAGATTAAATCTACAACGGTTGTCTTAGGTTGTCTAGTAGTTAGGGTTGATTAGATCGCTTGTTTCTAATTAACTATGATTGAGGAGAGATTCGGATTTCATTCGAACGGTGAATATTCATGGTATGAATTGATTGATACCTGCATCTATGATCAGTTGTTAGATTCCGATGGTGGATGTTGACTCAGACGAAGGTTTGTTCTCTTGATTTAACTCATTTCTTCGCTTTAGATTATTTCTTTACTGTTTTCCTCACGTTTAAAACCCCCCATCTTTGTTCACTAAGCACAAAACAAGACTGAACACTCTTCGTGGGATCGACTCGTACTCGCACTACTACATTCATTTTAACGGGTATTGGTTTTATTTTTGAGTGCCAGCGACAGCACATCAATGGGCTTCAACCAGCTCAACAAGGAGCCCCAACGGCTCTCTGCAACTCTCCAACTGCTAGTTTTTTACTGTGCGCATTGCTGGCGGTCGATCCATGCATCGTCCGTCACGTATAAAAACTCAGCCTTTTTGCTCGACGGTCAATCCACGCATCGTCCGTCACTCTCACGGTCGATCGTGACATCGACCGTCACATCGTCCGTGAGCCTCTGTTGAGAAAGTCGCTTCCCAGGGTCGATGCTCGGATCGACCGTCGCTCCTTGTCTTTTCTTCATATATGCGCCACGGTCAACTGCCGCATCGACTGTCGCATCGTCCGTCAGCCTCTGTGAAGAAAAACGCTTCCTAGGGTCGATGCACCGATCGACCGTCGCTTCTTCACTTTCTTCATTAATGCGCCTCGGTCGACCGCCACATCGACCATCGCATCGTCCGTGAGGCTCTGTGAAAAAAAACGCTTCCCACGGTCGATGCACCGATCGATCGTGAGCCAATAATGCATATTTGCATTCAACACGGTCGATCCATGGATCGACCGTCACATTCCCACGGTCGATCCTTGCATCGACCGTCAGTACAAAAATAACTTAAATATTGAATTTAAGATTTCCAATTAAAGGGGTAATAAATGTTAAACATATATTTTATCATTTAATGTATATTGGCATCATCAAAACAAGGTTAGGATCAACACCTTTGGCTAGCTTCAGGCTATGCCCATGTGAGGACCTGTCCCTCTACCCCTGTGGCTCGTTGAAGACCGCAAGGGCAATTTGGTAAATTGCGCCTTGTTGGTTTGTTTCACACTCGTGTGTGCACACACTGGCCTTGTTTGTGTTAATGCTTGTTTAGAATCGCTAGGTGGACCCGGGATCGGAATATCCCACTTCGGGCGCACGGAAGCTTGCCTTTGGGCAGCTGACGACCCTTGAGCGATCGATCGCTCCTTGGAACGATCGATCGGACTCGTGAGCGAGTCGGTGGGTTTTGACCCGCTCGGATCGATCCGACTTAGTGTTGGATCGATCCGACTTGGTCGGATCTGTCCGACTTGGTGTTCGGATTGATCCGGGGCCCGAGCGATCGATCGCTCCTTGGAGCGACCGATCGGACTCGCGTTGGTGGCTTTTCTGCTTCGCGAGGACGGCCGCCGTTGGCCGTCGCTCTCTCCTGTCAGAGGAGGAGGACTTTCCCTCCCCTCCTTTCTCTTTTCCCCCCTTCCCCGGCTTTCCCCTTCCCCTTTTCCCTCCTTTTCTTCCTCTTCTCCTCCTCCTTCTCCTTTCTTCTTCCTTCTTTTCTTCTCTCCCGCGGCTCTGTTTCCTTCCCCTGTTTCCGGCAGCGAGCTTCTTCTCCTCCGTTCTCCCTCCTCTGGCCATCGTTTTGGGTGTTCTAAGGCTCGTTGGATCCGTGATAACGAGAGGAAGATCCCTGAAGTGGTTTGGAACCTTGTTTGTGATCAACTCGCGGGGAATCAACCGGGTTAGCGTTCTTCGGTAGGTTCTTCTACCTACTGTGTTCTTTAATGGGTTTCTTTAGATCTAGCCGTTGGATGTTGTTGATCTTGGTGTTGTTAGATTCCTCATGCCTAGTAGATTGTCTGATATAAGTTTCATGATCCTTGGTTGAGTTTTTAGTAGGATTTATGCATGATTAAGCTCGGATTTTCTGGTTTATGCTATTCTTGAAGAACAGCCGGCTTCCGGCGTGTTTTTCGGCCGGTACATACATGATCGTGGTTTGCGATGAACATAAGAGTTTTAGATCTTTGAATCTACTCTCTAACCCAATTGATTTCATAATTTTCCAATTTTTCTACGATTTGTTATGAATTGTTTTCTGGAGGGCTGCGTTGCAGCAATTAATTGGTAAGTTAGTTTGATTAGCGATTTTGATTAGTGTTTTTCCGTTAATCCAACCGTTGGATGATTATGAATTTTGAATATGTTGATCCTGGTATATACATCTACTGATGGCTAAGTTGGATCTTGAATCCGATGTCGTTTGGATGTTGGATCGACGGGATCAAATAGCTTCTAGTAGAGAACTTTTGGGTGTTTTGAATATAATACTATATTTCGGATTATAATATTATATTTTACTGTTCATCAGCTGTTTTCGGGGTTGCTTCCCCTTGCAGGAGTTCGCGGTTGACAGTCCCGGTACCGTCGTAATGCCGGGACCCGCTGCAGATCTGCTGGCAGCGGTCGGTAGTACCGCTGCAGTGATCCGATAGACTTATATGATGCCTTATCATACTGTTGCATGACTATCTCCTGTTTGTGTATTAGCATGCATTGTTGATTTGTGCATTAGTTGCATTGGTTAGGGCGTGGGTGATCTGTGGGTCGCCGTCCCGAGGCTGGAAGCTCGGACTTAGCCTTAGAACCGGGGTTGGGTAGTTTGGACCCGGTTTGAATTGTGGTGTCCAGTCGATTCGATGATAGGCCTAAATGACTGGTGCACTTGTTGCTTGATGATTGTAGAGGTCGTGTCGGCCTCGAGTCGGATGCTGAGGTGTAGCCGGTGTTCCACTGTGTTGACTCTTGAGTGGTGGAGAGGCCCCCTCAGCGGTGCCATTTCCCGCCTGCACTGTCAGGTTCCTGCATGTGAGTCAGGAGTGTTTGTTGAGCTTACTGTGTGCTGCTCCTTGGCACCAGGGACACGCGGTGGGGTTATGGGACCCCTGTATACACCCAGATCCTACTTGAGGGCGACACTGTTGCGTTTCCCTCTTCCTTCTGTGTGTCGTAGTGTAGATCCCTACTGAGCTTAGTGCTCACACCTATTCGGGCTGCGTTTTGCAGGTGTAGGCGTCAGTTCTTCTTCCGTGGCCCCTACCGGGCAGTTGGTCGGCGGTACGGCGGCGCCAGGCGAAGTCTGAGAGGTGGTGATCCTTTACAGTTTTTATCCTATGTTAGATAGTCTCCTACGGGAGTAATGTTGTATTTGAACCTCCCCCTCTCCGAGGATATGTATATTAAATCACTTTGAGTTTTAAATCTGTGGTTCGAGGTTTCATTAAATTATTGTATGTTTTAATTGGGGGTGCTTTTGATGAACTGTTAGGGAGACCAATAGGTTAGAGGGAACCCTCGCCATTATTTTCCGCGGTTTGTTAGGTTTCAGTTACCGTCGCCCGGCCCGGTTGGGCTTTCGCGGGTCGGGGCGCGACAGTCCATCCCTGTATAATTGATGTCATCTTGTTGCATGCTTATATCTCTTTATTTGTGCCTGAGCATTGCATGCATTTTGTTTGCATTAGGGCATATGGTTAGGGCGTAGGTGAATAGGGTCTTCCTTGATCCGAGGCTCTCGGGTAGATCGGATCTAGCTCTAGGACCGTGGTTGCGTAGTAAGGACTAGTGCGTGATTATAATGCTAAATCTCTGTATTTTTGAGGATGGGTTTAGTTGGCTACTATTTGTTGTTTGAGGTGTAGTGGTTGTCCAAAGTTCTTGTCTCATGCTCAGTATCCGTGTTAAGGGAAGTTACGTGTTACCCTGTGTCCTACGCCCTGTTGTTGCAGCGTTGGAGTGCTTTGTTGTTGTGAGGGACGGCTGTTGACAGTGGAGTTCACAGGCCACGTGCCCTGGGGTAGGCGGTGGACGTAACGTGAGTTTTCCTTAGAGATGAGACATAACAGGGGACTTTGTAGTTTTCCCTTTTTCCTGTACGACATAGAGTAGAGTAGAACCCTACTGAGCTTTGTTGCTCACTCCTACCCGGGCTGCATTTGCAGGTGCAGGCGTCGGCTCTTCCTCATTGGTTCCAGCTGGATCAGGTCTTGGCGGCGCGTCGACTTCCGGATCCGTTTGAGGTCTCAGAGGGACAGATGTACATTTTGGCAGCTTTTTGGTTTATAGTTACCTTTGAGGATGATGTACTTAACGTTTAATGAATGAAATCTTGTTCCCTCTTTTAATTGAGTTTTATTCAACAATGTAATATTTACTTTTACCATTATGCCTTTGGAAGTCTTTAAGTTCAAATTAATTATGCTTTGTGTATTGTCGCGCCATATCGGATGTAAATAGTGTAGGTTTCCCCTCACCTCCTGGTCCGGATGGGTTCTTTAGGTTGGGGCATGACACTGGCATTCTATCTTATCGGATAGGGTATTGTCTCTGGAATGCAGGTCCGTTTTGGCTTATACCATGTGGGTAATATGGCGTAATAGAAATCGATCGTCTTCGATGGTCAAGGTGATGTAACATCGAAGGTTGCTGCAACAGCTTCATGGCTTGATCGTGAGTCGAAGATTGCTGAGGACTCCAGACGAACAGCACATGTTGGGTTGATTCATGAAGACCTCTCTCTGGTGAGAATGGATGCATCTCCTGGGCGGCTTAGTGAGGCTGGACTTGGGGATTTTTTGGTGAAATGGACCCCCAATGTTCATTTTTTGCACTTTAAGACCCCATGTCTTGTTTGTTTGCAACCTAGGACCCTTAACCTTCTTTATTCCATTTTTACCCTTGCCTCACATCCCATGGGATGACCATGCCACATGACATGGCATGGCCATCCAATTTTTAATCCAACATGATCTCCTTATGCTCAGCACCGCCATGCATGTCTTACGCATGCGCCGCCATCTCCGGGGTAAGGAATGTCCCTAGCCATACGAACGTCTCTATAGACCGGATGCCGGCTACTATCCCGGCCGCGCTTCTTGGTCTCCGGCGGGGCGGAGGCTTTGTTGGCTGACAAATGCCAAGATGGGTTTTTGAGAAGCTTGGGAGGGAGAGGAGGAGGAGGAGGGGGGTGGTGGTGATGAGTCACTAAATGTTCATGATTAAACCCCTTAACTTAGCTTTGTTAGGCCTAGAGTGTTTGTATTTGATAGCTTGTTAGTTGATTTCAGGTTTGATCATGCTTTGAGGAGAAATGCAAGAAATTCGATGAATATGCTGAAATACACTGCTCTGTCGACTGTTAGCACAATATTCACCAGATATTATCCTTAAGTCCAAATATTCTGAAATTTGGGTGACATCAAGACGTACAACTTTCATGTTGAACACTTTCAGAGATTCCAGATGAATTGATAGCAATTTGGGAAAAGATGAATATAATTAGTTGCTGGAAGACTGGTCCGTCGACGCTCGGGAGAATATTCGCCAAATATTCTAGATAAGTTCAAATATTACAAACTCTTCGGGAGAAGACAGAAGACTTCCAAAGATACATCTTTTGTGTTGGACTCATTCTCAAATTCCGAACTGGTTGAGCCCAGTCGCGATTAGAAGAAGCTGTCAGGGTTGGACCAGGAATTCCGAGTTGCACTTGAGGTCTAACTTAACCTTGAAACCCTAATCCGGGAATTAAGATATAAAAAGGGCTTTGTGGCTGGAAAACCAGGGGCCTCCATAGAGAGAAAAAGAGGGATTCAAATTGGAGAAGAAGACGGAGATGTAGTGTAGATCTCAAGCTTTCTTCATCGAATACATGGCCTTCATCCCAAAGATGAGTGGCTAATCTTCTAGATCTAGGGATTTCATGAAACTCTAGTGTAACTTTCTGTATTTTCTAGTTGATTCTTGTATTTCTTTCTCATAGACATGATTTTATGGATTTGAATTTATTGATAATAGAGTTGATGGAAGTATTTCCCTTGACGTATTTTGTGTCCTACTTGATTGCTGTGCTTGATGGTAGAGTTCCATAAGATGGTTTTCATGTGGTTTTTGACATGCTTTTGAGATAATCTATGCTAAATAAAGATAGATTGTACTCAGGTTAAGTCCGAAGACAATCTATGCTACACGAAGATAGGTTATGCCTTAGGTAGTCACCAACTTTCTTTTAGGGTTTCATGTGAGCTTAAGAAGCCATGATTCCATAATGTCTAGAGAAGAAGCAAGATGATAGCTAGAGGATACAGGAAGTGAAGCTAGAGTGGATTGAGGGATCCCTAGGTTGTTTCTCTCATTGATCTACTTCAACCTTTTCATTGCTTTTTCAGTAGTTTAATTCCTTAGATAACAAAACCATTGAAACTCCTTTTCTTCGCCTTAGGACTTGAGTTTAGAGATTTAATTTGATTTCTTCTTTTGTTAAACAATCTTTCCCTGTGGTTCGACTCCGGATCTCACCACTGTTCTACGTTTGTAGAGTAGTATTGATTGAAGGATTATAAATTCTAAATTGCGTTTTGCATCTGATTTAACGACGCATTTGCGAGCGATCAGGTGGCGACGTGGAGGAGATGGTCAAAGTGGCGCTAGTCAAGATCTCTGATGAGTTGGGAGAGTCCGACAACAAGAGAGTAGAACCTCTGATAGGATATGTGGGTAGGTTGCCAAGCACCCGGAAGCTTGGTGCTCTTGTAAGAGTTCTTACAAGTAGTGGAACCCCAATGAGGACCCTTGGGTGAAGTGGACGTAGGCAAGGCTAGCTGAATTACTATAAAAATATGGTGCAATCTCTCTAACTCTCTCTTATCCTTCATTTACTTGCTTAATTTACATTTCATATCATTTACAAGCATACGATTTTATTAGACTCCACATCTCTTTGTTTCCATCATCGATTTTATTGTATAAGGCCTAAGATCAACCCCCTCTTAGATCTTCAATTGGTATCAGAGCTAGGTCTCTAATTTTGAGATTTAACGACCCTTAGAAGATCCAAAATTGATATGGAAAACATAGAGGGACAATCTACCAATAGGACACCCTATTTCAATGGATCAAACTATACATATTGGAAGAATAGAATGGAAATATTTATCAAATCCATGGATTATGAAGCATGGATGGTTATTGAGGATAGTCCAACTATACCTACCAAAATTGATGAAGGAAAGGATGTGACTAAGGCTAAGAGTGAGCTCAATCGTTGCGGATTAAAAAATTTGCAAGTCAATGCCAAAGCTAAAAATTTTCTATTTTGTGCCCTTAGTCCAAATGAATTCAATAGAATTTCAACTTATAAACCGGGTAAGAAAATATGGATAAGCTTGAGATAACTCATGAAGGAACCGAGTCAAAGAGACCAAAACTAGTATGCTTGTTAATGATTATGAGTTATTTTCTATGAAGCATGATGAGAATATAAATGAAATGTTTACTCGCTTTACCAATATTATTGCTATTCTTAATTCTCTTGGTAAATGCTATACTAATGATGAGATGGTGAGAAAGATCCTTAGATGTCAACCTAGGACATGGGATCCCAAGGTGACGGGAATCGAAGAAGCTAAAGATTTAACCAAGCTGTCCCTTGACGAGCTCATGGGTTCTCTCATGACATATGAGATGAACATGGAAAGGAGCGATGAGGAAGAATGAAAAAAAAAAGAAGATCATTGGTCTCAAGTCCGCACACAATGAATCATCTGATTCAAGCAATGTAGATGATGATGAGGAGTTATTAAAGATCACAAGAAGAATCCAACGAATCATCAAGCATCAAGGCAAGAAAAACCCCAAAGGTGAAAAAGGAAACTTCTCTTCTTACTTAAATAAAATTACTTATTTTGAGTGTAGGAAGCCCGGACGCTACATGTCCAATTGTCCAAAGCTAAATAAATCTTAAAAGAAGAAGAAGGCCAAAGAGATTACTCAGGGAGAGAATGACTTAAGCTATGTTGATCCTAACCTTGTTTTGATGATGCCAATATACATTAAATGATAAAATATATGTTTAATATTTATTATCCCTTTAATTCAAAGTCTCAAATTCAATATTTAATGAGTTTATGTACTGACAGTCAATGCATGGATTGACCGTGGGAATGCGACGGTCGATCCATGGATCGACCGCGAGGTTGCATGGACGATGCACCATACTTGACAAAATGAAATGCTGGCTCACGGTCGATCGTTATATTGACCCTGCGAAGCCATTTTCTTGACAGAGCCTGACGGTCGATATGACAGTCGATGGACCGGTCGACCGTGAGGTTTGGACTTTGTGTTTTTAAATGTTGTAAGCTCACGGACAATTCGACGGACAATGCGATGGTCGACCGTGAAGGATGTTGGTGAAAAGTGAAGAAGCGACGGTCAATCAGAGCATCGACCCTGGGAAGCATTTTTCACAACAAGGCCTGACAGACGATGCAACGGTTGATGGGTGGATCGACCGTGGGTTGCAAAGGCTGAACTTTTGTACATGATGGTCGATGTCACGGACGATGCATGGATCGATCGCCAGCAACACGCAGAGTAAAAAAACTACCCGTTGGAGAGATCCAGAGAGCCGTTGGAGGTCATTTTTGAGCTGGTTGAAGGCTAGATATAAGTAGTTATGTGTTATAAACTTGCCACAATGATTATTCATATTATTGAGATCATCTGAGCAAGTCTAAACAAGAGTTACTACTTATTCTCTTTAGAGCTACAACCTTTTTTAAATTTTTTTGAGTGTGAATAAGTACTTTGAGCGTTATCCAATAGCAGTTGGTTGTGATTGTAAGGTCACCAAGCACCGGGAAGCTTGGAGGAAAAGCTTGTAAAAGATTTGCAAGTAGTGGAACCTCAAGGAGAGCCTTGAGAGAAGTGGACGTACACCAAGAGTTGGGTCGAATCACTATAAAATTGGTGTCATCTTTCTAACCTCTCTTTGATATAATTCTTGCATGTTGTTTTACTTTAGTTTCATTTCATCTACAAGCATTTAAGAAGTTAGTTCTCTCCTACCTGATTTTTCCATTAATCTAGTTTTTCGAAAAGAGTCCAATTTACCTCCGAAGAAGATGAAAAAGAAATTGCAAACCTTTGTTTAACTGCATTCGAAGATAAAGCAAATGAAATTGACATGTGGAGTCTCAAGGTATTTGATGGTGGATGACAATTTGCTATTAAAGGTAATGGAGGTATGCATTAATTTTTCATTGATAAATGATCCCTCCATTATAACTTGTTATTCCATGTTATAAAGTTATTTCATAGTTTAACTTAAAATGGTTTAAGAAAGTCCTTGACAACTTACTTTTGTGAAGATTTGATTGCTTTCATTGTAAAATGATTTTAACTCAAATTCTTTAAATTGGTTTTCTAAAAGTCCTTATCTTTCAATTGCTTGTTTAACTTGATTCCCCTTCCCCCTCCACTAATTCTTTTTTACGATGTCAAAGGGGGAGAAATATTGTGATGATATCTTGGTTTTGAAAGTTCTTAAAACTTTATATTTTCTATATACTTGAAATCTTTGGATGTTTAAAAAAATATTTACTTCTAAACTGAATGGCATATATTTATATTACTGAAGATAATATGAGAATATAATTCATGCTCAATCATTTTGTTTCATACAAAGAGATACATATGTCAAATTTTACACTTTCACACCTTTTGACTTATAATCAAACCTTTTACATCTTTTTAGTGACATATGACCTGCGTGCATCAGTGAAATTCACTTTAGAACATATTTTATGAGAAAAATGGATGCATAAATTAAGCGGAAGCTTTCAAGGTTTTATCATCACAATTTAAAAGGTTGTCATCATCAAAAAGGGGGAGATTGTTAGTCCTAATATTATTTTGATGATGTCAATATATGTTTGATGATAAAACATTGTTTTAATATTTATATCTCATAATTTGGAAGTTGCTAAAAATCATATTTAGATGTTTTAGTACTCGCGATCGATGGACGGATCGACCACGGAGGTTAAAGTTGCGACGATCGATGTGGCGGCCGATGGGACGGTCAACCGCGGCTTATCTGAATAGATTTGATGAAGCGACGGTCGAACAAGTTATCAACCCTGAGAAGCCCATTTCATCATAGAGGTTCATGGACGATGCGACGGTCGACCGTGAAGTATGAAGGCTGATGCGATGGTCGATCCAGGCTAACGTTTGAACGCGGCGGACGATGTGGCAGACGATGCGATGGTCGATCGCCAGTCTGGAAACTAGCCGTTAAAGAGCCATTGCACAAGCAAAAATTAGCCATTGGAAGGCTATTTGGATGGTTGTGGAGCTCAAGTATAAAAAGGAAGAAGCAGCAAACTTGCAGTAGAACTTAGGGTATTATTTGTAAATATTGTAACAAGTTTTAGTCTTCTTCTGCAGAACTTAATCTTTGTAAAACTACTTCAAGTGTGAAGTAGAATTTGTGAGAGACATCCAAGAGTGAACTTGGAGGATATCCAATAATTGTAGGGAGAGATTGTAAGGTTGCCAATCACCTGTAAGCTTGGTGGATAGGTTGCCAAGCACCTGAAAGCTTGGTGGAAATCTTGTAAGAGTTCTTACAAGTAGTGGAACCCTATGGAGGACCCTTGGGTGAACTGGATGTACACAAGATTTGTCGAACCACTATAAAAATCTGGTGCAATCTCTCTAACTCTCTCTTATCCTTCATTTACTTGCTTAATTTACATTTCATATCATCTACAAGCAAATGATTTTATTAGACTTCACCTCTCTTTGTTTGCATCATCAATTTTATTGTATAAGGCCTAAGATCAACCCCCTCTTAGACCTTCACCCCTTACCCGCCCCGACCCTGCATCCTCCTAAATCACCCCAACCCCGCCCCGCCCCGATAACGAAGGCACGCCAAACCTGAACCCGTCCCGCATGTAGGAACCTCGCCCCACCCTACCCCGCCTCGTTTCAAAATTTTGAACTCAAAATATTAAATTCATTGTTTTAAATTAAATTAACAACTCAAATAAAATTTGATTGAAGGTGGATACAGAGAGATTAGATTATATAAACCAATAGATTCATTAAATAAGAGTAGTTTGATTAGAATGTTTTGGGAATCAATGAGCTATAATAAAGACATATAACTAAAATCAACATGTAATTGGGTTTGGGTGGGACGGGGGTGTCTTTCCCTGACCCTGCCCCGATCCAGATCGGGTTTCTAACCAGTTCCACCGACCCCGCCCCGACCGTGATTAAGGCCCCCCCCCCCCCCCAAACCCGTCCCATTTGGGAAGGGGTGGGATAGGACCCCATCAAGGCAGGGTAAATTGTTATCCCTATATGTGTTGGGATCACTTGAAGCAGGTTTCATGGGTGCATGCTGATTTGGCTGCTTGCCAGAGTTTTTTTGAAGTAGAGCTTCTGGGGTTCTCAAGGGGAGTTTCCTTGCCCGACTGCAAGGAATCACACGAGTTATCTTCGAACTTGACTTAAAAGATGTTGTGGAATGCATGAATGGGCTTCGACACTAGCCACATTCTCTGCTGGCCTCTACTTAGAGTGCCATCTGGGAGGTGTCCCAGTTCCAGGAGACCATCGTAGTGCATATACCAAGAGAGGAGAATACTTTTGCTAGTGCACTTGCCAAATGTGGGAGAAACTGCCTATCTCCCTTCTTCTGGGTACGTAGTTTGTTTGGGTGGGCTACATGTTATGTAATGGTTTGTGTTTTGTTTGTCTTTTAATATCACCAGGCCTCGGGCTTGCTTCTTTAAAAAAAAACATCAAAAAACCCTCCACACATTGCAAACCCCCTACCTTCACTCATAAATATATAGGGGAAAAAAGAAATAATCCAATCAAATCCCTAAAATTTTGATGGTTATCATGGCCCAAACGCGTCTATTCAATCTCAATTTTGTTCGCTAATCAGGAATTTGTCTGATCCATGTTAATATATCATGATTTATGAATAATGACGTCAACAGGTGTACTCACAGCGCCTTCCCACGATCAGACAAACACAACTCAGTGCGTGGCCGACTAGCACAAATCGAGAAATCTGTCGAACCCCACCTCTAGCAAATGAACCGACAAGAGCTATCAACCCAAACTCTCATCCCAACCAGTGGTTGCTCCCAAAGCCATGCTCGACTCTAGTCCCAAGCCAACATGGCCACACAAGGATGAGTCACAAGGGGGAAACCCAAAGCCATAAGGAAACTGCAAGCAGTGAGAAGCTCTGAAAGATGAAGGCTAAAGCCATAGGTTGGAGCTGAAATCAGAAAGTTGAAGCTAAAAGTCGAAGATGGTGGCTTTGAAACTAGCTGTTGAAGCTACTATCCCCTCATAGGTGAGTGAATCCTAGCCAGACTGGTCGCTGCCTCATTTCTAGCAAGCATCTATTTGAAATCTGAACTCCGCGTCTGAGCCAGATACCTGCCCCAACTAAGACATCAACCCACTGCTCTGCTCCAAGCCGTGCATCATGCCTAACTACTCTGCGGTAAGCTTTCCGCGCCCCTGACTACAAGCACGATCGGTAGAAAAGCTCCCGGTGACTAGTATTTGAGCATCCCATGGATTCCCTCTCAGTATGGTGGCCCAAGCTACCTCTCAAAGAACCGGCACGACGTTGATGTGGATACGACTGTTGTTTTCACTAGAAAGTAAGAAAACCAACAACTTTCCAAGCGAGTGATACTCCTTAATGTCGAAGGCATCAAGAATTAGAACACATCCTTCAACTAGTTCTCTATTATTGAAGGATGTCCACCATCGCCTCTGAACCACAACGGGTCCACCTCTCGGGATTCCAAGAGTGCAGAGGCGGCACATGTTCTACTCCCTACTCGCTCATCTCCAACACGGAGGAGATTCACTTTGTGCATGCACATCTCCCTTTCAGACGTCATGCCACAATCGAAGACCAACAAAGTACAATAGCAAACAAGCTAACTAAGTACATCACACGATCGCAAACAACATGCAAGCCTAATCCTAACCCTAAGACCTACAGCCTGCTCTTATACTATCACACCCCGACCCAGAAAATCCATCTGGATCGAGGCATGAGCCAACCTATCTACATTCCAACCTGTGAAGCATAATTTTACAAATACAAAACCCATGACTAATTTAAACAATTTAAAGACAATTGCATAGGGATAATAATCTGGCCATTACATTCTTCAATTACATAAATTTAGAGAGACATCATTCTCTCATAAATCACCAAATAAAAGTTATACAACATGTGTTCAAATACATCATCATAGAAGTCCACAAGTCCAAAACTAATAATAAGTAACATAAGATTACATGCAGCTATTGTCACTTTCAGATAGCTTCTTCTCACTGTATTGAGGAATAGATGGTTGCGGGTGTGACACCCCCTCCGCTGAGGGCAGGTGCGGCTCCCACGGTGATGACATCCCCTATGAGTGTTAACGACAACTAGGCATGGGCAAAGATGGCGAGCTACCAGGAAGCTGTTTACAAGGTGATACCCGACACGGTCCTCAAGAAGATTAAGGATAAGTACTCTGACGAGAGGGTGGTGATTGAGCCGGAGGTCTTGCAGCGAGGGCGCGACCGATGGAAGCACACTCTCATTGGGCGTTTCATTGGGGGTCGCGTTGGACTGGACTTCCTTCACCGCCGCTTGCAAGCATGTGGCTAACAGCGGACCCCTTCCTCGTTATGGATAGGGTCGGAGGGGTCTTTGGGTTCAAGTTTGGGAACTAGGAGGATCTTACCCGCGTTCTCACCCGAGGCCCCTGGATGGTGGACGGCAAGATACTGTCCCTTATCTGTTGGAGGGAATCATTACGTCCAAGGGCGGCAGACTTCACCTGCATTCCGGCGTGGGTGCCAATACCAAACCTCCCTTTTGATTACCTAGAAAATGAGGCACTGAGCACCCTTATGTGGAGGGCAGGTCCATTGCTTGTGGTGGATGCCTCCACGGCGTTCGCCGATAGGAACTGCTTCGCCAGGGTATGTATTGAGGTTGACATTTCCAGGCCGGTGAGGCTGGGGGAAATGGTGGATACCGGAGTGCCAGGAGTTGATCCTGGGTGCTTCATGCAGCCTTTCATCTATGAAAACTTGGATGTTTGTGACTTCTTTGATGGATTCGGACATCTTGCTAGCAACTGTACAAGGACAAAGGAGGAGCTTAGGAAGAGAGCGATGGTGGCCCAAGGCAAGCAACCTTTCGGGGAACCAGGAGAGGCGACAATGGATGGGGCTCAGCTGATGGAAGTGGAGAGTCCCAGGAGAGCTGAGCATGAGGCTCCACCCAAAGTTCTGAAAGCTGGTGTTGAGGGTGGAGCCTGGCACACTGTTCGTCTAACTCGCCGACGGGGTAGACCTCAGCCGGAGGCTAAGGTGGCTACACAAGCAAGGAACCAGGAGGGGAAGATGGACGATCCACGTGGCACAAATAGACAAGGTCTGAATATTGCTTACAAGGGCGGAGCTCGCTTGGGTGCAGAGGGGATAGGGGCTGGCATCGCGCAGGAGACGCAGAGGGGAGAGGCCAGAGAAGCTTCTAAAGCAAGGGGGCAGAAAGGGGACGTGGCTCAAGCTAGGCCAAGCGTTCTTGAGGATGGTTCTTGAACGAGCGATGTGGCGCAAGGTGGGCCAAGACATCGGTTGGGTGATGGAAGAGGCGACGTGGAGCTTGCTGGTCCAAGTAAGGCGGTTGATGTGTTGCGAACGTGTCGTTAAAACATTGCAAACTCAATCAAATATTAAATTTATAATCCTTATTCAAGCTAGGATAGCGGTGAAGTCCGGAGTCGAACCACAAGGAATTTACCAGGAAAGATTAAAGTCAATTAACAAAATTCTAAACCTAAGCAAAAGAAGCAATGATAAGTTTGAATTAACCTAAAACTATCTATGGAAAAAGATGATCAATTCAAATCAATGGATAGGTGACTTAGGAATTACTCAATTCGCCCTAGTTTCGCCTTCAATCTTCTCTAGTTATCCTCTTGTTGTATTCTCTAAACAGTATGGATCCATAGCTTCTTAAGCTTACATGTATCTCTATAATAATCTAAGTCTTTTTCAAATGCATACTTTATCTTCGATGAGCATAGCTTGTCTTAGGGGTAACCTTAGCACAACCTATCGTCACTAAGCATAAAGTATCTCATCATGTATTCACAAACCATATGAAAACCATCCTATGAATCTCTATAATCAATCATATAAATCATGTAGGACCAAAAATTCATCAAAGAACTTTGTTCCCTCAACTCTATTGACATTAAAATCAATTCCATAAGATCATGTCTTGAGAATATTACAAGAGTCAAACCAAAGAAGATAGAAAACTACGATACGGTTTCATGAATAATTCTAAGTACAATAATTAGCAACTCATCTTTTTGATGAACGCCATTGGCTTGAAATAGGAAGTTGTCACCATCCGCATCTTCGCCGTCTTCCTTTTCCTTCTCCAAAGATAGTCGAAAAGATGATTATTTTCGGATCAATAACCCTATTTATAAGAGAACTCCTGAAATTAGAGTTTGAGTTGAATTGAACTTCGATTATAACTAAGATTTCTTGAATTAATTCTGGCAGTCTTATTCCGAGCGCAACTGGTTCCAATCCGTTCGGAATCAGAAATCTTGTCCAACACAAACGTTGTAGATTAGGAAGTCCTCTGTAATTTCCTGAATATTTGATAATCTTTGGACTTATCGGGAGTATATGAAGAATATTCTTCTAAGCGTCGACGGACCAGTTTTCCAGCACATGTATATCTTTATCTTCTTCAAACCTGGTATCAATGCATCAGGAGTCTCGCAATGTGTCCAACATGAAAGTTGTAGGTCTTGAAGTTTTCTATCATGTACAAAAGTTCCAGAATACTTGGACTTATACAGTAGTTCTAGAGAATATTCTCCTGACAGGCGACGAAGAAGTCTTTATCACATAAATTCATCTTTTTAGCTGAATTTCTTGTATTTCTTCTCAAATCATGATTAAACGTAAAATAAACTAACAAACTATTAAATACAACTACATTAGGCTTAACAAAGGAAAATTTAAGGGGTTTAATTATGAATATTTAGTGGCTCATCACACCCCCCAACTTACACTTTGTGAGTCCTTGAGCAAATAAAAGATAAAAAGAAAAAAAAACAATAAATCCAATAAGCCACTTTCGTAGGTCTCACGATTGCAATTAGCATGTGCAACAAGCCTTTAACCTCTGAGTTACCCTAGTGGAGGAGTTATAGTCTTCTGAGGGTTTTTAGGGATGGCACCCACAAACATCTATAAAACCCTTGAATATGTCATTAGAAGTCAATCACAATATTCATCAATTTTAATGCATGAAATAGGATTACTATTCATAAATATACCCTTCAACTCATAGTTACATAAAAATATACTAAATCCAAACATGCCATAACATATTTCCAACACTTTAACATATTTACTTATGACTAAAAACAAGTTTAACATTTCTGGGTGTGAATAGAGTTCCACATGCTTCAGAGCATCAATTATATCTAAAGACTTCAACTATTCAAGAAATACAAACTTGGCCAAGTACATGTTTTCATTCACCACTTTGCAATCTTTTTTTTTCTCTTTTTTTCATATATAACATGTGCAATGTGGTGACTTCTTAAGCTTTCTTCATGGTCCATGTAACGAGGTTCAAGCCAGTGACTCCCAAACCAGACGGCTTTAGGGCACTAAGTGTAGAACACTCTTCAGACACTAATGCTCAAACCATGAAGGCTACAAATCATAACTAGTCATTTTTTTAGTAATTTTAACTGTTTTACACAAACAGCACGCCATGTTAGGCACCTTGCCCAGTTACTAAGTATGAAACCCTTTTGCATCTAAAGCTCTTTTTTTCAATTGTAAACTTTCATGCAACATAGCATAAGATCATAAATCTATCATAGTATCAAGTTTAGAATCTAATCCCAACTCATCAACATGTGAAAGTGAACTTGTGCATTAGGATATGTCAAGTCATCCTTAATTCATGGTAAAAGTGTTGAAGTATAGATCAATGTCATGCACAGCAAACATTTGGTTATTTCTTATATCACATATGAGAATCAGAGTAAATCATAAAATATATTTCTAAATCAAACATCTTTCATCAATAAATATTATACCTTCATTCTCATGACATAGCTCAAGGGTACATAATATTGGTTATCATAAAACATAAATGAGCATGAAATTTATGAATGCTACCCCAACTTAAATGTAATTGTCCTTAATTACACTAAGTCATAAAAATAAATTAATGAATAAAGGGTAGAGATAACCATAATGAATGCCTCAAAAATTGATTTTGCCATAAAAAATAGCTTGCATGTCCCGATCAAAAATATGTGAACCCCCTGGCACCTATATCTCATACCTCAAGACGAAAAAAGTGAAGCATCATAATAAATTGGAAGAAGTCAATCATAGAAAACAAGAGGTAGGGAGGTTAGAGAGAACCAAAAGTTAGCAACTAAGCATAGCCTCCAAATTGATCGCAACACCATATCCGGCTAAAGAAATAAATAAATACCTTTCCAAAACATCAAGTATATAACAAAGAATATAGCAATTAAATCCAAAAAGGCTAAAATATCACAGAAAAATTCTATGATATAGCAATTCTGTACAAGCATTCATCACACAAAGAAAATAGAAAATGCATAGGCAAAAGCAAAGGAGATACCATCATCATCATCATCTCATATCAGCACATCATCAAGTACAACTAACATCCAAAACATCCAAAAAGGTGCCATATCAATAGCTAATCTTCATTAGAATCCCTAAAATCAAGCAGTCGAGCGGAAGTAGAGGGGTCTGCTTGCAAAGACTTTGCAATCCTAGCAAACCCATAGCGAACCATTGCCGTCAAGTCATCCATCGCGGAGTCAATTACTACTGTAAGTGCAAAAACCAACCTCGAGACATGTCCGGACTGGTCAAACTGGCTCAGGGCTGTGGAACACTACATCACAGACGACTTGTAACTTCGACCATGTGTCCTTCCTAAAGACTACTTGTCCTAAGATTTAATGAAAATAGCGAACAATAAGCTAGGGTGTAGTAGAAGAGACTTGGATAGGCCAGAGTACTTGAGTGTGACCTTGATTGAAAATCTAAACCGTCGGATCAAAAATTGAAGCTTTATAGCACCTGGATCATGGTTGGAGGTAATCGGATGGTTGAAAATATGTCGGCGGAAAATCGACGGTGAAACCTCGTCGCTAGAGGACAGGGCTGGTGGGGATAGAGTCGTGGAAGGCCAAGGAGTCCGTCCATGTGGTATGATCGAAGAATAGTGGCGTCCAAGTGGCGGATTGGAGATGGCCGGTGCGGTTTAGATCGTCGGAAGTGGGTTCCGGCAATCTAGACATCAACGGAGGTAGGGGATAGTGGAGGAAGGATCGTAGGGGCTCTGTGACGACTCCTGCGGGGTTTCATCAATGGATTGGGGTCGGAAAGTTTTGGATTCGAGGGGGACAGTGAGGTTTAGTTTACCGGAGTTTGATTCCGGTGATCCAGGCAGCAAAGAAAGTTTTTGATGGTGGCGGAAGAATCGTGACTACTTGGAGAAGTTTTTGGAGGTGGTACAAGGCGTTGGGAGGCCATGGATGAGGAGAATGATGGCGGCTTGGGAAGGCGGAGAGGTTCACCGGAGTCGTAGGAGAGAGGGATGAGGGCGGAGGAGGCAGAGAAGGGTAGTCAGCATGATGGCGGAGGTCTAGGTGAAGGTTTGGAGGGATGGGGATGGCCGGACCAGGCTTGAGAGGTGGCGAAGGTCAGCGGCTCGGGGACGAGCCGATCGACTGGGGCAGAGCTGGGACAATGATGTTTCGACTCGGATCAGGCTCAAGTGAGCGGCGATTGAGCGAACGCTCGAAGGAGAGAAAATCCGGTAGAAAAAAAGGAAAAAAAGGAAAAAAAAATGGAGAACAATTCCAGGAAAATATTGGGAAAATCCTAAAACTTAAATAAAATTCTATAAACCTAAGGTAAAATCCTAAAAATTGGGTTGCCTCTCAGAAAGTGCGTAAGTTTACGTCTTTAGCTAGACGCTTCCGAAACAAAATTTAGGAGGTCGATTGTACCATGTGAAAATATACATGGCCCAGAGAATGGTGAAGGTATGCAGACACTCTTCATCAAGGAAGACAAAAATGCCCATAGCAAACAAAGTGTATACGGGGCGAGAAGGTTTGATGCGATTTTTGATGAAAGGACGATAGAAATTGGCATGGTCCTCACTCATAACAAGGTTCTCCTCCTCACAACGTTCAACTAATGGGGATAATATTAAAGGTAGAATCTCAAACTGAGGTTCTAGACAATGAATATTGCTAACACCCTCATCCTTATTATGTTTATCACTAATATGTACATCATCATCATTCAACTCATCATGTAGAAGTTCAACTTGAGGTTCTCGACAAGGGGTCTTACTAATATGCTCATCCTCATTATGATCATTGTAAATAGACATATTATCATCATGAACAACCGTAAATTTAGCCTAACAACGCTCATCATCACTATCATCAAAAAGATTTGCTTCATAAGAATGACCGAAATACATATAAGGCCCAGAATGTAAAACCGGGTAGCATTCATCAATTTTATTTTCAGCAGCTGTCAAAACATTATCAATAGCATCATGAACTTGTAAAGCATCACAAGCATTATAGCATGCATTAATATCATTAGAAAGATAAGCATCACATGCATTGTCATCACAAACAGGAGGAACATAATCATTCACATAATCATCATATGAATCCACCATACAAGCTAATTGTCCAATTTGTATCTCTAGTTTAGCAATGGATTGGGTATTAGAATTACACTAGTTCTCTATTCTCAACACATTATTTTGTATTTTGGAAATATCACTTTTTACGTCACTACTCATTTCACTAAAATTTTCATTTATGGCTAAAAGGATGGAACTCAAAGTGGGTTCAGAGGTGGTTTGGGCAGGAAGGGCTGAAGTTGTATTCTGTAGATAACGTTGGAGGATATTGTTGTTCGAAACTATGTGTAGAATTTTGGGATGGTATTTTTATATTCTATGGTTGAACATTAGGAGGTTGATAATCTTCGAATTGCCAACTAGGGCATGTATAGTCTCTAAAATCCGGATTATAAGGATATGAATGTGAATTATATGCTGGATTTGACAAAACCATATGGATCATTATTGTAAGCGGGTCCATAACCAAAGGGCAAATTGTCATTCGACATGGCACCCGGTGGCATATAAAATTTGGCCATGCATGCAAAATCATAGACTAAAAAGAGAAAAAGAAAATAGAAGATTTAGAGGAGAGGACAAAACCCGTAAAATAACAATTGAAACGAAAAGTTTTGAAGTAAGAAGACTTCCCTGATTGTGCAGTTCTGATCGGTCGGTTTGGGGTCCGACCAATCACTCCATGTTGTGGGTGACATGCTTCCTTCAAGAAAAATCCGTTCCAATAGTGATAAACTTCCAGAAAATTGTCAGAAAATCCTAAAATGTGTAAAATAAAGAAAGGGAAAATTAAGAAAGATAAAAATCTAACTAGGCCAAGAAATAGAGCAAAGAGAAAATCAATCAATTAACCGTCGAAATTCCCTGGCATTGACGCAAAAAATTGATGTGTTGCGAACGTGTCGTTAAAACATTGCAAACTCAATCAAATACTAAATTTATAATCCTTATTCAATCACTGCACTACTAGGTAGAATAGCGGTAAAGTCTGGAGTCGAACCACAGGGAATTTACCACGAAAGATTGAAATCAATTCTCAAAACTCTATACCTAAGCAAAAGAAGAATTGATAAGTTTGAATTAACCTGAAACTATCTAAGAAAAGCAATTAAAGATGATCAATTTGAATCAACGAATAGGTGACTTAGAAATTACTCAATCCGCCCTAATTTCGCCTTCAATTTCTCTAGTTATCCTCTTGTTCTCGTCTCTAAACATTACGGATCCACAACTTCTATCGCGCCCCGACCCGCGTAGGCCCAACCGGGCCGGGTGACGCGAAGCGGAACCTAACCTACTGCGGTAATTTTGGAGAGGTTTCCCTCTAATCGTAGTGGTTACCCTAACAAGTCAGAATCATCCTGTATTAACCAAAATTACAAACTCAAAGACTGAAACTATATAATATTACAAAACCTCAAAACAGGGAAATTATATATTTATCGCTCCCGCAGGAGACTATCTATACAAAAGGGATAAGACTGCAAGATCACCACCTCTCAAGCACCGCCAGACGCCGCCACGTCACCGAACACCGGCCCGGTAGGGGCGACCGAAGAAGAGCTAGCGCCAGCACCTGCAAAACGCAGCCTGGGTAGGAGTGAGCACTAAGCTCAGCAGGGACACTACACTACGACACTCACAAGGGAGGGAACACAATAGTGTCGCCCTCGAGCAAGACTTGGGTGTGCAGCAAGGGTCCCATAACCCTTTGCCGGTGTCCCTAGGTATACCCAACCATGGTCACCCTCAAGAACTGGGCCCATCCTGGATACGCCTAGTGCTGCAGGGTTCCAGCTGTGGTCACCCTAACGAACTGGGCCCACACTGGTTGCCACTGCGGGCAGGAACAGACACTGCCTGGGCTGGACCCCTCCGAGGCCCTCAAGAACAAGAACCGACACCGGTTGCACCCACAACATCTGGCTCGAGGCCGACATGACCTCTAAACATCAAACAACATGTATTCAGGTCAAACTAACCTTATCATCGAAACGACTGAATATTACAAATCGAGACCTGGGCCAAGCTACCCACCACGGTCCTAGAGCTAGATCCGGGCTACCCGAAAACCCCGGATCGTCAACGCCCTACACAGATGCAACTAGTGCACAACACAATGCATGTATGAACATGCGCAGGATAATACAGATAGACATGCAACAATATGTGATGATATATAATAACAAGGTCTGGGCACGGCACCCTGCCGGCCCGGGGTGGTGAACAGATAAAATAAGGTCTAGGGAGCTGCTGCAGTGGTACCACCACCAACTGCCAGCAGTCCACCACAACACCTGCACCGGGAATGTCGCGCCCCGACCCGCGAAAGCCTAACCGGGCCGGGCGACGCGAACTGGAACCTAACAAACGCGGAAAAAGAACGGCGAGGGTTCCCTCTAACCTATTGGTCTCCCTAGCAATTCACCAAAACACCCTCAATTAAAACAACATTAAATAGCCAAACCTCGAAACTCAGATTAAAATTCAAAGTGTTAATATACAAAACCTCGGAGAGGGCAAGATTCAAATTACAACATCACTCCCGTAGGAGACTAACTAGCAAAAGGGGTAAAAGCAGTAAATATCGCCACCACTCAAAAGCCACCAAGCGCCGCCGTACCGCCAACCAACTGCCCGGTAGGGGCCACAGAGGAAGAACTGACGCCTGCACCTGCAAAACGCAGCCCGAGTAGGTGTGAGCACTAAGCTCAGTAGGGATCTACACTACGACACACAGAAGGAAGAGGGAAACGCAAGTCCGATCGGTCGCTGCAAAGAGCGATCGATCGTTCTCGCCCCGGATCAAAACAAACCGACTCGCTCACGAGTCCGATCGATCGTCCCAAGGAGCGATCGATCGCTCAAGGGTCGTCAGCTGCCCAAAGGCAAGCTTTCGCGCGCCCGAGCTGGGATCTTCCGATCCCGAGTCCACCTAGCCAGTCTAAACAAGCATTAACACAAAGAAGGCCGGTGTGTGCACACGCGGGTGTGAAACAAACCAACAAGGCGCAATTTACCAAATTGCCCTTGTGGTCTACAACGAGCCACAGGGGTAGAGGGGCAGGTCCTCACATCCTAATACCCTTAAAGGAAATCTCGTCCCGAGATTCGATAAGGGTAGGGCTCGGAACAACAAATAGAGCTACACTAGAAGACAGGACAAGAAGTACCTGGAGAAGAAAACAACTGCGGAAACTCATGCCGCATGGGCGCCTCGCGCTCCCAAGTGATCTCCTCGGTGCCTCTGTGTCTCCACAGCACCTTGACCAAGGGAATCGTCTTGCCCCGCAAGACCTGATCCCTCCGGTCAAGTACCAGAACCGGCTGCTCAACAAAGCTAGCGTCTGCCTCAAGCTCAATGTCATCCACTCTGATGACATGAGACGGGTCTGGGTGATACTTCCTCAGCATCAACACATGGAAAGTCGGATGCACAGCAGACATGTGCTGAGGAAGATCCAGGCGGTAAGCTACCTCGCCGACCCTCTCTAAAATCTCAAACGGCCCGACAAACCTCGGCGCCAACTTGCCACCTCTGCCAAACCTGA
This sequence comes from Narthecium ossifragum, assembly GCA_963920575.1. Lineage (NCBI taxonomy): Eukaryota > Viridiplantae > Streptophyta > Magnoliopsida > Dioscoreales > Nartheciaceae > Narthecium > Narthecium ossifragum. The sequence goes on along the minus strand of OY986969.1, from coordinate 10,721,893 downwards.
CAGAACCTCTGTACGGCGATGCTCGCAAGAACACTCGGTCGCCAACTGCAAACTCCAACGGTCAACGCCTCTGATCTGCATAACTCTTCTGCCGGCTCTGAGCCGTCAGAAGCCTCTGCCTGATCTGCACTAACCTCTCTGACGACTGCCTGACGATGTTTGGACCGGTGAGTGAAGCCTCTCCAACCTCTGTCCAGCACACTGGGGAATGACACGGCCTACCGTACAACGCCTCGAAAGGTACTACTCCAAGACTGGACTGGTAGCTGTTGTTGTAGGCAAACTCTACCAAGGGAACGTGCTCCTCCCAGCTGCCTCCTGCGTCGAGGACACATGCTCTCAGCATGTCCTCCAAGATCTGGATCGTCCGCTCTGACTGCCCGTCTGTTTGCGGATGAAAAGCTGTACTGAAAGTCAGGAGTGTGCCGACTGCCTCCTGAAAGTCTCACCAAAACCTGCTAGTGAACCTGGGGTCACGGTCTGACACGATAGAAACCGGAACTCCGTGTAGTCTGACCACCTCTCTGACGTACAAGCTACCCAACCTGTCCGTCGAGTCTGTCACCCGCATAGGCAGGAAGTGCGCCGATTTGGTCAATCGATCAACGATGACCCAAATCGCGTCATTCCACCTAGGAGATCTCAGTAGCCCTGTCACGAAGTCCATCGTGATGTGCTCCCACTTCCACTCAACTAGTGGAAGCGGCTGAAGTAACCCCGGAGTCCACTGGTGCTCTGCCTTGACCTTCTGACAGGTAAGGCAGCGCGATACGAACTCCGTCAGTGCCCTCTTCATCCCGCGCCACCAGAACTGTCGCCGAAGATCCTGGTACATCTTGGTGCCGCCGGGATGAACTGCAAAGCGAGAGTGGTGGAACTCTCGTAGGACGTCGTCTCGAAGAACTGGATCTGCTGGAACCGCTACTCTGCCTCTGAACCGTAGCCCTCCGTCTGGCGATACTGTCCAGTCTCCGTCTGCGCCCTCCGTGCCCGCTGCTGTGCGTAACTCCACGAGCTCTGGGTCACTGTGATGTGCCTCCAACACTCTGGCTAGAACTGCTGGCATACTCTGCACTGCGTAGAGGAAGCTGCTGGATCCCCGATCCTCAAACTCGAGCCCCAACTGGCCCGCCGTCTCTAGAGTCTGCCATTACCGCGCTGACAACCCTGCAACTGCTGCTCTGGTGTCTCTCACCTGTCTGCTCAACGTGTCTGCTACGACGTTTGCCTTACCAGGATGGTAATGCAACGCAAAGTCGTAGTCCTCCAGTAGTTCCATCTAGCGTCGCTGCCTCAGGTTGAGGTCACGTTGGGTGAAAACGTGCCTCAAACTCTTATGGTCCGAGAAGACTGAGAACTTCTCGCCATAGAGATAATGCCGCCAGGTCTTCAGGGCGAAGACCACTGCTGCTAGCTCCAAGTCGTGAGTAGGGTAGTTCCTCTCATGGTTCTTCAGCTGACGAGAACCATAGGAAACTACATGCCCCTCCTGCATGAGGACACACCCCAAACCCTCACCGCTGGAGTCGCAGTAAACACTGTAACCAACACCTCGCTCGGGGACGATTAGCACCGGCGCACAGGTCAACCTCGTCCTCAGCTCCACCAAGGCTCGCTCACAAGCATCATCCCACACGAACGGGACGGCCTTCTGTGTCAGTCTGGTCAACGGTCCGGCAACTCTGGAGAAGTCCCGCACGAATCGCCTGTAGTAACCCGCCAGGCCTAAGAAGCTATGGACCTCGAACACTATCCTCGGTCTCTGCCACTGTACTACTGCCTCGACCTTGGCCGGGTCAACTGAGATCCCTGCTGCCGACATCACGTGTCCAAGGAATCCCACCTGTGCGAGCCAGAACTCGCACTTGGAAGCCTTGGCATAAAGCCGATGCTCCCTAAGTAGCTGCAACACTGTCGCCAAGTGTCGCTCGTGCTCCACCTCTGACCGGGAGTAGATAAGGATGTCGTCGACGAACACCACCACGAACTCGTTTAGGAAAGGCCGGAAGATCCTCTGCATGAGATCCATGAACGCTGCTGGTGCGTTCGTCAGCCCAAACGGTATCACCACGAACTCGTACAGACCGTACCGAGTCCGAAAAGCCGTCTTCGGGATGTCGCAATCCCGAACCCTCAACTGGTGGTAGCCGGTGCGGAGGTTGATCTTCGAGAACACTGAAGATCCTCTCAACTGGTCAAACAGGTCGTCGATCCGCGGCATCGGATACCTGTTCTGCACCGTCACCCTGTTGAGCCGCCTGTAGTCTATGCAAAGTCGAAGGGTACCATCCTTCTTCTTTGCGAACAACACTGGCGCCCCCCAGGGAGACATGCTGGGACGGATGAAACCTCTACTGGTAAGCTCGTCTAGCTGGGTCCTCAACTCACTCTGCTCTGCTGGTACCATCCTGAAAGCTGGGAGAGAGATCGGTGTGGTACCCGATACCAGGTCGATCTCAAAATCGACCTCTCTGGGCGGTGGAAGCCCTGGCAACACCTCGGGAAACACATCGGTGTAGTCGCACACGATCCTGGGGAAACTGCTCTGCTGCACTCCCTCTGACCCAAACAGGGACAGGCTGGCCAGCAAGGCTGAAAGCTCGCTGGCACGCCTCCCTACACAACAAGAGAAGGAATCGGCTGAAAACTGATACCCCAACAACACAAACTGTGTCCCATCGGGTGTCCAAGCGACCACCCTCCGGCGACCACAGTCGATGATAGCTCGGTATGCTGCTAACCAGTCCATACCGAGTATCACGTCGAAGCCTGTCATGTCTAGCACCCACAGGTCTAGACAGACACGGAGGCCTCCAACCTCCAAAGATCAAGACCGGCAGACCCGGTCTACCCTGACTGTACCTCCGATCGGTGAATCTACAGACTGTGCCACCTCTAGCCAACTCGTCTCTAATCCTAGCGATGCCACACACATGCTAGCAATATAGGAATGAGACGCCCCAGAGTCTATCAGCATATCTATTAAAGAACTAAAAAGCTGAAAGATACCTCTGACGGTTGGCTCTGTCGCTGCCTGCTGATACTGCTGCGGTTGCTGGTACGACTAGTAAAGCTGAACGGTGTCCGGCTGCTCGCGCCCGGAAGAGCAAACACTCGCCCCAGCTGACCGCCTCCACCTCTGGAGCGGCCCGGTCCAGCCCCTGACCCGCGCCCACTACCGCTCCCCTGCCAGGCACCGTACCCCCCGCCTCTACTGCCCTGCCGCACAGCGCTCTGCGCCCCTCGCATGGGACAGTTCTGGCGGAAGTGTCCCGGCTGCCCGCACTGGAAACAAGTGGCTAGCGCTCCACCAGGCTGCTGACCCTGGCCTCCCCCTGACGGAGCCTGCCCAGACGGCCCAGCCGTCAGGAGAAACTGGCCTGGCGGACTCGGCAACTGAGCCTGGAACTACTGCGGGCGCTGCGACCGCTGCTGAAAGCGTCGCTGACGCCGCTGGTGCCCTCCGCCGTATCCCCCTCTGAACTGGGGCCTCTGCTGCTGTGAGCTGGTAGAGACTGCCGGTGGAACTGCCCAGCGTCTCTCGTCCTGCGACTGCGCCTCCACAACTAAGGCGTAGTTCAGAACTGCTGTGTACGTCTGGAAGCGGTGGGAACACTATGGCGCCTGATCTCTGGACGAAGACCCCACTGAAATTGCCGTGCCCTGGCCACCGAATCTGCTGCCACTGCCCCCGCAAAACGGACCAAATGCGTAAACCGGTTGGCATACTATTGAACAGTGCAAGTACCCTGCAAGAGGGACTGGTACTCGCGAGACAGGGCGTCATGCGTACTCTCCGGGAAGTACGCGTCCACGAATAACGCCCTGAACTCCTCCCACGTCGGCTCCTCTCCGCCACTGGTGTGCTGGGCAGTGCACCACCAGTCAAGGGCGTCACCATCCAGCTGGAACGCCGCGAGGGTGACCCGGATCCGGTCATCCCCGACGAAGAGAGCGTCGAGAACGCGCGTGACTCCTCGGAGCCAGCCGTCTGCCGTGGTCGGATCTCCAGTCTCACCGCTGAACCTAGGCGGGTTCAGCCGCTGGAAGTCTATCATGACCGCTGTCGCGGCCGGCCCGTCGACCGGAGCGAGGACCCCCTCCTCGGCGAGAGGAGCCTCCTCCTGTGCGACCGCAACCGTCGCTGGTGATGGCTCAGCCCGTCTAGCTCTGACCTCCCTGACAGGTGCTACCCTGTCTGGTCGGGCGGGTCGACCAAGTCGTGCCCCACCCCGACCATCAACCGAAGGTCAGCCTCGAGCTCTCGACATCTGCGCAATCACCAACAACAAACGAGCGTCCACTCGTTCGAAACCCAAGACAAAGCAACACAACAGAAAGCAGAAAAGCACAACACATCAAAATGAGCATGCACGGATGTTCTAGACATAGAACTAACCTATTCCACGCTCAACTCAACCGAATCCTGATCCTAAACCCGGGGATCTACAACCTATGCTCTGATACCAAGCTGTCGCGCCTCGACCCGCGAAAGCCCAACTGGGCCGGGCGACGCGAACCGGAACCTAACAAACGCGGAAAAAGAATGGCGAGGGTTCCCTCTAACCTATTGGTCTCCCTAGCAATTCACCAAAACACCCTCAATTAAAACAACATTAAATAGCCAAACCTCGAACCTCAGATTAAAACTCAAAGTGTTAATATACCAAACCTCGGAGAGGGGAAGATTCAAATTACAACATCACTCCCGTAGGAGACTAACTAGCAAAAGGGGTAAAAGCAGTAAATATCGCCACCTCTCAAAAGCCACCAGGCGCCGTCGCACCGCCAATCAACTGCCCGGTAGGGGCCACAGAGGAAGAACTGACGCCTGCACCTACAAAACGCAGCCCGGGTAGGTGTGAGCACTAAGCTCAGTAGGGATCTACACTACGACACACAGAAGGAAGAGGGAAACGCAACAGTGTCACCCTTAAGTAGGACCTGGGTGTATACAGGGGTCCCATAACCCCACCGCGTGTCCCTGAGGCCTAGGAACAGCACTCAATAATGGGAACAACACTGGCGACACACAAGCTGAGTAGGCAACTTCACTACTCGCCGGGTCAGCACAGAGGGACACCGGCTACACCTCAGCATCCGACTCAAGGCCGACACGACCTCTACAATCATCAAGCCACAAGTGCACCAGTCATCTAAGCCTATCATCGAATCGACTGGACACCACAATTCAAACCGAGTCCTAACAACCCAACCACGGTCCTAGGGCTAAGTCCGAGCTTCCAGCCTCGGGACGGCGACCCAAAGATCACCCACGCCCTAACCAATGCAACTAATGCACAGATCAATAATGCATGCTATGACATACACAGATAAGAAGCGAAGCATGCAACAGTATGTCAAGCATCATATAAGTCTACTGGATCGCTGCAGCAGTACTATCAACCGCTGCCTGCCGATCCGCAGCGGGTCCCGGCATTACGACGGTACCGCGACCGTCAACCGCGGACTCCTGCAACAGGAAGCAACCCCGAAAACAATGAACAGTAAATAATATAATATTATATTCCAAAATATAATATTATATTCAAACACCCAAAACCTCTACTTAGGGGCTAATTGATCCCGTCGATCCGACGTCCAAACGACGTCGGATTCAAGATCCAACTTAGCCACCAGTAGGTGTATATACCAGGATCATCATATCCAAAATTTTTAATCATCCATAGGTTGGATTAACGGGAAAACGCTAATCAAAATCGTTAATCAAACTAACTTACCCACTAATTGCTGCAATGCAGCCCTTCAGAAAAAAATTCATAAGAAATTGTAGAAAAATCAGAAAATTATGAAACAAGATGGAATCGAAAACTAACGAATAGCTCTACAACTCTTATGTTTTTGAAACTCCAAGAGCATGTACTCCTCGGCCGGAAAACTCGCCGCAAGCCGGCTGTTTCTCAAGAACAGCAGAAAACCAGAAATCCGAGACTAATCATACATAAAACCTACTCAAATCTCAACTGATTAATATGAAACTTAAATCAGTAATTATAACAGGTATAGGGAATCCAACAAAACAAGGATCAACAAGATCCAACGGCTAGATCTCAAGAAAACCCGAAAAGAACATCAGTAGGTATAACCCTACCTAGCTGCGCTTTCCTCTGCTGATTCCCCGCGATTTGATCACCAAGAAGCCTCCAAACCACATCAGGGATCTTCCTCTCGTTGCCACGAATCCAACGAGCCAAAGAACACCCAATTTGATGGTCGGAGGAGGGAGAACGGAAGAGGGGAAGGTGGCTGCCGGAAAAACAGGGGAAGAGCAGAGCTTCGGGGGAGAAGAGAAGAGAAGAAGAAAGGAGGAGAAGGAAGAAGAGAGGGGAAGAAAAGGAGGGAAAAGGGGAGGGGACAGCCGGGGAAAGGGGAAGAAAGTGAGGGGAGGGGAGGGAAAGTCTTCCCTCCTCTGACAGAGGAGAGCGACGGCCAGCGGTGGCCGTCCTCGCGAAGCAGAAAAGCCACCGACACAAGTCCGATCGGTCGCTCCAAAGAGCGATCGATCGTTCTCGCCCCGGATCAAAACAAACCGACTCGCTCACGAGTCCGATCGATCGTCCCAAGGAGCGATCGATCGCTCAAGGGTCGTCAGCTGCCCAAAGGCAAGCTTTCGCGCGCCCGAGCTGGGATCTTCCGATCCCGGGTCCACCTAGCCAGTCTAAACAAGCATTAACACAAACAAGGCCGGTGTGTGCACACACGGGCGTGAAACAAACCAACAAGGCGCAATTTACGAAATTTCCCTTGTGGTCTACAACGAGCCACAGGGGTAGAGGGGCAGGTCCTCACAGGGAAGCAGCCCCGCAAACAACAGCTCACATAGACATAACAGGTAGGGCCCTCGGCGCAAGCCGGCATGCGAGGCTAAGGAAAGCTGTACGGCTACTCGCCCGTTTATTCTAAACATCCTGGGAGTCATCACTCCCCCGGTTCACCATTGCCCTATTATAGGGCTAACATGCTTCATCATATATACAAGGTATAAAGGGATAAAGAAAATCGACATACCAAGCCCCGCGGGCAAAACCCATGAAAAAACCCTCTCTGCTACTAAGGAATCGATCCCTTCCGAAGGAAGGATCGATCTCTTAAGTAACAGTGAGCTTCCCTCACTGTCGAGACAATGAAGATCGATCCTTCCTTCCAAGAAGATCGATCTTTCTCGAGACAGAGGGGGCCCTTCGTGTTGCACCAAGAAAGATCGATCCTTCCTCCCAGGAAAATCGATCTCTTTCGCGACGAAGGGTAGCCATGCTACCCAAGAACCAGGATCGATCTTCTCCAAGCAGGAGATCGATCCTTCATCAAGCGTAGCATGACCAACCCAGAGAGATTGATCCTCCCTCAAGAAGGATCGATCCCGATGGGTTCTCCGGCGTCCTTCCGACGAGAAATACCGCCGGAAGAGACACCCAAACATCACGAAACTCTGGGATCTGATAGATCAAGATCCCACGAGTCCAAAACCGGTTAAAACAAGAGAGACCAACAAGTATATAAACAGATCTAAGTTTAAAACACAAATCAAACTGGAAAAACTCAAAACCCCGAAAAGATGTACGTAGGAATCCCTACCGGAGCAAAAGCAGTTTAAATCCAAGCAGTTAGGCCTTGGATCGTCCTCAGGTGCCTTCGAAAATCGCGAGATCTGAGCTCAAATCGCCGGATTTCAAAAGGGATTCAAGGAAGAAGATCTCGTTTGCTTTATAGGCAAACGAACCGACTTATGAATGATCGATCCTTCCCTAGACAAGGATCAATCCCTTCATGACGATCGCGCTTGACTTTCTGGCACGAAGAGGATCGATCTCTTAGCCAGAGAGGATCGATCCTTTTTGTGCTAAAAGCTAAACTTGGGCAAGAACTCAAGCCCAAGTCCGGATCTTTCGATCCCGGGTCCCACTAACCGTTCTAACCAAACATTACAACAAACACGGTCAGTGTGTGCACACGCGGGTGTGAAACAAGCCGACAAGGTGCAATTTATCAAATTGCCCTTGCGGTCCACGACGAGCCACAGGAGTAGAGGGACGGGTCCTCACAACTTCTTAAGCTTACATGTATCCCTAAAATAGGGTAAGAGTTTTCCAAAGACATATTTTATCTTCGATTAGCATAGCTTGCCTTCGAGCTAACCTTAGTACAACCTATCATCACTAAGGATAAAGTATGTCATCGGGTATTCACAAACCACGTGAAAATCATCCTATGAATCTCTACAATCAATCACAAAAATCATGTAGGACTAAAAGTACATCAAGGAACTCTGTTCCCTCAACTCTATTAGCATTAAAATCAAATCCATAAGATCATATCATGAGAATATTACAAGAGTCAAACCAAAGAAGATAGAAAACTACGCTAGGGTTTCATGAATAATCCTAAGTACCATAATTATCAACTCATCCTTTGGATGAACGCCATCGGCTTGGAGTAGGAAGTTGTCACCATCCGCATCCTCGCCGGGTTCCTTTTCCTTCTCCAAAGATAGTCGAAAAGATGATTATTTTCGGATCAATAACCCTATTTACAGGAGAACATTCGAAATTAGAGTTTTAGCTGAGTTGGACTTCAATTACAACTCGGATTTCCTGAATTAATTCTGGCAGTTTTATTCCGAACGCAAATGGGTCCAATCAATTCAGAATCTGAAATCTTGTCTAACACAAACGTTGTAGATTAGGAAGTCCTCTATCATATCCCGAATATTGGATAATATTTGAACTTAGAACGAATATTTGACGAATGTTCTTCTAAACGTCGACGGACCAATTTTTGAGCACATGTATATCTTTATCTTCTTCAAAACCGGTATCAATATATCTAGAGTCTCGTAAAGTGTCCAACATGAAAGTTGTAGGTCTTGAGGTCTTCTATCACGTACTAAATTTTCAGAATATTTACACTTATATCGAATTTCTAGTGAATATTCTTTTGACAGGCGACAAAGCGATCTTTATCACATAAATTCATCTTTTTAGCCAAATTTCTTGTATTTCTTCTCAAATCATGATTAAACCTGAAATCAACTAACAAACTATCAAATACAACTCCTATAGGCTTAACAAAGGTAATTTAAGAGGTTTAATTACGAATATTTAGTGACTCATCAGCGGTGCTTAGGGGACCAGGGAGAGGAAAAGCAGAGAGAGGAGGTCTTTCAAACCGGGAGAGCATGCCTAAGCCTCTCCTCCTTGGCTCTGGATCTGGTGTGCCTGGGCTCGATCGCGTGATGGGCGGATCAAGATGGGCATGGCCGGGCTCCGGCAACTTCAATCGATTCGGACTGCTCCAGATTGGCTAGGATACCCCCACGGAGGCAGAGTTAGCGAAGCTCCCTCTGCGCGGGGACACCTTCAGTAGCACTCTATCGCCAACTGCGAACTCCAGGGTTCGTCGCCTGCGGTCTGCGTAGCTCTTCTGCCTGCTCTGCGCTGTCAGAAGCCTCTACCTGATCTGAGCCAACCTCTCTGACGACTGTCTGATGAGCGACACGGTCTGTCGTACAACGCCTCAAAGGGTACAAAACCCAAACTGGCCTGAAAACTGTTGTTGTAGGCAAACTCCACCAAAGTCATGTGCTGCGCCCAAGTACCTCCAGCGTCTAACACACATGCCCTGAGCATGTCCTCCAAGATCTGGATAGTCCGCTCTGACTGCCCGTCTTTCTGAGGGTGGAAAGCTGTGCTGAACGTCAGTGCTGTCCCCAAGGAGTCCTGGAAGCTGCTCCAGAACCTGCCGGTAAATCTGGGATCTCTGTCTGACACTATCGACACTGGGATGCTGATCGCTCACGAACGGTGTCGTTAAATCGTACGCAAAACGCAATTTAGAAATTTATAAACCCTTATTTCAATATTAAATTCAAACGATAGTATAATGATGAAATACGGGGTCGATCCTCAGGGAAAACTTTGACTTGAATAACGAAGGTGAAATTGAAACTCAAAACTCTAATCCTAAAGCAATGAAAGGTTGATTTGGATTTTGGAAACTAATTAATTAAAACTAATTACGAAAGCAATTAAAGAGGTTGAAATAGATCAATGAGAGAAACAACCTAGGGAACCCTCAATCCACTCTAGCTTCACTTCCTGTATTCTCTAATTATCATCTTGCTTCTTCTCTAGACATTATGGAATCATGGCTTCTTAAGCTCACATGAAACCCTAAAAGAAAGTTGATGACTACCTAAGGCATAACCTATCTTCGTGTAGCATAGATTGTCTTCGGACTTATCCTGAGTACAATCTATCTTTACTTAGCATAGATTATCTCAAAAGCATATCAAAAACCACATGAAAACCATCTTATGGAACTCTACCATCAAGCACAGCAATCAAGTAGGACACAAAATACGTCAAGGGAAATACTTCCATCAACTCTATTATCAATAAATTCAAATCCATAAGATCATGTCTATGAGAAAGGAATACAAGAATCAACTAGAAAATACAGAAAGTTATACTAGAGTTTCATGAGATCCCTAGATCTAGAAGATTAGCCACTCATCTTTGGGATGAAGGCCATGTATTCGATGAAGAAAGCTTCAGATCTACACCACATCTCCGTCTTCTTCTCCAATCTGAATTCCTCTGTTTTTCTCTATGGAGGCCTATGGTTTTCCAGCCACAAAGCCCTTTTTATATCTTAATTCCCGGATTAGGGTTTCAAGGTTAAGTTAGACCTCAAGTGCAACTCGGAATTCCTGGTCCAACCCAGACAGCTTCTTCCAATCGCGACTGGGCTCAACCGGTTCGGAATTTGAGATTGAGTCCAACACAAAAGATATAGATTTGGAAGTCCTCTATCCTCTTCCGAAGAGTTTGAAATATTTGGACTTAACTAGAATATTTGGAGAATATTCTCCCACGCGTTGACGGACCAGTCTTCCAGCAGCTAAATATCTCCATCTTCTTCAAAACTGCTATCAACTCATCAGGAATCTCTGAAAGTGTCCAACAAGAAAGTTGTACGTCTTGATGTCTTCTAGATGTCACCAAAATTCCAGAATATTTGGACTTAAGGATAATATCTGCTGAATATTGTGCTAACAGTCGACAGAGCAGTGTATTTCAGCATATTAATCGAATTTCTTGCATTTCTCCTCAAAGCATGATCAAACCTGAAATCAACTAACAAGCTATCAAATACAACTACTCTAGGTCTAACAAAGCTAAGTTAAGGGGTTTAATCATGAACAGTTAGTGACTCATCACACCCCTCAGCTTACACTTTGCTAGTCCTCGAGCAAAGAAAATATAAAAAGAAAGCAATAAATCTAACTAGCCACTTTCGTAGGTCTCACGATTGCACTTAGCATGTGCAACAAGCCTTTAAACCCCTGGGTTACCCCAGTGGAGGAGTTATAGTCTCCTGAGGGTTTCTAGTGATGACACCCACAAACATCTATACATCCCCTTGAATATATCATTAGAAATCCATCATAATATTCATTAACTCTAATGCATGAAATAGAAAGCCTATCCATGAATTCATCCTTCAACTCACAGTCACATAAAAATATGGTAAATCAAAACATGTCATAACATATTTCCAACACTTCAACATATTTAATTATGATTAAGACTAACTTTAACACTCCTGTGTGTGATTGGGGTTCCACATGCTTCAGAGCATCAATTATATCTAAACACTTCAACTATTCAAGATCACAATCCTATCCAAGCACATTTCTTCCACTTATCACATAGCAATATCTGTTTTTCTTTTTTCTTTTTTTTTTCTTTTTTTTTATTTATTTATATATATGACATGTGCCATGTTATGATTTCTTAAGCTTTCTTCATGGTCCATGTAACGAGGTTCAAGCCAGTGACTCCCAAACCAGACAGTTTTAGGGCACTAAGTGTAGAACACTCTCCAGACTCTAATGCTCAAACCATGAAGGCTACAAATCATAACTAGTCATTTTTTTTTTTTGTAAGGAAATTCAACCGTTTTACGCGAACACCACGCTGGCTAGGCACATTGCCCGGTTACTAAGTTGAAAATCCCTTTTTTTTCGCATACTCAGATAATTGCATGTGTTCATGTATTTTCTGTGTCATGATAAAGAATTGTAAATCTATCCTAGTATCATGTTTCGAATCTAATATCAACCCCTTAACATGTGGAAGTGAACATGTGCATTAGGATATGTCGAGTTATCCTTAGATCATGGTAAAAGTGTTAAAGTATAGAAATAATGTCATGCATAGCAAAATTTACTATTTCCTATATGACATACACGTCTCAGAATAATTCATAAAATAAATTTCTAAAACATGCACCTTTGTCAAATCATATCATAATTTCATCCTTTTGACATATTTCAAGGGATGTATAATATTTGGTTACCAGAAAATAAAAATAGAAATATATTAGCATGAAATTTATGAATGCTACCCCCCAACTTAAATGTAATTGTCCCCAATTACACTTAGTCACAAAAATAAATCAAGAAGTAAAGGGTAGAGATAACCATCATGGACGCCTTAGAAATAGATTTCTCGCTCTTCCAATTTTAGTTTAGGCACCACCATCATAGAATAAATACTTCCTTCCCCACCATAACCTGTCCCACAATTATATACCTTTCCAAAAAGATCAAATAAAACAAATAAAAGTCCAAAAAGGTATTAGAATCATAGAAAATTTCGACAGAGTCTCCTTTGTATTTTCATGATATATTAATCTGTACAAACATTCATCACATAAAAATATAACATGTACAGATAAATAGTAACGGAGAGAATACATCAAAATTAATCTTGTAGACATCACAGATAAGGAAATAAAGAACCAAAATATCCAAGCAGAGCATCAAATTATTCGTAATCCGCAGTATGGTCGTTCTCATCCACGGTCTGCAGCCCGCGGCGAGATCAAATTCGAAATTAGCGGAGATAGGGAAAAGTGAACACCCGTGAATGCTCTGGGATGTCTGGATGACTTGACTATACAGATTATGGTCATGTTTGAAGTTCTGTACCGTCCGATCGAAAATATGAGCTTTGGAGCACCTGAATCACGTCCAAGAAGAATCAGACGGCTGAGAGCTTGCCGGCGACGGATCGACGGTGAAATCTCATCGCCGGAGGATAGGACCATGACAGGAAGAATCGTGGATGTCTAAGGAGTCCTCCAGTGACCTCTGATCTAAGAATAGTGGCTTCTAAGTGGCTGATCGGAGGTGATCGGCGCGGAGGAGGATGATTGTCGGAATTGGAATCCGATGGTCGGAGCTCCAATCAAGGACGGAAAGGGTTGAGGAAGCATCGCAGAAGGGTTAGGAAGCTTCCTATGGGGTTTGATTAAAGGATGGGGCTTCCAGGCGGCGGATTGAGGGTGGTCGGAAAGGTGGAAACCGACGGCGGTAGAAGTCGATGATCCCGGCGGCAAGGAGGTGTTTTGATTGTGGAGGAAGCTTCGTGGTGGCCTGAGGAAGGTTATGGAGGTGGTTTGGGGCGGTGAGCGGCCGTGAATGGCGGTGAAGACGACGGCGGGGGGGCTCACCGGCGTCGGAAAAGAAGGTGGCGAGGGACATGAAGGACGGGGATGAATAGGTGGAAGGTTGGCGGAGGTATCGGTGGTATTTTTAGGGGCTGAGGGCGGCCGGAGAGTTAGCGACGGGCGGCGGTGGTCGTCGGCTCGAGGACGAGCCGACGAGCCGGGACGATGAGCCGCGGGTGAAGGAGAGAGCGGGAGGAGAGAGAAAGCTCAAAGAAAATAAAGAAAATTCGGAAAAATAGGAAAAAGACGGGGAAAAAAAATGAAAAAAATCATGGAAAATCCTAAAAATTAAGGAAAATACGGGAAAAAATATAAAACTTGGGTTGCCTCCCAACAAGCGCGCAATTTTAAGTCTTTCGCTCGACTTCCCGAAAAAGGTGCCATTATAGCATGGATCCGTCTAAATGACGGAATCGATCACCCCACTTAAAATAATTTCCTCCATATAATGCTTGAAACCAAACCCAACCCCACAGTAAATCAAGTAGTTGATGATGTAGGCTAACAAAGTTTTTCCTCCCAACAATAGAACTAGAGACCCCACCCTCTATAAAAGGCAACCTATCGTCAAGTTTCATCTTGCACCCCGGTCTACAGTATGTGTCCTCCAGAATAGTGAAACTATCAATCGGGTGAACCGGAAGTGAAAGGTCAAATATAGATAAAAGACGCGGTGAAGGCAGTGATGATGGTGCAAAGATAGAGAAAAGAGGAGGTGGCTCAACCTTAGGATATACTGCCGCATCTGTGCAAAGGTGAGTGTCGGCATAATAAGCACACAATTGGCCCGTATCTATCACAGGTGCGGGAGTAAAAGATAGCGGTGAAAGGGGTTCAACCATCCCAAAAATAGTTTTTGTCTCCACAGTATGCCGATCGAGTGATTGGTCGGGCAAGATGTGTGTTTTGATATCATATTTCGATTGTGCAGTGTCCCGATTAACATCCTCATCAGAGTCAGAAGCATATTCATTCAAAATATCAAGCAAAATTTCATTCTTTAATTCAACATCATCATCCTCAGAATCATACTCATCCCAGATTATAGGCAATTTATCATCATACAGTTTAAGATCATAATCATTATAACCAAAATCGTATTCATCCCAAATTGTAGGCAATCTATCATTCATTATGACATGAGACTTATCATCATAGCAGTCCGTCAAACTATCAACACGAAAGCATTCATTCTCATGTTCAGGCAAACATGCAGTCTTAAAGATATTCAATTTAACATGCATATTACCAAAAGAAACATCCATCACACCAGTTCGACAATTTATGCAGGCATTAGCAGTGGCCAAAAACGGACGTCCTAGAATAATCGGTACAGTCTTTTTGCAATGGACAGCAGGTTCCATGTCTAAGACAACAAAGTCAACCGGAAAGAAAAAATTATCCACTTTAACTAAAACATCTTCTACTATACCTCTAGGTGTCTTAATGGACCTGTCAGCTAATTGCAAAATCACTGATGTCTGTTTAAGTTCTTCCATCCCAAATTCCTTATAAAGGTAGTAGGGCAAAATATTAACACTGGCTCCTAGGTCAAGAAGGGCACCATCAATCTGGTAGTCTCCTATGCAACAGGGTATGGTAGGGGTACCAAGGTCCTTTAATTTGGGTGGCGTGTCATATTTCAAAATTGAACTGACTTGTTCAGGTAAAAGGATTTTCTTGTCCCCTTTGGGTTTTGTCTGGCGTTTATGAGTGCACATGTCCTTAAGAAATTTGGCATAAGAAGGAATCTGACGAATGGCCTGAAGCAAGGGTATGTTGATGTTGACATGCTTGAAAGTTTCAAGGATTTCCTCAGTAGCTCTTCGGGCTTTGATGGTTGGGTACGGATCCTTAAGAGCTTCAGGAAAAGGCACTTTAGGAAAATATTTAGCTAAATCAGGCTCTCTAGAATCAGATGGGCCAGTATCAGGTGAAAAATAAGAATCAGCTTGGGATGGATGTTTGATCTTCGGATCGGGCGTTTGATCATCCAGATTGACAGGTTCACCTATTTGATTATCTACTGTTTTGCCACTTCTGAGGGTCACCACGGCTTTGACACTCTCAAAGTTTTGGCTTTCTACATAGTGCTGGCCTCTGGGGTTTGTCACAGGTTGACTTGGCAAGTGCCCCTCCTCTCTTTTGGCTATAGTGTTAGAAAGTTGGCCCAGCGAATTCTCAAGTTTTGCAATGGATTGGGTATTAGAATTACATTGATTCTCTATTCTAGAAACATGATTCTGAATTTTAGAGACTTCACTCGCCAAATCATTTCTTATGCCACTAATATTTGAATTGATGTTGTCATTCATAGCAGTCATAGCCGAAAGGAGGGAACTTAAAGTTGGTTCAGAAGTGGATTGAGTTTGAGGAGCTAAAGTTGATTGCGAAGGGTACCCAGGATTTGGATTTGCAGAAGGTTTAGGTGAGTATGTGAAAGCAGGAGGATTGTTTTGCCCTTGGAAAGCATTTGACTGTTGTGGCTTCCAACTAAAATTAGAATGATTCCTCCAACCAGGGTTATAGGTGTTCGAATAAGGGTTGCCCTGAGGTTTGAAAAAACCATAAGTTGCATTTGCTTGTTCCTGAACAAAGTCAGGGAAATTGGGAGCTAGATGACAATCAGTGATATGGTGGTCAGAATTAAGGCAGAGGGCACATGTTTCAAGAGAAGTGTTAGGCAATTGTTGAGCAAGAGATTGGCCTGTTTTCAACTGATTCAACTCTTTAGTTAGGAGAGCTACTTGTGCGGAGAGACTTTGGAATTCAGAAATTTCATGAATTCCCCGAGAATTACGAACAGTGGTAGACCGACTCCTAGAGACTGAGGCATTGTGTTGTGAATTTTCAGCAAGGTTATCATACATTTCCCAAAAAGCAGTCCATGGCTTACTAAGAACAACACCCCCGCAGCAGGCTTCGACCATTGTCCTATAACGATCATTAAGACCATTATAGAATGAATGGGCTAACTGCCACTCAGGTACCTCATGATGGGGACACTCTCTAAGAAGATCCTTAAATCTTTCCCAAGCTTCATGAAACATCTCATCCTCATTTTGCTTGAAAGAGATAATCATGGTGCGATAATTTTGAGTTTTAATGATCCGGAAATATTTCCTAAGGAAAGCATCCTGAAGTTGATCCCATGTTGAAATCGAATTTGGCGCTAAAGTTTGGAGCCAATGTTTAACCTTGTCTTTCAAAGAAAAAGGGAAGAGCTTGAGTCGAAAGGCATCATCATTAAAATGCTGAAGCTTGAACATGGAAAGGATTTCAAGAAAGCTAGCAATGTGTCCATAAGGGTCCTCATTCTCACGCCCATAGAAAGAAGGTAAGGCTGTAATCCAGTTAGGCTTAATCTCATAATGGGTAGCATTAATGGTCGGTGGGTTGATACAAGAAGCATAGGTATAAGGTCCAGGTAGGAAGTGATTCCTAATTGGGACTTCCCTATTATTGTGATCATGTTCACCCCTACCCATATTATCATTAGGATTAATGACATGTTCCTCGTGTTCAGCCATTAAAGATTTCAAGGTGGTTATGGCTTCCTGGTAATTACTTAGAGACTTTTGTGCTAAGGTTCTAGCGGTTCGAAGTGTGGTCTCTATTTCTAGATCCAAAGGTTCCAACGGATTATTCAGGAATCGTCTACCTTGCATGCAAGATCAAAGCACAAAGAGAAAAAGAAAACAGAATGTTCGGAGGAGGAGAAAATTCGGAAAACAAAGATTGAAAGGAGAGAAATTTAAAATAATAAAACTAACCTGAATGCTCTCACGGTCGATCTCGCGGTCGACCGTGGATGGCTCGCGGTCGACCGTGGAACTGTGCAACCTTCTTTGAAGATGTGACGGTCGATCCTCGTATCGACCGTGGGAGGCTTTATTTTTGACAGAGACGCACGGACGATGTCGCGGTCGATGTCGCGGTCGACCGTGGCTATCGTAGAGGGCGACGGTCGATCTGGCGGTCGATGTCGCGGTCGACCGTCAATGGTCTTCAACGTAAGATCGTTCCAGCGCTGCGAAAATTCCAGAAAATTATCAGAAAAATCCTAAAAAATGTAAAATAACGTAAATAGAAATAAAAATTAAACTACGCTCAGAAAAAGAGTTAAAAGAAGATTAAATCGATACTCCGTTGTAAATCAAAAAATTTTCCCCGGCAACGGCGCCAAAAATTGATCGCTCACGAACGGTGTCGTTAAATCGTACGCAAAACGCAATTTAGAAATTTATAAACCCTTATTTCAATATTAAATTCAAACGATAGTATAATGATGAAATACGGGGTCGATCCTCAGGGAAAACTTTGACTTGAATAACGAAGGTGAAATTGAAACTCAAAACTCTAATCCTAAAGCAATGAAAGGTTGATTTGGATTTTGAAAACTAATTAATTAAAACTAATTACGAAAGCAATTAAAGAGGTTGAAATAGATCAATGAGAGAAACAACCTAGGGAACCCTCAATCCACTCTAGCTTCACTTCCTGTATTCTCTAATTATCATCTTGCTTCTTCTCTAGACATTATGGAATCATGGCTTCTTAAGCTCACATGAAACCCTAAAAGAAAGTTGATGACTACCTAAGGCATAACCTATCTTCGTGTAGCATAGATTGTCTTCGGACTTAACCTGAGTACAATCTATCTTTACTTAGCATAGATTATCTCAAAAGCATATCAAAAACCACATGAAAACCATCTTATGGAACTCTACCATCAAGCACAGCAATCAAGTAGGACACAAAATACGTCAAGGGAAATACTTCCATCAACTCTATTATCAATAAATTCAAATCCATAAGATAATGTTTATGAGAAAGGAATACAAGAATCAACTAGAAAATACAGAAAGTTATACTAGAGTTTCATGAGATCCCTAGATCTAGAAGATTAGCCACTCATCTTTGGGATGAAGGCCATGTATTCGATGAAGAAAGCTTCAGATCTACACCACATCTCCGTCTTCTTCTCCAATCTGAATTCCTCTGTTTTTCTCTATGGAGGCCTCTGGTTTTCCAGCCACAAAGCCCTTTTTATATCTTAATTCCCGGATTAGGGTTTCAAGGTTAAGTTAGACCTCAAGTGCAACTCGGAATTCCTGGTCCAACCCTGACAGCTTCTTTCAATCGCGACTGGGCTCAACTGATTCGGAATTTGAGAATCAGTCCAACACAAAAGATATATATTTGGAAGTCCTCTGTCCTCTCCCGAAGAGTTTACAATATTTGGACTTAACTAGAATATTTGACAAATATTCTCCCACGCGTTGACGGACCAGTCTTCCAGCAGCTAAATATCTCCATCTTCTTCAAAACTGCTATCAACTCATCAGGAAGCTCTGAAAGTGTCCAACATGAAAGTTGTACGTCTTGATGTCTTCTAGATGTCACCAAAATTTCAGAATATTTGGACTTAAGGATAATATCTGGTGAATATTGTGCTAACAGTCGACAAAGCAGTGTATTTCAGCATATTAATCGAATTTCTTGCATTTCTCCTCAAAGCATGATCAAACCTGAAATCAACTAACAAGCTATCAAATACAACTACTCTAGGCCTAACAAAGCTAAGTTAAGGGGTTTAATCATGAACAGTTAGTGACTCATCAGATGCCGTGCAGTCGTACTACCTCGGCAATGTACCTCTGGCTCAGTCTAGCAACTGGATCTGTCATCCTCATGGGGAGGAAATGAGCCGATTTGGTCAGTCGATCGACGATGACCCAAATCGAATCATTCCCCCTCGGTGACCTGGGTAGCCCGGTGACGAACTCCATAGCTATATGTTCCCACTTCCACTCTGGCACTGGAAGTGGCTGCAACAAACCTGGGGTCCGCCAGTGCTCTGCCTTCACCTTCTGACAGGTGAGGCATCTGGAAACGAACTCAGCTACTGACCTCTTCATCCCGCACCACCAGAACTGCCGGCGAAGGTCGTGGTACATCTTGGTGCTCCCGGGGTGAACGGCGAAGCAGGAGTGGTGGAACTCATGAAGGATCTCCTCTCGCAACGCCGGGTCTACTCGAACTGCAACTCTGCCTTTGAAGAGTAGCCCACTGTCTGTCGACACTATCCAGCCCTCAATTGCGTGCTCGGTGCCGACCGCCGCACGGGTCTCCCCGAGCTCTGGGTCCCCAGCCTGTGCCTCGATCACTCTGGCCAAAAGAACTGGAATGCTGCGAACAGCATACAGGAAACCACCTGTCGCCCGGTCCTCAAAGTCAAGCCCAAACTGACTGACTGTCTCTAGCATCTGCCACTGTCGAGCTGACACTGCTGCCAAGGTCACCCGACTGTCTCTGGTCTGTCTGTTGAGGGCGTCTGCTACGACGTTTGCCTTAACAGGGTGGTAATGCAACTCGAAGTCGTAGTCCTCTAGAATCTCCATCCACCGCCGCTGCCTGAGGTTGAGGTCACGCTGGGTAAACACGTGCCTCAAACTTTTATGATCAGAATACACCGAGAACCGCTCACCGTAGAGGTAGTGCCGCCACGTCTTCAGAGCGAAGACAACCGCTGCAAGCTCAAGATCATGGACTGGATAGTTCCTCTCATGGGTCTTCAGCTGCTTGGAACCGTAGGCCACCACATGGCCCTCCTACATGAGCACACAGCCTAGACCCTCCCCACTGGCGTCGCAATAGACACTGTAGCCGACGCCTCGCTCTGGAACTATAAGGATCGGTGCACTCGTCAGCCTGGTCCTCAACTGGATGAAGGCCTGCTCACAAGCCTCATCCCAAACAAATGGGACCGCCTTCTGTGTCAACCTGGTCAGCGGCCCTGCAACCCTGGAGAAGTCCCGCACGAACCTCCGGTAGTAACCCACCAAGCCGAGGAAGCTGCGGACCTCGAACACTGTCGCCGGTCTCTGCCACTGTAGCACTGCCTCGATCTTGGCTGGGTCAACTGAAATACCTGCCGCTGACACCACGTGCTCCAGAAACTGCACCTCAGGAAGCCAGAACTCACATTTGGAGGCCTTGGCATATAACCTATGCCCCCTCAACAACTGCAACACTGTCCTCAGATGCTGCCCGCGCTCCTCCGTGGTACGTGAGTAAACTAGGATGTCGTCGACGAAAATCACCACGAACTGATCTAAGTATGGTCGGAAGACCCTCTGCATCAGATCCATGAACGCCGCTGGTGCGTTCGTCAAGCCGAACGGCATCACTGTGAACTCGTACAACCCGTACCTCGTACGGAAAGCAGTCTTCGGGATGTCGCAATCCCGAATCCGCAGCTGGTGATAGCCGGTACGGAGATCGATCTTCGAAAAGACCGAAGAGCCTCGGAGCTGGTCGAACAAGTCATCGATCCTCGGCATCGGATACTTGTTCTTCACCGTCACCCTATTCAGTTTCCTGTAATCAATGCAAAGACGAAGCGTACCGTCCTTCTTCTTTGCGAACAACACAGGAGCTGCCCAAGGTGACGTGCTGGCACGGATGAAACCTCTGCTGATCAACCCGTCCAGCTGGACCCTCAGTTCCCTCTGCTTTGCTGGTGCCATCCTGAAAGCTGGCAGAGAGATCGGCCCGGTACCCGGTACAAGATCTATCTGGAAGTCTACTGCTCTGGAAGGAGGAAGGCCCGGTAGCTCGTCTGGGAAGACGTCAGCAAACTCACAAACCACTGTAGGCAAACTGCTCTCTCGACTGCCCTCTGCAGCGAACAAGGAAAGGCGCGCCAGTAAAGCTGACAACTGGCCCTCACGCCTGGGAAGACAAGCACACAAGAGGGAATCGGTCGACTGGCGATCCCCCAATAGAACGAAACGAGTGCCGTCAGGTGTCCAAGCAGTCACCCTACGACGGCCACAGTCGATGACGGCTCGGTATGAAGTCAGCCAATCCATACCGAGAATCACGTCGAACCCGACCATGTCTAGCACCCGAAGGTCTAGAAAGACACGGAGGCCCCCAACCTCCAACTCGCAAGAACGGCAGATCAGCTCAACATGAGCTCCTCCGCCGACGGGTGTGTCTAAGTGCAACGTGACTCCAAGTGGCTCAGTCTCTAGCCTTAGCGATGCCACACAGTCGCTAGCTACAAAGGAATGAGACGCCCCAGAATCTATCAGAACATCTACAAATGAACTGAAAAATTGGAAGGTACCTCTGAGAACAGGAGGGTCAACTGGAGCTGGTAGAAGTGCTAGAGTTTGCTGGGGTGGCTGGTACTGGTAAGGCTGAAAGGGTGGCTGAACAAAGTCTGGCTAATCACGGTCTGGAAGTGCGTACACTCCCCTTCTGGGTCCGCCTCGACCTCCGCCGCGACCTCTGCCTCTCCCGGCGCCTGGTGTCCGCCAACCTCCGCCTGCTCCGCCACTGGCGAACTGTGCCCTCAACGTCGGACAGTCTCTGCGAAAGTGCCCAGTCTACCAGCACTCGAAGCACACAGGAGGACCAAGCGCTAGCCGCTGGCTCTGGCCTCCTCCGGACGTCTGCCCCTGAGGCCCAGCCGGAAGAAGTAGCTGGCCTCCTTACCTGGGCTGCTGCTGGTACTGGGGTGAGTAACGCTGGTATGGCTGTTGGTGTCGTGAGCCCCTCGGCTTCCTCCACTAACCTCTCCTGCCCTGAGCTACTCTCTGTGGCTGTCCTCCGCCACTGGTACTCGCAAACGACGCAGGCTGGACTGCCCTGGGCCCCGGCTCCTACAACTGAGCCTCAACTGCCAAGGCACAGTCCAGCACCTCTGTGTACGTGCTAGCGCGCTGAGCTGCGATCAGCCGCCTGAGCTTGGGCCTAAGCCCCCACTAGAACTGCTCAGCTCTGGCAAGAGGGTCCACCGACACCGCACCGGCGAATCTGGCAAGTCTGGTGAACCTAGCCGCGTACTGAACTACCGACTGAGTACCCTGAGAAAGGGTCTGGTACTCACGGACAAGTGCCGAGTGCTCACTGCGGGGAAAGTACGCGCCAAGAAACGACGAACGAAACACGGCCCCCGATTGGTCACTCCTGTCCCTGGCGGCCTGGAAAGAGCGCCACTAGTCCAAAGCGTCCCCGTCGAGCTGAAACGCGGCAAGTCTGACCCGAACTCGGTCATCCTGGACGAACAGAGTGTCAAGGACGCGACTGACTCCCTCCAGCCAGTCGTCCGCCACCGCTGGGTCGCCTCCAGTACCGCTGAACCTAGGAGGGTTCAGCCTCTGGAAGTCGACCACCGTTGTTGCAACAGCACGCTGGTCGAGTGGAGGAGAGACCTCCTCGGCGATGAACGAAGCATCCTCCTCCACCACGACCTCAATCCTCGGCTCTGGCTCTCATGCAAGTACACGGGGCACGGCTATGTTGGCCCCTAAGGCCCGTCGGGCAGCGCGCTGGTCGCGCGCGGTACCCTAACCCAACACTGGATAGCTAGCCCGGCTCCCTGGCATATGCACGTTTATTAGAGACGACAAGTGTCCACCCGTAAGAAAACAAAAGACAGCAGCAATCAATAAAATAAAAGCATAACACACATGAGCACAGTCAAGCACACAGGGATGCTCTACTCCTAGAACTATCCCAAACCGCGCTCAAAACTTACCCGCGAGCCTAATCCTATCCCTGGGACCTACAGCCTGCTCTGATACCAAGTTGTCACACCCCGACCCAGAAAACCCATTCAGGACGGGGCGTGAGGGTTCCTATCACTATTCATCTTCAATCGGCACGACACAAAGAGAAAAAGACGGATAAATTAAACAATTGTATTCCAGAGGCGAAACAGATTCAATTCATATAACATCAAGTTGTACAGTACAAACTTCCATTCTAATACTTCCAAGGTAAAGATATAATACATGATTCCAAAATCCTCAAAAGTTTACAACATATATATATATATATATCAAAATATACAACAGGTAATCCTCTAGCAACCTCAAGCGCCTCTGGATGTGCTCGCGCCGCCAAAGGCCGATCCCGCCGGCTCCACAAACGAAGAACTGCCGCCTGCACCTGCAAACGCAGCCCGGGTAGGAGTGAGCGATAAGCTCAGTAGGGTTCTACTCTACGGCACACTGGAATGAGGAAAACAACAACAGTGTTGTCTCCCAACCTAAGTCTAACGGATGCCACGGGTGCCATAACCCATCGATGTCCCAAGGGCTCCTGTCATGAACCTCTCTCTAGGACACATTACCAAGATCACCCTAAGCACTGACAGGGGAACAGTACCATGCAGGATCACCCTTACCCAGCAGGGATACCACTGCCTGGGGACCACGTCGGGAACACATCGATTGCATCCTTAGCACTTGGCCTTGGAAGACAACACGACCTCTAAACCTCAGATACTGATCAGAGTCAACTGTCGCAAATCCTCAATCACAAGAGATTCTGATTCAACAATCACACCCTAAACCTGACCACCCAGCCACGGTCCTAAGGTTAGATCCGAGCTACCCGAGAGCCTCGGATCGGTGACCCAAACCATCGCCCGCCTAACCTCAAATGCCTCTAATGCACACAATGCATGAGCCTAAGCAAACATCTATCCTAGATGTCTCTACATGCCACATCAGCAGTTATAAGTTCACCAGATATACAATAGCCCTCGGCACTCGCCGGCAAGGGCTAAGGTTCCACAATTCCTCATTAGCTAGCACTCATAGCTAGCTAATGGCTAAGCACACCATTAAGCAATTAACAACATCCAAACATGTATTTAAGGCGAGCCACACATCGATTTACTCAAGGAAAGTCAACATGCAATCCAAACCTTAATCTCAATGGAAATCCCTTAAAAACTTCATGAAATCCACATACATACATCCCAACATGTTTAGATGTTAATCACAAATCAAATCCATCCGAGAAAAGCCAGAAAACCAAGTTCAAGGAGTCACGGACGATGTCACAGTCGATCCGGAGATCGACCGTGAGACTACGGACGATGCCACGGTCGATCCGGCGATCGACCGTAAGACCCAAGCAAAGAAAACCAAGGGCGACGATCGATCCACCCATCGACCCTGAGAAGCTCAAAACCAAACAGCGCCTGATGGTCGATCTGACGGTCGATCCAACGGTCGACCGTCAGGTAAAAGATGAAAAGGAGAAGATCCCACGGTCGATCCATGCATCGACCCTGGGAGGCTAAAATCCCGACAGAGCCCGACGGTCGATGCGACGGTCGATCTGACGGTCGACCGCCAGGCCCAGAAAGAGTAAAATGATACTTGACGGTCGATGCACCGATCGATCGTCAGGCACAGTTCCTCATAACAGTGCCGAAAATCCAATTTCTTGGATTTCAAGGATCAATTCAAGTTGGAATAAGATGAGATTTTGCAAGCAAGTGTATTTATCGACGGGGAAGCTAATGGAATGAAGAAATCCAGTTTTTGATGGTTAAATCTCCTATCTAAGTCCAAATGGGTGAAAATCGACAAAACGGCGATAATACGGAAACCAACCGTTAGAATACTGAAATCTCAACGTAGGAATACCGGAATTGAACAATATCACATGTACAAGGAGCTACAAAGCATTCTAACATGTATTCCTACAGCGAAAGTACATAAAACCTATCCTAGGAGAACCCGATCCAAGGATCGAGGTAGAAACACCTACTTGAGCATGTAGGGTAGCTCCTCCACGCTTCCCGCTGGTCAAACCGACAAGATCCGTGCTCCGAAGCCCAACTCTCAAAACTCTAGCTCAGCCGAAGGAGAGAGAAGGGGAGGAGAGAAAACGACAGGAGAAGAAGAGAAGGAAAGAGAAGAAAGGGACAGGGCTTATATAGAAAATCCAGATCTATCTCAGCCGTCCGATTCGATCTTTCCCGATCGGACGCACCCTAGGAATTCTAATCAAACACATACATCAATCCATGGCAGTGTGTGGAACGCGGGTGTGAAACCGACCACCAGAGGGTATATTTACCAAAATGCCCCCGGGGGTCCAAACCGCCACACGATCGCCCGATCGTGCCCGACGCGGAACCAAACCAACAGGAAACCGGCTCTCGACCCACGCGGTTGAGCCAGGTCAGAGGGACGGGCCCTCACACATGGAGTCTTCACCTCCCAACACCACGGGCAGTGGTTTCTCTCGGTGGTGTATAGCGCTCGGACATAGAGGGGCCGGGAGGAGCTCTGGGATGTCCTTACAAAGATCAATGCCAGAGGCTGGCTGATCGCTCGCGAACGTATCGTTAAAACGTTGCAAACTCAATCAAATATTAAATTTATAATCTTTATTCAATCACTAAACTACTAGATAGGATAGCGGTGAAGTCGGGAATCGATCCACAGGGAAAACGTTGGAAATCAAAATCAATTCTCAAAACCCAAAAACTAAGGAAAAGAATCAAAGATAGAATAGAGTTATCTAAACTAATAACGAAAAGAAATAAAAGGTTGATCAATTTGAATCAATGGATAAGTGACTTAGAAATTACTCAATCCGCCCTAATTTCGTTATTAGTCTTCTCTAGTTATCATCTTGTTCCCTTCTCTCAACATTATGGATCATATGACTACAAGCTCACATGAATCCCTAAAAGAAAGTTAATGTTCCCAACGGCATAACCTATCTTTGTTTGGCATGGATTGTCTTTGGTCCTACGATTACATTAAATTATACTACTCCTAATGACCTTGGCACAACCTATCTTCGCGTAGCATAGCTTATCTCAAAGGCAAACCAATAACTTTATGAAAACCATCTCATAAATCTCTACAATCAATCACAGAAATCATATAGGACTGAAAGTACGTCAAGGGAACTCTGTTCCTTCAACTCTATTAACAATAAAACCATATTCATGAGATCATGCATCGAGAAGTTTACAAGAATCAAACTAAAGAAAAACCAAAACTACACTAGGGTTTCATGAATAATCCTAAGTACAAGAATTAGCAACTCATCCTTTGGATGAAAGCCATCCGGTTGGAATAGGAAGCTGTCACCATCCACATCCTCTCCGTCTTCTTCTTCCTCCTCCAAAGATTGTCAAAAAGATGAGAAATTCGGCTGGAATAACCCCTTTATATAATAGAAACCCTTAATCCCAGAATTAGGAGTTATAGTTGAACATACACTCTAATTTCCCTAAATTTCGGGTTGATGACGTCATCGGAGCGATCGATCGGCCTCACATCCGATCTATCGCTCGAGTCGGTCTGACTGGGTTATTAACTGCCACGTCATTAATTCATTTCAGCTTTTATCATATTTCAGCCTTCATAGATCCAACTTGGCTTCAAAATTGGCGCCAATCTATAGAGAATCTCATAAAGTCTTTAACATGAAAGTTGTAGCTCTTGTAATCTTCTTGCATCTCCCAGAATTTTAGAATATTTAGTGGTTTGTAAAATGTCCGATGATTTATTTCCAAACAGTCGATGAAGCAGTCTTGTTGCAAAATTTAGTGATTTTTGGCCGAATTTCTTGTATTTCTTCTCAAATCCTACTTAAACCTGAAATCAAACAATAGGATATCAAATACACCTACTCTAAGCCTAACAAAGCTAATTTAAGGGGTTTAATTAGGAATAATTAGTGACTTATCACTGGCCACACTTGACTTGATGGTGGGGGACTTCAATATCTTGGCGATGCCATTCGAGAAGAGAGGAGGGTGTCCTTTCTGGTATAGCAGGTCGGTGAATGACTTCCTTCCGATTCATGGCCTCCGATAAGCTAGTGGATCTGGGGTTCATGGGCCCGTCGTTCACTTGGAGTAATAGGAGGTTGGGGCCTTCAGGGATTCTGGAAATGTTAGATCGCACTCTGTGCAATCTTCAATGGAAGGAGTGGTTTCCTCAGGTGGAAGTCCAGCATCTTCATCATTATGGTTCGGATCATCGACCATTGTTGGTTAGCTTGGAAGCTGAGAAGCGCCAAAAGGGACCATTAACCTTCCGGCTATTGCAGTTCTGGATTGAGTCCAAGGAATAGAGGAGAGTCATGGAGCTAGCCTGGTATCGGCAAAAGAAGGGATCCAAGCAGTATGTCTTCAAAGGCAGGATGAAGGAGTTGAAAGCTAAGGTCAAGAACTGGAGTAAGGTTGATGACTTCGACCTGTTCAACTCTCAACGGTCCCTTCTCCAACAACTTCAGCTTCTCTATCTGCTGGAAGAGGAGGGGCCACTCCCGCTCCAGTTGGAGGAGAGAATGAGTTCTCTTGAGAACAAGGTGCTGGCAATCCAACTCTAGCGCGACATCTACATAGCCTAGCATCGCCGCCTGGAATGGGTTCAAGATGGAGATCGTAACTCTCGGTTTTTTCATAAATCTATCTCTTCTCATGTCCATCGCTCATGCATTATAAGTTAGAGTGGAGGATGGCCTGGTGGTCTCGGATCAAGAGCAAGTGGAAAAACTATTATGTGATCACTTCAAATAGTTGTAGAGGGGTCGTGATGTGAACAGAGAACACCAGCTACCATTGTTGCCAAAGATATCTCCAGAAGACTCATCATCTTTGCTCACGGAGGTCACGTCGGAAGAGATAAAGTCTACCTTGCAGATGATTGGTCGGTACAAATGTCCGAGTCCCGATGGAGTTTCGAGTGAGTTCTACATCAAGTATTGGGACATTGTGGGAAAAGATGTTTGTGAGTTGGTCCTCTCCTTCTTCCGATCTGGATCTCTGCCCACCGGGGTGGAACGACACCTTCATCTCCATCATCACTAAATGCAAGAACCCACGGCAAGTTAAGGATTACAGGCCAGTCTCTTTGTGCAATGTCCTTTATAAGGTTATTTCATCTATTTTGGTTAATAGGCTGAAACTTCTCCTCAATTCACTTGTGAGTGTCGAGCAATCTACATTTGTGGAGGGGAGATCTATTCTGGACAATATTACAACTACCCAAGAAGTGATGCAAGAAATCCGTCGAGCATCGGGGAAGGGAGCGCTTATGGCTGTCAAGGTGGATCTCAAAGCAGCGTTCGGCTCAGTAAGTTGGCATTTTCTACAACGGGTGTTGGAGGCAATGAACTTCCCTGCAAGTTTTGTTCAGTGAATCATCCATTGTGTATCAACGACGTGCTTCTCCCTCATTTTAAACGGGAGGGTCTCTCAACAGTTCACCTCTGGACGCGGGCTCAGACAAGGTGACCCCATATCCCCCTATCTTTTCATTTTGACTTAGGAGGTGCTCACCAGACTTCTTAAGCAACAACTGTTTAAGCCAGAGGGTGTGTCGTTTGATCGGGGCAGGTTCTGGGTGACCCACATGCTTTTTGCAGATAACTGTCTCTTCCTGACGAGGGCGGAGAAGGAGGAATCTCAAAAGCTGATGAATGAGTTGAAGAGATTCAGAACCCTATCTGGGCTAGAGGTTAATGCAGACAAATCAAGCCTGAAGTTCTCTCCGAAAACCTCCGATCAGCGGAAGAACAGAGTCATGAAGGTACTGAGCTTCAGGGAAAAGGTTGGACCCTGGAGATATCTTAGGGTGCCGCTGGATTTCAAGCGACTCGTCTCCCACGACTTCAACTTCCTCTTTGAGGTTGTGTAGTACCGGCTGTCATTGTGGCACTCTCAAAAGCTCGTAGATGCCGGTCGGGTCACCCTGGTGAAATCAGTGCTGCAGTCACTGCATGTCTTCTTGATGTCCTCTATGCAAGTCCCCATCTCAGTCTTGAATAAGGTGGAAGCTTTGATCCGGCAGTTCCTTTGGCAGGGCAAGAAAGGAGGAATCTTGATAGTGGCCTAGGAGCAGGTATGTACCCATAAATCTCAAGTTGGTCTTGGGCTTAAGAACCTCTCTCAATGGCAGCTAGCAATGCGCATGCGGCGGGTAGCAAACCTCCTCGACGGCTCCAACTCTATCTGGAAGCAGCTGGTTGCGGCAAAGTAAAAGATTAACGCCGGAGCTCTCCCCAGTAGGATACCTTACAATGCTTCTCCATTTTGGCGTTCCATTTGCCGGGCGTCTAACCAACTACGGTTGGGGCTCTGATGGCCGGTGATGGAAGGAAGCCATGCAAATTTGCTGAGAAATTGGTGGTTGATGGACGGTCCCCTGTCTTCATCGGCCTAAACTTTAATGTTGTGCAAGCGGACATGAAGGAGTTGGGACAGCTTCTGGATTCCTCGGGGTGGCGGGAGGACAGGCTTTCCTCTTTTCTTCATCCGAACCTGGTGGGCAAGGTGAATCCCATTCCTATAGACCCTCCTCTTCACTCGCCTGGGCCTCGATGGTTGTGGGGATCAGCTGGGAAGCCTACCAAAAGCTCCTGGTACGACTATCTCGAGGCACACCATCAGCATCGACGGCAGCCGGCGGCAGACTGGTGGAGTATCTGGCGCAGCCTAGCTGGACCTCGCGTTCAGCAGTTCTTCTGGAAGCTGGTGCACGGGAAGGTAGCTGCAAGAGATAGACCGTGGAAGCTGAGATTAATCAGTGATAAAGCATGTCCTATATATCGAGCAGAGGAGGAGACCTTGGATCATATTTTTTTTCGGTGTGTTATGGCGACCGCTACCTGGAGGATTGTGTTGGAGGACTCTGATCTGGATCCTCATTCACTAAGGGGGCGTTTGGTTAGTTGATGCAGTGCATAAGTTGATGGAGTGCATCAGTTGATGCAGTGCATAAGTTGATGGAGTGCATCAGTTGATGCAGTATTAGCATCAGCTGTTTGTTTGGTTGCTTGTATCAACTGATGCAGTATTTGTTGGTTTTCTGTTTGGTTGATATGTATTGCATCAGTTGATACAAAAGACGATAACGTCATGCTCCTCCACGGCACCGGTCGAACTCGTCGGAGCTTTGGATTTCAAAGCCGGGGAATAACTCGAGCGATCTCCTCACTTTAGCACACGCCAGAGATCCACGAACAGGGCACCAAACTCGCCGGAGATCCACGAACATGGGCACCAAACTCGCCGGAGATCCATGAACAGGGGCGCCAAACTCACCGGAGATCCACGAACAAGGGCGCCAAACTCGCCAGAGATCCATGAACAAGGGGCGGTGGGGAAGAGCTACGAATGGACTGGGGATGCCGGCGTGGAGGACAGAGGACTAGTGGAGATCGCGACTCGAGAGGAGAGTCGACTAGGGATAGAGGAGGGGAGATCCGTGCGGCGGCGGCCAGAGGAGGGGAGATCTGAGGGGTGTCGACCAGAGGAGGGGAGAACCGAGCGGCGGTGCCAGAGGAGGGGAGATTGGAGGGGCCGTGACTAGAGGAGGGGAGAACCTAGGGGCGGTGACCAGAGGAGGAGAGAACCGAGCGGCGTCGGCTAGAGGAGGGGAGATCCAAGCGGCGTCGGCCAGAGGAGGGGAGATCCGAGTGGCGTCCCCAGAGGAGGGGAGAATCTAGCGGCAGTGGCCAGAGGAGGGGAGATTGGAGGGGCGGCGGCCAGAGATCCGAGCGTCGATGGCCAGAAGAGGGGAGTTCCGAGCGGCGGGTGGACGGATGGGGGGAGATCCACATTGGGGGACTAACGGAGATCAACGAGGGAGAGCCTGGTGGAGATGGAGAAGAGGAGGATGAGGAGGGCGGAGGAGGCGGAGGGGCGTCGGCTGGGCTCGGCTTCCTCGGGGAGGAGAGGGGAGGAGTGGTAAAGGAGAGGGAAAGGAGGATTGGGGAGAAGAGGGAGAGGGGGCACGTGATGCATCACGTGCTACATCATAAGATGATGCATCAGGAGATGCAACCAAATTGGCTGCATCTCCTGATGCTGCATGATGTCACTTTTTTGCATCAACTGATGCTGCATCAGGTTATGCATCTAGTCAACCAAACATAAGTTTGGACCATGATGCTGCATCAACTGATGCATGCATATGTTGATGCAGGCAACCAAACACCCCCTGAATCTTTCATTGTGTTTGGACTGGTTACTCAAGCCTCAGAAAATAGATGCTACTAGGTTGATCCAATCAAGCATTTGTTACACTCTTTGGTCTCTCTGGAAGAGGAGGTGTAGTGTGGTCCATGGACAAGAGGGGGATTCGATCCCGAGTTTGGGCCGCAACATTAAGTGGCAGGTAAGAAAGTTTTTCCTCCTAAATGGCCAGAAAGTCCACGAAACAGAACGAGATGCTTGGGAAGGTGTACACATACAGGTGGATGCGTCCTTGATTGCTGGATCGACGGGCATAGGGGTTGTCTGCTTTGATGGTTCTGAGCACGCTTGGGAATTCTCATTGGCATCGTCAGTGCTCCAAGCAGAGATATTTGCAATTCTGGCATCGGTTTAGGAGGCTAGCCGGGGGAGCTTGATGAGCATAATGGTTGAAAGCGACTCTAGATTTGCCGTGGATATGGTTAATGGGAAAATGCCTATCAATGATGACTGTCGGAAGTTGTTTTTGGATCTCTGGTGGCACTTGGGAAATTTTGTTAATTTCTCTTTAGTCTACATACCTAGGGACTGGAATTTAAGGGCAGACAAGCTAGCTCGTGCTACCCATGGGAGGGAGTTTAGTTCCCTGTAAGCCTTTAAGGCTCTAGCTCCGGCTCAATTTCTCAAAAAAAAAAAAACATAAGATAACTCTTCGAGCTCACACACCACCTGAAGTCAAAGCGCGGTACCTCCAAAAGGATAACCACATGAATCTAAAGAAGCTGCACCTACACCTACAAACGTAGCCTGTGTAGGGTGAGGAATAAGCTCAATAGGGAATTTACTCTAACATCATACACAAAGGAAATGCAACAACAACAGTGTCGATCTCCGTCTAAGTCTAAGGAGTGTCCCAAAGTTCACATCGGCCTCACCGATTCTCCGAGGGTGCCACCACTCTCGCCCAACAGTGAAACAAAGGGGATGATCTGCTGGTATGGACACAAGGTTCGCACATTTCTACTGCACTCACCACGAACCCTCATCGTCTAACCACCGCTCATATAGGGATACAAGTCAGGGACATCGGGTACACACACACCCTCAACACTTGACTTGAGAGAACCGTCATGACTTCTACACCTCCAAGTATGGCATTATCTAAAGTCCACTACATAACAATCCCCAAATGATAGTATAGTCGATCAATGACAACAATCGTGCCCTAAACCACATGCTACCCAACCCAGTCCTAGGGCTAGATCTGGCATACCCGAGTTGTACGCATCGGTGAATCACCCATTCGCCCACAACTTCTTCCTAATGTTTCTAATGCAATCATTATGCATGAATGCAATAATATGTCACTTCACCATACATGGGCTAAAGATAGCATATAGCATGCTAAAGGGGGAAACATGATATAAAGTATGGTAAAAGACTAAGCATGACATAATGTATAAAATGATGCTAATAAAGCATAGAGCATAACATAGCTAAACATTATCTATCTATCAAGGATTCACAATCATCCAAGCTATACAATAAGCATTCAAACTCTTATAGAGCTTACTAGCATTCTACAACATGAAATATGCCAATAATGGGATAACCAAACAAACCTCTAAAAAGCTTACCAACGATCAAGCTATCAATAGCCAAGCCATAGATACCATTCCATAAAAATGTATTTCATGCCATCTCTTTTTGGCATTCTATCGAACAACTCATGAGCTAAGCATATAGTATAGGCATTGGACATTAAATATCTCATAATTGAAGGCATATTAGCATCCATACTCTCATAATTGAAGACATACTAACATCCATACTACCATTAGCCAAACCATGCATGATTCCTAGACATTAACATAACATACAACGTATTATGGCACACCTTCGGCCTCTAACAAACATTATAACAAACACTATAAGGGTGGCACACTTTTGGGCTTACATTTACACTAAACATTCATGGGGGGCATGACTCCCCTGGTTCACCACAAAGCCTACGTAAGACTCGGCCATTAGGGCCTAAATATATATATATATAAGTGCATAATAGGTAACATGGCAACATTCAAGCATAAAAGCCCAAATTGAATGAAAATAGTAAGTAGATAAACATACCATAACTTTTGCTAAGTCCATCCAATTGACATGCAAATTGGCATGGATAATCATAAATATTCTCATAATCACATATCCAAAATTTAGCTGAAACGAATAAAATATTATAGATGAAAATTTCATATTATTACCAACAGCCAAAAATAGTAAAATGACCATAACTATCTTCAAATTCATCAAAATAATACCAAAATCTCCATATCAACTATATTAAGTATCAGAAACAACATATCAAAAAATTAGAATAAATAGATGTCAGAAAGCCAAAAATCCAAAATCCTCTTAATCGAGCGTCGAAAACCTAAATTGGCTGAAATGGAAAAGAGGCCATAAATACCAATGTATTCATCCAAATCATAGGAAATTTACATGTAATCTCTACTCGCCATCGAGAACAACATATCCAAAAATTAGCTCAAACAGATCAAAGCGAGTTTGGGAACAACATGTCCAAACCTCACCAGAATTTGTGGATAGGCTCTACCATATATCTAAAACGATATATCAAAAATTCAGATCAAAGCGAGTTCAGGAAGTCATTCCATCTTTGATAGAACCCATTTGAAGGAGAAAATCAGGTAGAAATCCTACCTAATAGAAATCCTACCTAATAGTAAAGCTAAGCCTTCAAATCTTGAATCCTTGGATCTAGGTTGACCTAGATCTCTCCTCTCCCAAGCTTTAGCCCTTCAAATCAGCTTCTTTTGCTCTCTAACCAACCCCTCCTTTCTAACTCTCTAACTTGGAAAATGCCCCAGATGAGAGAAACCTAATGGAAAATTTCTATTTATATAAGATGATTGCACATGGTAACCATCTAAGGGTCTAACTTGAAAATGGATGATGGTAGGTTTAGAAGGTTAATTAGGGTTAATTAGGGGTTAATTAGGGTCTAATATCCACAAACAACATATCAAGGGTACTCATGTGTGCTCTAATGCGAGTGATACCCAACTCCACAAGAGCAAATTAGCAAAATGCCCACGAAGTTGCAACAAATGATGCGATCATTCAACAAGACCAACCAAGCCAAACCAACCAAAGTCAAGTTCTTGACCTACGCAGTTGAATCAGGTTAGGGGTAGGGGTCCTCACACAATTAATGACGTTAGTCGGTGCCTCGGTTGTGTGGGCCACTTGTGAATTGTTTGGTTTACACGTCAAATTTGTGGTGGTAGTTTAGAGACATTTGTTCAGGAATACAGGGCATTGTGATAAATCGATGGATATTTATCCTTTAAATATTGATATTTATCTTAATACCCTCCTCTAAGTTTCAAATTGTATATATACTCTCATGAATGTTCTTTTTTATCTACATATATACCATTATGACCAATTTTAATCATGGCTAATTTTGAATTTTAGAGATACTTATAGTTTAATATCTTTATTGGGAAACAAATATGACTCAAAATTTGCCACTAGCAACTCTAAATGTAAAAATTATCCATGATCGAAATTGCTCATAAGGATATGTAAAAGAAAAAAATATTTATAAGGCTATATAGACAATTTAAGACTTTAGAGGGTTATTGACACAAATATTACCATTTACATAAACAATAAGCTCATATTTAAATTATGGATGCTGATTTGCATGCCTAATAATATAAAGAAGGGTTTTTATACAAATAGCTTTAAAAAATATTTAAATTATGGGTACTGATTTGGGCATCTGCAATTAATCCAAATGGCAGAGTTTGGCAACACATGTGATATTATTTTCAATGATTATGCGGAGTTGGCAGCTTATGTTATATTATGATGGGTGTATTTTAACTGGTCAATGGATTCTATATTTAAATTAGTGGGTTAATGGATCCCAAACCAGTATAAGTTAATAGATTTGAATTGAAATCTCTCCACCTCTCAAATTTGAAATCTCTCATATCCATCTACCAGCGAAACCATACCGTAAAACATTTGTAGGTAAATTACAGTTTTGGACACTATTGCTTGGGTCAAGTTTCATTTAAGACCTTATAGTTTCTAAACTTTTAAATAACTTTCTAATGTTTGGATTTCATCTCAAATAAGGCCTTGGGTGTGGACGGACGCTGTTATATGGGTTGACGACAAATGAGTTACCTGACATCATGTGAACATATAATACAAAGGGTAAATTACAATTTTGGGCCCTACAGTATATGTCAAGTTTCATTAAAGACCCTGTAATTTTAAAACTTTCAAATAAGACGTTGAACATTGTTAAGGAAATGAGTCACGTGATGTAACGTAATTCATTTACCATCAACTCACATGACGACGTCGATGCCCATGCCTTCATTGAAATGAAATCCAAACGCCATACCCTTATTTAAAAGTTTTGAAATTATAATGCGTTAAATGAAACTTGGCTCGAAACACATGACCCAAAACTATAATTTATTCTAAATATTTTGTCTTTGTTGTCACCAGCAGCTGCAATTGCTGAAGTCGGAAGCTGTGCTCCGCAGTGCCATTCTCTCCTCACTTTCCAGAATTGAAGCTATCTGACCCAGCTATTTCTCGAAGGAATATACTGCACTAATGATTTTCCATTGCGACCACCGCTGGCCATGCCTAAATGACACATTTGACTTGAACAAGAAATGGGAATGAAAATTGGAATAGAATTGAGAAATGGTAATGAAGAGTGTAATTGGGCATGTGAATGGTGAATTTTGCATCATCATGAATCAGAATAGGAATCGTGCTTGAAAGTATTTGATATATAAAAATGAGTGTGAGAATGAAATAGGAATAGAATATAAATGATCAAACTTGTAGTCATGGTTTTTAAATTAACATATTTGATGTTGTTAAACTTATTTAGGTATGTAAAAAGTAACTATCAAAGGTCTTCAACTGGTTCATTAATGAATGGGTGTAACTATAAGCATACACAAGTGGATTTGAATTCCAACAATAAAAACATTAGCAAACTCACCAGGCATCCGGCCACAGGATCCTGAGATCTCGGGACCACCCTGCTGTCAAGGACGAGCTCCACGACCCTCTATCTGTGTTGTCGTCTCTTCGCAAGCCCATGAAAAAAACTTGTATCCCAATCCCCAAGACAACCCACTTGTGGTGAAAACGGCGATTAACATAAAGCTTCCTGCCTGAGCAAGTTGGCGGTATGACAGTTTTCCAAAGACCTCAATTCTACTTCCTCTTCCTTAGTCATGATCCCCAATCTCCTCTTCTCATACAAGACAGCTAACATGTTCTCACGGTGTGCACCAGTCTTGAAGAGATCAGCCTCGTCTCTTCTATTACATAGCTTCATTGTATCCTTAACTTCTTTCATCTTTGCCGTGAAGTTCTACTATCGATTCCCACCTCTTGGCCTCCTCCACACCCTCTTGACAAGTGAAGAGAACTCCTATTCTTGCTACCAGTAGTCCTCAAGGCGGAACGAAGAGGGACCAGGGATACACGCCTCACCCTCCAAACTCAGCAAGAGTGGGTTATGATCAAAGGAAAACCTCGGTAAATAGCGGACAATCGAGCCAGGGAACTTCCGCATCCAGTCTTCATTGACTAGGCCCCAATCAATTCGTTCGAGTATCCAAACGCGCCCCATCTGCTTATTCGTCCAAGTGAAGGTCGGGCCGACACAACCCAAATCTACCAGCCCCGCAGCAGAGATAAAACTGAGGAATTCACGAATGCTTCTCTTCAGATAGAATGATTAGCCACCACATTTTTCAGCCGGGGAGGTGATGGTGTTAAAATTCCAGATGATTGGCCCTGCCCAATTCTCGTCACAACAAGCTTTTTCCTCTCTTATCCCGTGTTGCATAAATTGCCGAAATTCGAAACTGACCCCTCTCATTTGTCACGATCCCATGCAGAGCTTGCCAAGAAACATAGACAAAGGACACCTTCCCAAAGTTGACTTTCCACGCTGCCATGATCCCTCCCATCCGGCCTAGGCAGAGAATAAGAATCGTCCCCCAAAGAGCCCCTAATCTAGAACTCACTACAGCTAAACCTGCAACTGAAATCCCAACCTCCTGGAGCAGAAGCAGGTCGGGCAAGCATCACACGGGAGAAGTATAGGTGTACGGGTCTCTGCTGAGGTCTGGAGTCGCGTTGGCTAAGGTTGGCGAGTCCCTAGATCAGTTGATGACTACTGGCGGCTGTTCTCTACGTCGTCCAGGTCCGAGTTGGGAGAGTGCATGACATTGGCAGGGTATAGGCTGGGTATACGCTTTGGTGGATTTGGAAGGAGAGGAATGCAGCTGTGTTCACCAACAAACGCCTAACTGTGGATAAATTGGCTCGCCTGATTTTAAGGCAAGTCCGTGAATTTTGCCTGGCCTTTTCCACTTCTCGGAACCTTTCTCTTGACCTGAAGCTTCTCCGGTCCTTCGGACTGATGCGGCAGTCCAACGAGGAGTGGCGGGTCTGGGCGCAGTTTCTTTCCCTGATGGCGTCTCGGTGACTTGGTCTTGGAGAGGCCAACGAGTGGTATCGTCAGTTGTAGAGGCCGAGATTTGGGCTATGGAGGGTGGTCTTTGTGAAGCCCATCGGCGAGGAGCGACATGCATGGTGGTTGAGTCAGACTCCCTCTTGGGGGTGGGCCTTGTCTCCGGACGTCTTGAGTGGCCTAGGGAGCTCTCATCTTGCCTTATTTCTATATGGAGAGCAGCAACCTGTTTCAGCAAGATCATCTTCGTGCATATCCCTCGAGAGCTCAACGCTCTTGCGGACTGTGTGGCGACTTCAGCATGGGCTAGCGCAACTGGGCGTGCAGAGCCACTGGGATAGACTTCTCGCCTAGGCGCGTTGTTTTTTTGTCCTTGCCCTGTTCTCCTTTGGGTTCTGCTGCTCTGTTTTTTGTAAGCTACTGTTTGGGTTTGTTTCAACTGGGTGGACCATCAGCGATCTTTGTAACCCAGCCCTCAGGCTTAACTACTCAAAAAAAAAAGATGTATAAGCATGATCATTTTTATTTCAATAATTTCCATCTAGCGGCCATCATTGTTTTGATCTAACAGTTACAAAATAAGATGAGTACAAATAAGTTCTTTTATGTTATAACCTCGATTCCATCATGAATGGAATGAATGATTCCGAGGTATTAGGCGAGATAGCTCTATTTCTAATTTGTGATGAATAAAGCACCACATTCCTTCCATTAATTGTTAAGAGCTTGGACTCAGGATTGACCATTAATCCATTTTCAATCTTTTTGTCCTACTAAAAATGTTGCAAGCTTTTTGCTAAATTCAACTTCTTAGGGCTCTAAATGCTTGATTTTGATGTTTTAGAAAAGTTCTACTTTGTCTATAAGTTTCACCAGAAAACTCAAAACCAATTAATATCAATTTTGACATGATTCAGATTTCGAGTATACTTGGTTCCAATTTTAGTTCGAGTTTAACAATTTTTAATAACTTTTCACTTCTAGTATTTTTGTCCTTTTATGTACGCCAGGAGGCACTTGCAGTAGTTCTCAGCTTTGAAGTCAATAACGTTTCTAGTTCGTCCCTTGTGAATTCGAGGTATTCTCTCCTCTTGTTTAATTATCTGTTGCGTCACCTATCCATAATTTTATCTTCTTAATTACATAACTGTCCTTGTGTCAACTGCAGCCATCCATTGTAACCTAACCTTGGTAAAACAAAATACATAATTATTCTTGAAGTTTTTTAAAATTACATATTTATCCTTCAAAAGCTTCAAATCATCATAATTATCCGTCAATTTTGAAAATTATCATATATATCTCTCAAATTTAGTTTATTAGTTGACACTCTGTTTATACATAATCTGAAAGTTTTTAAATCATATTTATGCTAAAAAATCTTATATAGACATAGAGCCGTTCCGAATGAAAAAAGTTACTATGCCAATTTATAGTGAATCGGCATTTTGTCAACCTGACATGTTTGCCAATGTGACCCATGCATCATTCTAAGTTGTAATTTGACATTTATTTTTTTTAAAAAACTTATGTTTACACAATTTGAATGTTAAGACTTATAGAGAGATCTCTTTCCATTAGTCCCTGTTGTATCCTATTGGAAATTGTCTAGTATTCACGAAAGATTTATGTATTAAGTCCATTGTACATTTGTTTTTATAACTAAGGGCGTTTTATCTTTTCATAACAAAATAAGTCATTTGTAAATAAACTGTTTACCTATAAATTGAAAATGTCAACTTATAAGTAAGGATTTCAAACCAACATAGCTTGTTTTGTAATGAAAACATGTTCCACCCAAAATGGGTTGTTTTGTAATGAAAATATGTTCTAATCAAAATGATTTGTTTTGTAATAAAAATATGAAATGATCTTAAATTACAAAAAATACGATAAACTAGATTTAATACGTAATTTTTTTCACTATTCATGTTTGTCCGTATTTTTCTTGTATTTTTTGTGTATGCTTTCACAAACTCTAACAAAACAAGAGCTCTCCACACGCAAACAATAAGGTGGGGAATCTCCGCTCCAACCATGTCAGCTGATAGGCTCACCAATCCATTAGTTGCTTTGATGTTAACCTCCGTAGCTATGTGGATAAATGCCACTCCATTAAATTTCCCTAATATTGAGAAGACCACAAACAAGATGCCCAAAGTCAATGTTTCGGCTATTAGACGGAAGAACATTATGTCATTAATGAAGTCCCGAGTCAACTAGTAAGAATCTTTGATATTTCACCCTCTTCAATCTTATCCTCGGTTAGTCTGTTCCTTTGGGTACTTAATAGTTGTGCGTGTTGAGTGTTATGCGGATAATCGAGCTTGTTCGTCAACCCTTGTTCGTCAACCCTAAGAAATCTGTTGGCGAAACTCAACGTGCCCAACTTGTGTCTATTTAATGTTGGCTCGTTTATTAAATAAGCCCACAATTTCTATTTAAGTTCGTTCATTAGCATATCACTAGCTGTTCAATTGCGTATCATTTACCATCCAATAGTACCTAGATCACAAGTTCAAGACTTGTCAGAATTGTATCGGAGAATCTATCATATGGAAGTCCGAACACGACATACAACGTAATTGCGACACAGACTAGCCAATTTTTACAAATTAAGGTCAACCATACATAGGATTAAAAAGTTAAATTAAGGTGTTATACAAGATGACTAAAATTAAGATTTTAACATATTAGTCTTTTAAATCTTATTTAATTATATATAAATCACTCAAATCGTGAAAATACCATATAGGTCACTCAAATCAGGCAAGGGATTACAAAAGCATGCTGACCGAGTTCTTAGCACAGAGAGCAGCCCATCTTGTAGATGAAGAGCTGAGGCAGGGAGCATCTCTGTCGCGCCCCGACCCACGAAAGCCCAACCGGCCCGGGCGACGCGAACCAAAACTTAACAAACTGTGAAAAATTATTGCGAGGATTCCCTCTAACCTATTGGCCTCCTTAAACAATTCATGAAACACCCTCAATTACAAATTAAAGATTTAAGAAACCTCAAGTTGAAGATATCAAACCCTAAGTAATATATACAAAACCTCAGAGAGGGAAAGATCAAGTACAAACATATATATACTCTCCCGTAGGAGGCTAACTACACAAGAGTTCTGGGAAGGACAGATCACCACTCCTCAGACTCCGCCAGGCGCCGTCGCACCGCCGACCAACTGCCCGGTAGGGGCCACCAAAGAGGAGCTAACACCTGCACCTACAAAACGCAACCTGGGTAGGAATGAGCAACTAAGGTCAGCAGGGAAACGCAACAGTGTCGCCCTCCAGCAAGGTTTGGGTGTACACAGGCACTGAGTGTCCCTAAATGCAGGAAACCAACATTGCAGATTCACAAGCAGGAAACCAGCACTGCCGGCAGGAAATGGCACCACTGAGTAGGCACACCCTCTATTCAAGAGTCGTAGATCACCGGACACCGGCTATACCTGATCACCCGCCTCGAGGCCGACACGATCTCTAAAAATCATCAATCAACAGGTGTTCGAGTCATCTAAGCCTATCATCGAAATTGACTGAATACCACCCCGGTCCTAGGGCTAAATTCAAGCTTCCAAGTTTCAGGACGGCGACCCACATATTTCCCACGCCCAAACCTAATGAAACTAATGCACAACCAAAATACATGTTATGCACATGCGCAGGACAGCAGATAAGCATGCAACATATGTGACAATCAAAGAAACAAGGTCTGGGCTCGACACCCTGCCGGCCCGGGGTGGTGAACAGTAAAACAGGTCAAGGAACTACTACAGTGGTAACTCCACCAATTACAGACAGTCCGCCAAAAGACGGCATGTTACGGGAAGCAACCCCGACAAAGAAGACTAATTGTACAACATGCTATCTAAACATCCCGGGAGTCATCACTCTCCCGGTTCACCACCTCCCCTCATTAGGGGGCTAACATGCTCAAGATTATGTACAAGTTTTAAAGCAGTAAAAAAAACCACATACATGAAGCCCCGCGGGCAAATCCATTGAAAACGCCTCTCAGCCACCAAGAGATCGATCTCTCTCCCAGAGAAGATCGATCTTCTTATTGCTTGGGAAGCCTCGTCCCAGTCAACCGGAAGAGATCGATCTTCTCCACCAGAAGGATCGATCTTCTTCATGACTCGGACCCCACCCATGCCAGCTAAGCAAGGATCGATCTTCTCCAACAGAAGGATCGATCCCGCTCGGACTGGGCATGACGCCCCACAAATGATCGATCTTTCCTCAAGAAAGATCGATCCGAA
The DNA here is from genome assembly GCA_963920575.1 of Narthecium ossifragum. Classification (NCBI taxonomy): domain Eukaryota; kingdom Viridiplantae; phylum Streptophyta; class Magnoliopsida; order Dioscoreales; family Nartheciaceae; genus Narthecium; species Narthecium ossifragum. The sequence continues at coordinate 10,679,778 of OY986969.1, read as the reverse complement.
TGGGTTCACCGGCGAACCGCCGGTGAGAAATACTGCCGGAAAACTCCACCAAATCCCAGACTAGTGCAGCAGAAGCATGGTCCAGCCATCCTCACTTCAGATTGGACCAAAGCCAGCTTGACCCAGATTCAAGCCAAGTCCCTGCACAGTTGATCAGACCATGGAGATCAGATCCCATCCTTTGGTCATGGGCAACTCTACTGATGGGACATGATGAGGATGATCCAGGAGAGCCATTGAAGATCTTATTTCTGGAGCTACCTGAGCCGTCAGATCGACCCCCAGATGCTCCTTCAGCACTGTCCCTGCTACCCCTGGACCCGTCATGGGATCGACATGGTTTCTCCCCACCGAGTCCAGAGCTACAGCGGCAAGTTGATTCGGTCCAGCCACATAGAGCCATCCTACCTGACTTGACTCTGGCTTTGAGGACAAGGCCAATTTTGAAGGAAGGGGGGATGATACGAGTCGATCCGACTCGACCAACTGGACCCGAACCCAGAAGAGGAACCAAACTGGTTCAGTCTCTTTCCTAGTTTTACTTGGTCAAACTAGATTATTTAATTAGTATTTATCATTAGTCTTTTATATTTAATTGAGTCCTAGTTGATATTTGAGTTAGGAAGTTGAGTTGAGTTTGAAACCTTATTACTTGCTAATTAAGCAAGGGGGTTTTCTTGTTGGATTAGGACTATGTCAAGGTCTCTATAAAAGGACCTCATTAGTTTGTATTAGGTTATGCATAAGATGAAGGATTAAGAATAGTTGATAGATTATCATAGGAGTAGAATATCATAGGAGTAGAGATAATGTAGCTTCCACCAGATATCTACCATAGATCCACCTTCTTCCCCGTCGGTCATCTTCTCCGCAGCCGGCATCGCCTTCACCTTCAATTTCTCTCTCCCCGTCACTTTCTCTCTCCTCCACGTCATCGCCACGTCAGCGCCACTGTTCATCATCTCCCTCCTTTCTCTCTCCCGTGCCCTAAACCCTAGCATCACCGTCGTTCCCTCTCCGGCCAGCCCCGTCGCCTTCCAAGACCTCCAACGCCTTCCCCTAAGCCCCACGACCCCGGCTATCTCTTTTCCGTCGCCCTTCACCGTCTCCGGCGTCTTCCCCGACAACCTCAACTTCCCAGCTCCGCCGCCCCTTCCGTGTCCGACCACGATCTCACTCCCAGATCCCGCCAAAGTACCCCGCCAACCTCCCTAGACCAGATCCCGGTCTCCTACGACCTTCCCTGCCACTATCCCGACGCCCGCCGCCGCCCCTACACCGGCCATCCACTCTGGCGATCCTCAGCCATCGGATCCACTCCGGTGAACCCTCAGCCAAGTTCCCTGTTTGATCCAGCCAACCTCGACTTGATCCAACCACTTAACCCAATCAGAGTCAAGTGTAATTCCGATCAGACTCAATCCAGCCCAATCCAGTCAAGCCTGATCCAATTCCTTGAGCTAAATTTGATCCAGATTCAGCTAGATCAGCCAATTGGACTCAATCAAGTCCGATCAGGCCGATTCTGATCGATTGGAGTAGTAGAGACCCATTACGAGAGGATCACGAGTAGACCGCTCGAACAAATCGACCTATGAGAGATCGATCTCTTCTCAAAAAGAGATCGATCTGTCATGACGACCCGACTTAACTTTCTAGCGCTAAAAGATCGATCTCCTTAGCAAGGGAAGATTGATCCCCTTTGCCCAGAAAAGCTAGACTTGGGCTAAAACACAAGCTCAAGCCAGGATCCTTCAATCCCGAATCCACCTAACCGTTCTAATCAAACATTTACACAAACACGGTCAGTGTGTGCACACGTGAGTGAAAAACAAATCAACATTGTGTAATTTATCAAATTGCCCTTGCGATCCACTACATGCCACGGGCCCGACCCAGACGGTCGGCCCAGGAGTAGAGGGGCAGGTCCTCACAATCCGTCACCCAACCACAGACAATGAGGGATACTAGGTCTACCAGGTTGATGCATCTCGGGACTGCCAAAGTGTTTAGTCTGTTGTTGGAGTAATTAGCTATGACAGCCTGGGTGGGTGCGAATGGGTTCACGGGGAGTGCCTGCTGACGGAGATTGTGGTTGAAGATGAGCTCGTAGCGATCCTTAAAGGAATGGAGTGGTCAAAGGCGCAGCAAAGAGGCAAGTTTGTCATCAAGTCTGATGCGAAGGATGTTGTCGACATTGTTAATGGTCCTAGAGTTTGGCCTGAAGGGCTGCAAGGAATTATTAGGTCGATTTGGCGACTTATTAATTCCTTTGAGTCGGTATTAGTCTTGTATATGCCGATGTCCTCCAATGTTAGGACGGACAAAATTGCAAAGTGATATAGAATTGAGAGCACCGTTTTTGACTGACGGCTCGAGGATGGGCTGTATGCCCTTGCTCGGGTGCTATAAATAAAATTTCTTAGCCCTCGGGCTCATCTCTTAAAAAAAAACATTGGCTTAAAAAAAAACATTGGTGAAAAAGCGTGGCATGATAATATCAAACATGTCTCGCACAAGATAACAAATAAATATTTTGACTTTAATGAAAATAAATAAGTAATTTCATCTAACCTGTTTGGGTATCCCCGTAATATTATCTATAATTTAACCAAAACCCTATTTTTGTAACCTTGCATGATTTTTGGGAGGGACTTATGGGTATTAGCAAAATTTGATCGACTAATTTGCTAAAAGCCCCAAAGTTAATCAAATCAGTGACGAAGACAATGATGTCATAAAAATGGGATCCACAACAAGTAATATTGAATTCATTGTGCATATGATAACCAGTCGATATGCACATGCATCTATTATCTATATATAATATATTTTATCATTCTTTTGATAGACTTGCCGTTCCACACCTACCAGGCTACCAGAAAAGACCTCCCCGTCTAGGACTTTTTGTCAAATAGGACCCATGATATTCACTTTTTGCACTTTAGGACCCCTTCCCATGTTTTTTTGCATAATAGGACCCCGTACACGTAAGGAACACGTGTATAAACTAATACGCGTATAATTCTTGATTATACACGTATCATGGGTACGCGTATAATAATTGTTTATATGAGTATTAGTTTATACACGTGTTCCTTACGTGTATGGGGTCCTATTATGCAAAAAAACATGAAAAAGGGTTTTAAAAGTGCAAAAAATGAATACCAAGGGTTCTATTTAGCAACAAATCCTCCCCATATATAATAATGTAGAAGAGAAGACCATCATTATGGCTTAACGGATATTGGGGTTAGAAAAGTTGGGATAATGAGTGGGGTTAGACCAAAATATTTTTTTAATAAAAAATTTAAAATGGGGATACAATCGTGATGGAGTTAAAGGGGGATTTAGGGTTAGACCAAAATAAGTGATATCCCATGTTTTGGAATGGCCCACCTTAACCCACATTATCCTTATTTTACTAACCCCATTTTGTTTGGGTTATCCCCACCTTAACCCCAAACCAAATAAGGAAGGAATGGTTGGAGTCGTTCTACTTAGGGTGCGTTTGGTTGCTCAAATCGCTGTTACAAAAGGTTCTTATGATGCATGCATCATGTGGTACATACATCGGGCAGTAGATGCATTTGTTTGGTTTACTTTTTGGATCAGTCGATGCACCCTGATCCCTTATAAGTTTCTGTGTATGTGTGTGTGTATTATATATATATATATATATATATATATATATATATATATATATATATACTAGTAAATGACCGTGCCTATGACACGGATATTATAATTTTTTTTGTAATTTATAAGTTGGTTAATGTCTGAGCAGTTGTTCGAGAGTGAAGATTTACAATATCCATTTATGTAGAGATGTAGATCTTTTTATTCGTGAATTACGAAACCCAATAGTGTCTTAACCTTGGATCCTTACTGAATAATGCCAAAAAAAGATAGCTCCAGGTTTTGTATTGGCTCATATCTGAGCCGTTGGATCAACGGCCCATGTAAGGGAAGGCTTAGGGCTACAAATCCAAGCGTAACCTTTTTCATCCCGCCGCCAACACACCTGCCCCCTGATGGGGGTGGCGATCTGCTTTGTGAGAGGACGATGGAGATCAGGGGCTGGGCCACGATCGGCGAAGGCAGCCGGGTTGAGGAGCTCGACGTCAAGGCGGAGGAGCTCGACGTTGTCGATTGTTGCCGACAACGTCAACCTCGCCATCATTCCAGACTTTACCAGTTGAGAGAGCACCAGATGGGTGGCCACCTCTTCGTGGTCTTCTGGATCGCTACTGTGCCCCCTCCTCCTTTCTCTCTCTTCTTGAATCTCTGCATCTCTCCTCCTCCTCCTCACCGCTCTCTCCCTTCCTTTCAATCTCCTTCTAGCTTCTATGGGAGGAGAGAGTGAGAGAGGGGGATGGGAGATGGGAGATAGCCGACGGCGGATTGGGCGTGGCCAATGCGTGGGGCGAGGTCGACAGCGTGTGGAGCTAATTTAAGGGAAGGGAAAGTGAGAGGGGGATGGGAGATGAGAGAGGGGGTCGGGGACCTTTTCCTAGTGACGGGGATGGGATGGCTGGTATTAGGTAGTAAGATGAATGAGTGGGTGTTTTTGGGCAGAATGTTTGGACGGGAACCAAGTTTGGATGGGAATCTCGAGGTTTTAGATATAATCAAAACCGTCGGAGATAAATCCTGACCTCCCTCCCATATACTATAGATATCAAATATAATTTAAGGGGCTAATAGCGCTCTGAAACACATGAATATTTACTTTAAGAAACAAACCGATCAACTCTGGATTCAAAGTCACATCCACTCTCATCTAATAGGAATAACTGAATAAGTGAACATACATACTCAAATGGAATTATGATTTGAACTCTCTTCTAATATCAGGTTAAAACACCAATATGTCAAAATAAATTAATGGAAAAAAAACTGCTAGGTTATTTATTGTCCAAAAAATAAAATGTTTAAAGAATTCTTTTAAAGAACACATACATTAAAAAATGCTAGATTCAACAGAAAATCAACAATTACACATATGAAAAATTGAATTAAAAAACTCATAACCATAGTTATATTTTTTTCAAAAAAAAGAGACCATTTTAATCAAATAGAAATCCATCCAAGATAAAAGTCTATGCAGTTCATTTCTTTTAACTCATCACACTCACCTTATCATCTTCACTCAGACATCCTCGGCAATGAGGTCGCCGTTGACGTACTCTCTGAAGGAGGGCACCGGGCATATGAACCTCCGGAAGACCAGCCACGAGGCAAGCGGCACGTCAATGATGATCTCCTTCTGCGTGGGCTTCTTCTCCCCCCGGATGGCGATCAAGTAGCTCCTCCCTACCCACCCGATCCACTCGGCGATGTAGAGGAACAGGATCCCCGGTGTGACGAACTCGCCCCAGTGCCACTGGTCGTCGCTGACGATGAGGTGGGGCAGCCCGTCGGACCCGCAGAGGAGCCCGAACTTGCCGTAGTTCTTGAACCGGCGCTTGGTCTTCTCCATGGTGACCTTGATGGCGAGGGTCGGGGCCGAGTCGGGGGCATAGAGCTTCAGGGAGGACTCCAGCTTCTTGAGGGACTGCTTGTCTCGCTTGGCGAAGGCGTGGGGAACAGAGAGGGAGAGAGCAGGATGGGGGAGAGGAGAGGGGATAGGATGGCTAGCTCCTCCCTACCCACCCAATCCACCCAGTGATGTAGAGGAACAGGATCCCTGGCGTGATGAACTCGCCCCAGTGCCGCTGGTCACCGCTGACGATGAGGTGGGGCAGCCTGTCGGACCCATAGAGGAGGCCGAACTTGCCGTAGTTCTCGAACTGGCGCTTGGTCTTCTCCATGGTAGCCTTGATGGCAAGGGCCAGGGCCGGGGCTGAGTCGGAGGCGTAGAGCTTCGGGGAGGACTCCGGCTTCTTGAGGGACTGCTTCTCTCGCTTGGCGAAGGCGTGGCCGATGGATGACGGAGCCTGTAGAGGGGGCGTGGGCGATGGACGACGGAGCAGATAGAGGGGGCGTTGGGGCGTGGCCGACGGATGACGGAGCTGGTAGAGGAGGCGTGGCCGACGGTGTTGGTAGAGGGGGATGAGAGAAGAGAGGGAGATGGGAGATGAGAGAAGAGAGAGAGAGAGACCTGTAGGAGAAACAACTCCAATCTGTGGGGCGTGGGGCGTAGCCGACGGAGCTGGCAGAGGGGGCGATGACGGAGCCGGTAGAGGGGCCGTGGCCGATGGACGATGGAGCGGAGCCGGTATAGGGGGCGTGGGGTCGTGGCCGATGGACAACGGAGCCGGTAGAGGGGGCGACGACGGAGCCGGTAGAGCTGGTAGAGGGGGCGTGGCCGATGGACGAGGGAGCTGGTAGAGGGGGCGTGGGGGCATGGCCGACGGAGCTGGTAGAGGAGGCGTGGGAGAGGAGAGAGGATGGGTGAGGGGGAGAGGGGACAGGGGAGAGGGGATGGGGGGAGACGGAGAGGGGACGAGGGAGAGGGATGGGATGGGCCGAATGGCTGATCATTCAGTCCCATCCTCTCTCTCTCTCTCTTTCTCTCTCTCTCTCTCTCTCTCTCTCTCTCTCTCTCACACACACACACACAGCTGAATTAAGTTGTTGGGTGGTTGGGGGTTGAGTTTGAGCGGGAATTTTGAGCGGGAATCAGATTTTGGATGGAAATCTTGAGGTTTTAGATGAAATCTGGACAGTTGGATGTGTTTGGAGATAAATCTGGACCTTTCTTTATGTCTTATAGTTGAGACATTTCAAAACCCGCGCTTCCTTATATAATAGATATATATATATATATATGTATATAGACTATAAATTAAATGTTAAATTTAAATGTTGATGTAATGACGCAATATGAAAATTTAAATTTAAACTTTAATGTGTAGTGTCTATATATATATATATATATATATATATATATATATATATATATATATATATATATATATATTCAGATACTTTTAATATTCACATAATGACGCAACATACACATACACACACTCACATAATGACGAGATAAAGTTACGCATATGTATATTAATGTTCATATAACTTTATTGAATATATATGTGTCATAATATAATGACTTTATTGAGATTAAAATAATATTCACATGATTTTATTGAATATATTTTAATATATTCACGGGGTGTATAGGAGATGCATAACAGATGGGTGCATCGCGTTTTGGCCATTTCATACAATGCACGATTTGCCTAAAAAATACATCGCACGATGCATGCATTAGTTAATGCATAGTGAACCAAACACAGGATCACCATGAAGGGTGCATCGCGCGCGCGTGATGCACCCTGATTTATCCCAACAAAATGCACCCTTAAATACAATGCAAGAGCTAAAGCATTATAGCGATTAGCGAGTGGTGGGACAGAAGATACGAAACCTATGATAATGTCATATCTTAATCAGCATAGTTGGTGACATAATAGTTTGTCCACCTTTTAAAAGTTACTCATGTTCACCTTTTACGGTTCTCCACCCTTATATCTCGGATCGGATAAACCTCCACCATCATATATATATATATATATATATATATATATATATATATATATATATATATATATATATATTCTCTCTGGTGTGTTTTATAATGTTGACTAGATATGAGTATGTTTTATTAATACGAGTTTGAATATTTTTTAATATGAAGCACGGTGCATTCTATCGGAGGGCTGAGGTTATCACTTTATCTTATACCGTGGGTAATCTAACGGTGAAGAGAGGGGTGGGGGAGTTTAATCTGACGGTGGAGAGAGGGGTGGGGGAGTTAGTGGGGAGAGAGAAAACTCGGTTATAATCGTATTAGATGGTTCATGGGGCCCACTAATTTTTTTTAATATATTAAAGTATACACGTGATTATAACCTTATACGAGGGGTTACATCAGGCGATCCAAATGTAACACAAAGCTCTTACATCTAACGGTGGAGAATTTTCAATTCAAGGATGGAAATCAAACCTCTTTCACATTCTTTAAATCACTGGGGACCGAGGGACAAGTTTAAATCCTTTCATTCAAAACTGAACAATTTCTAAAAATTAGATAACTGTAAAAGGTCCGATGATCAATTCCAAGGCAGCCAATTTCAACCGTCACATGAAGATCTAACAGTGTAGACCATTGCATTTTCTTTCTTTCTTTCTTTCTTTCTTTTTACATGTGTTCGCGCAAGAAATTTGTTGGCTTTCGGTGAACAGAAAGATTTGTGAGGATCAAGGAAGTGCGTTCTCCAACCTCCTCCAAAATGAGCGAAGGTACTAAGGATGCGAAAAAAATGAGGCGAAAACGAGTTAATAAAACAGAGACAATGATTTGCTTTGATGGCACTGAAAAGCGGTTCCGTCGAAAAGATAATTTATTGATTGATAAGGTGGCACCGATGATAGTTCCGATGAAATCACTTACTTGCAAGCGAGCATGAGTAAGTTACAAAGATCACAGAGCGGACCTACAATCCAAGGGTGGAGGGTGGACCTGCGATACAGGGTTGCATGGCGGACCTGTGAAAGACCTAAACCTAAACCTAGATTACAACAGTGGCTATGCCTACTGATAAGAGTCTTGCTCTGATTTCTTGAATTTTCGAGAGAGCTTCCTTGTTGTATATTCTGGGCTTTTATACTATCCCTTGGCAGTTCTTCATCGGTTAGCAGCAATTTCTCCATCATGCTTTGCAATTGAACTGCTAATCTCCATCATGCATGGCAGTTGAACTGCTAGACAGTTATATTAACTTTCATGCTTTTTCGATGGTGATGTTGGGCTTCTCTTTTCGTCGCATCACTTTCGTCAATATTTACTTTCGCTTGATAGACCGTATTGATGCATGCGATTTATGTGTATACGAAAGAAACACCATATTCTGGTGTACATCCCCCCCTATGAGTTTCTTGAAATCATCTATTTTCGAGGAAATTGCATGGAGTCATTCACGCATAGAGTCTTTCACATAATTATCAACAAACTTGGAATTTATAATGTAACTGGTTTAGTCACCTTTGTACTTTGTGATGCGACTTGGCCTTTCAACCATCATTGTCACTACCCTTTTGTCTAACGTCATTTGCTGACTTAGCATTTTTATGTCATATCAAAGATTGTGTGGATCATGGATCATTAATGATGACATATGTGGCATGATAATCGAACCATTAACATGTGCAATAATGTTTGCTCAGCCAATCACAACCATTTATAATGATTTACCATACTTAAAGCCATCATTAGGTATTGATGCTCGTGTCAACTCTCTCCTTTAAATGTCTTCATAAAAACCTAAGGGTTACTTTTCCCCTTAGCTTGTCCCCTTTTATTTTAGCGCCGCCAGTCTTCTTATTCCATCTACTTTCTTTCTTCCTTTGTTTTTCTATCTGGCTTGTAGCAATGGCCTCTAAAGTTTCCAGGACATCTTCCAAGGCCCTCAAAAAAGGTTCTCGCGATGCTTCAGAGGCAGCAAGGGAAGGTTTCGCGCTTTGGGAGGACCTCCTTACATCAGCAGACATTAGAGCCAAGTGCCTTACTACTGCCAATACCTCCACCATCCTTGGTCCTTATGAGAGAACAGATGCCATCATTGAGAAGCATAAGGAAGTAAGTTCTTACCCCTTCCTACAACCTTTGCCATTAACACACCCCCTTCACCTAGGGTGTATGACTATTCCACGTCCTATCCATTCATGACCACTTCACGATAATGATTTTGATGAGTGGCGTAAATGAGTGATGGACTCCTCTTTGAAGACCACTCTTACTGATCTTGGTCTTCTTCATTTTCTTGACCTCAGCGTCAAATGTCCCATTATTGACTCTTCTGCCTTTTTACCGTCCTTTCTTTTTGAATTTTCGATTACAATTTTTTTTCCCAATCAGGAATATGACCATCACTTTGTTGGATCTTGCTTTTTTGACTGGTCTATCTCCTTTCGGAGTACCATTTACCATGCTATGCCAAAGGGAGATTCCTTAATGGACTCCTTTGAGGATGACGATTGCCGTTCTTATAGTCACTTTTTGGTCACCCGTAAGAAACAAGGCGCTATTTCTTTCGAGGAACATGTTGCCTTTATCTATTACTGGCTTTGTAAATTCATCTTGTGTGTTTCTTCCAAAACACCCCTTCGTCGCTATATTAATCTCGCTGCTGAGATAGTTCGTGGGCGGTGAATGGCTTGGCCCCAGTTTATTCTTGCTTCAATCTATCGCGGTCTCCATGACGCGATTAAATATCTTATCACAGGCTATTCGTCGTAGGGATTTATGGGTTGCGGTCCCATGTGGATTGTGCAATTATGGATTTGTGTGTACTTCCCTTTCTTTTACTCTTACTCTTCCATTAGCACTTCTGCCTTTTCTTTGGGCCATTTTTATCATTTGGCCTCTCCGAAAGAGTCCTCTTTCGAGGATTCTTTTGACTACATTCATTGTTTATATGAGTATGAAAATTTCTTTCCTTTCAATAAGAATATTGCCCCTGTCTTTCTGAAACATTTTCTTGATTTCTCTGATCCAGAGAAAATCAAGGGTAAAGATTTGATGTCATTGTGAGGACATTTTCTAGTTATCCGTGACCTTAACTATGAGTTCCCATATCTCAATCCCGGTAAAAAATGCGGTCTGAAACTCTACTCTCCTTATTTTGCTTCCTGCCAGTTTGGATTAGTCCAAGCATGGTCTATCCCTCTCCTTCAATTTAAACCATTTTTCGCAGGATCGCTATATCATCAGCTCCTCTGTTAACTTCGTTCACGTTAATTACTGCGGTAGTCTTATCATCATCTCCTCCTAGAGTGGTATCTATTCTTATCTTTATTTTCTTCTTTCTACATTTTGATGTATCAACTGACATAAAACATTTTCGATCTCTAGTCTGCTCCTTTAGTGGCACCAAGGGAGGAATTCGGGGCACAGGTTGAGGTGTCACACCTCGACCCAGAAAACCCATCCGGGCCGGGCGTGAGGGTTCCTATCACTATTTACATCCAAAATGGCGTGATATAAAGCGGAAAACACAGATAATTTAAACAATTTAACTTTCAGGGATAAAGCTGTAATTCAATTAATAGAAACATCAGGTTGTACTGTTTAAACATCCGATAAAAATTCTTATCAAACTCCTCCAAGGAAAAGATATTATACATGTAATCCAAAAATCCTCGAAAGATGTTTATAACATACAAAATCTATCAAAAGTACAACAATTCTCCCACAGCAACCTCAAGCGCCTCTGGAAGTCATCGCGCCGCCAAAAGCTGATCCCACCGGCTCTACTGAAGAAGAACTGGCGCCTGCACCTACAAACCCAGCCCGGGTAGCAATGAGCGATAAGCTCAGTAGGGTTCTACTCTACGGCACACGGAAGGGAGGAAAACAACAACTGTGACGTCTACCCGCTCAAACCTAAAGAATGCCACAGGGTCCCACAACCCCTATCGATGTCCCAAGGGCTCCTGCCATGAAACCTTTTTTCAGAACAAGTTACCAGGACGCTACGGAAGAGAAACATGCTGGATCACCCTTACCCAAGCAGGATTCCCATGCTTTGGGGACCCACATCAGGAACATATCGACATCCATCCTTAGCACTTGGCATTGGGAAGACAACACAACCTCTAAACCTCAAAACAAGTATGATCATAGCCAACTACATCAAATCATCGATAACATGAGATTCCAATTATACAATCACACCCTAATTCTTACTACCCAGCCGCGGTTCTAAGGCTAGATCAGAGCTACCCGAGAGCCTCGGATCGGCGATCAACCCATCGTCCGCCTAACCTGATATGCCTCTAATGCATACAGTGCATGAACCTATGGAAACATCTAACCTAGATGTCTCTATCTGTCACAACATCAATTATAAGTTCAACAGTTATACAATAGCCCTCGGTAATCGCCGGCAACGTGCTAAGGTTCCACAATACCACGTTTGCTAGCACTCATAGCTAGCTAACGGCTAGGAAAATAATAAGCATTTAAAGTTACCATCCAACTGAGTATTTAAATGCGAGTCAAACCACAATTTCGCCCAAGGGTAAACGCACGACTCAATTCTCAATCCCAATCAAAATCCATCGAAAATCCCGTGATAATAGCGTGCATGCTTCCTAACATGATTGGACATCTATCATGAATGAAGAACCCAACAGAGAAAGCCAGGAAACACTGTTCAAGGACTCACGGTCGATGCGACGGTCGATCCTGTTAGCCCTAATATTGTTTCGATCATGTCAATATATATTTGATGATAAAACATTGGTTTAATAGTATTATCCCTTAATTTGGAAAGCATTAAAATCATATTTAATGTGTTTTTGTATTGACGGTCGATTCTACGGACGATGCATGGATCGACCGTGGGGTATGGCGGTTGATGCAAGGATCGACCGCGGAAGATGCTCTTGGGAAAATAGGCTGACGGTCGATGGACCGATCGACCGTGGCCTATGTGACCTGGTTCAGAGGTGCGACGGTCGAACGAGGTATCGACCCTGAGAGGCAGTTTTCGCAACAGAGCCTGACGGATGATGTCACGATCGATGGGACGGTCGACCGTGAAGCTTGACGGACGATGTGTGGATCGACCGTGGCTCAAGAAGAACCTGACGGACGATGTCACGGACGATGCGACGGTCGACCGCCAACCCAGAAAAGAGTCGTTAAAGAGTCATTGCAAGAGCAGAAAATAGCCGTTGGGAGGCTATTTGGAGGGGTTTGAAGCACAACTATAAAAGGGAAAGTGCAGCAAACTTGTCAAGGACTTAGGGGGAGCTAAGGGATTATTGTAATCATATTCTAGCAAGTTTCTATCTCTTATTAGTGAGCTAAACCTTTGTAAAACTACTTCAAGTGTGAAGTAGACTTTGAGAGAAATATCCTAGAGAGATATTAGATAGATTGTATGGTTGACAAGCACCCGTAAGCTTGGTGGATAGGTTGCCAAGCACCTGGAAGCTTGGTGGATAACTTGTAAGAGGTCTTGCAAGTAGTGGAACCTCAAGGAGGCCCTTGAGTGAAGTGGACGTAGGTAAGGTTGACCGAACCACTATAAAAATTCTGGTGCAATTTCTCTAACTCTCATCTCCGATCCATTGAGTAAATATATTATCTGCTCTTATCTGTAGCAAGCATATGATTTAATTAGACTCCTCCTATTTAGATTTCCTTAATTGATTTTATCGTATAAAGCCTGAGATAAACCCCCCCCCCTCTTAGAGCTCCAATTGGTATCAGAGCTAGGTCTCTATTGTTGTTGTATAACAACCCTTAGAGGATCCTAAATCAAGATGGAAATCATAAAGGGATAATCTACCAATAGGCCACCCTACTTTAATGGAACAAATTACACCTATTGGAAAACCAAAATAGAAATTTTCATTCAATCCATGGACTATGATGCATGGATGATAATAGAAGATGGAGATTCTATCCCTTTAAAAATCATTGAGGGAAAAGAAGTTTCAAAAGTTAAGAATGAATATACTCCTACTGATTTTAGGAAACTTCAAGTAAATGCCAAGACTAAAAACTTTCTATTTTGTGCCCTTAGCCCTGATGAATTCAATAGAATTTCTGCATGTAAAACGGCTAAGCAAATATAGGAAAAACTTGAAGTTACCTATGAGGGAACAAGCCGAGTTAAGGAGTCTAAGATTAGCATGCTTGTTAATGATTATGAGCTATTCTCTATGAAGGATGATGAGGATATAAATGAAATGTTTACTCGCTTTACCGATATTATAAATGTTCTCTATTCTCTTGGTAAAAGCTATTCTAATGATGAGATGGTAAGAAAGATCCTTAGGTGTCTACCTAAGACATGGGATCCCAAGGTGACAGCAATCGAAGAAGCTAAAGATTTAACTAATAAGCTGTCCCTTGATGAGCTAATGGGTTCTCTCATGACATATGAGATGAACATGGAGAGGAGCAATGATGGAGAAAGAAAGAAAAAGAAAACCATTGCTTTCAAGTCAATATACAAAGACTCATCTGACTCAAGCGATGAAGATGATGATGAGGAGATGCAAAAGATCACAAGAAGAATCCAACGAATCATCAAGAATCAAGGAAAGAAAAACCCCAAAGGTGAAAAAGGAAACTTCTCTTCTTACTTAAATAAAATTACTTGTTATGAGTGTAGGAAGCCCGGACATTACATGTCGGATTGTCCAAAGCTCAAGAATTTTTCAAAGAAGAAGAAGAAGGCCAAGGAAGAAAGTGAATTTAGCTCCACCTCCGAAGAAGACGAAGAATAAGAAACTTTAAATCTTTGTTTAACTGCATTCGGAGTAAAAGAAAATAAAATTGACAAGTGGAGGCGCAAGGTATTTAAAGGAGGATAACAATTCGGGTTAAAAGGTAATGGAGGTATGTCTTAATTTTCGATATATGTATCCTCCATTACATCTTCTTATTCCATTTCATGTTTAAAAATGGTTTAAGAAAGTCTTTTCTGTGAAGAATTGATTACTTTTTACAAATGACCGTTTTGATCGAAAATCTTCATTTGGTATCTTGGTTGATAAAATTTTAAATCTTAAATTTGAAATTAGTATCAAGTCTGATTTAAAACTTTCTTTTGTTAAGAAATTTTTATGGTTATCTGTTATTTTTCTTTCCCCTCTACCAAATCTTTTTGACGATGTCAAAGAGGGAGAAATATTGTGATATCAGTTTTTTAAAAGTTCTTAAAACTTTATATACTACATACTTGAAATCTTTTGATGTTTAAAGGATTTACTGGAGATTTGATGAGAATATAATTCATGCTCAAATATCATGTCTCATGTTTCTATACAAAGAGGTACATAGGTCATATTTTGCACTTTCATATCTTCTGACCTATAATCAAGCCTGATATATCTTTTTAGTGACATATGACTTGCATGCCTCAGTGAAATTCACTTTAGAACATATTTTATGAGATAAATGGATGCACAAATTAAGAGGGAGACTTCAAGGTTTTATCATCACAATTTAAAGGTTGCCATCATCAAAAAGAGGGAGATTGTTAGCCCTAATATTGTTTCGATGATGTGAATATATATTTGATGATCAAACATTGGTTTAATATTATTATCCCTTAATTCGGAAAGCATTAAAATCATATTTAATGTGTTTTTGTACTGACGGTCGATGCATGGATCGCCCATGGGGTATGGCGGTTGATGCAAGGATCGACCGCGGAAGATGTTCTTGGGAAAATAGGCTGGCAGTCGATGTGACGGTCGATGGACCGATCGACCGTGGCCTATGTGACCTGGCTCAGAGGTGCGACGGTCGAACGAGGTATCGACCCTGAGAGACGGTTTTTGCAACAGAGCCTGACGAACGATGTCACGGTCGATGGGACGGACGACCGTGAAGCTTGACGGACGATGTGTGGATCCCGTAGCTCAAGAAGAACCTGGCAGACGATGTCACGGACGATACGACGGTCGACCGCCAGCCCAGAAAAGAGCTGTTAAAGAGCCGTTGCAGGAGCAGGAAATAGCCGTTGGGAGGCTATTTGGAGGGGTTTGAAGCTCAACTATAAAAGGTAAAGTGCAGCAAACTTGTCAAGGACTTAGGGGGAGCTAAGGGATTATTATAATCATATTCTAGCAAGTTTCTATCTCTTATTAGTGAGCTAAACCTTTGTAAAACTACTTCAAGTGTGAAGTAGACTTTGAGAGAAATATCCTAGAGAGATATTAGAGAGATTGTAAGGTTGCCAAGCACCCGTAAGCTTGGTGGATAGGTTGCCAAGCACCCGGAAGCTTGGTGGACAACTTGTAAGAGGTCTTGCAAGTAGTGGAACCTCAAGGAGGCCCTTGAGTGAAGTGGACGTAGGGAAGGTTGGTCGAACCACTATAAAAATTCTGATGCAATCTCTCTAACTCTCATCTCCTATCTCTTGCTTAAATATACTATCTGCTCTTATCTTTAGAAAGCATATGATTTAATTAGACTCCTCCTATTTAGATTTTCTTAATTGATTTTATCATATAAAGCCTAAGATAAACCCCCCCCCCCCCCCCCCCCCCTCCCAGCCCCTCTTAGAGCTTCATATCCGACAGTCGACCGTGAGACCAAAAAATCGAAAGATCACAAGGGTCGCGGTCGATCATGACATCGACCCTGGGAAGCCAAAAAGGGGACAGAGCCTCACGGTCAATGTGACGGTCGATCCGACGGTCGACTGTGAGGTGAAGTCGGAAAAGGGGAAGGACCCGTGGTCGATCGGAGCATCGACCCTGGGAGACCCAAAATGAGACAAAGCCTCACAATCGATGCGACACTCGATCCGACGGTCGACCCTGAGGGCAGGAAGAAGCGTATCAACGCTTGACGGTCGATCCGATAGTTGACCGTCATGCCCAGTGCACAGTTCCTACGAACAGTGTCAAAAGTCCAATATCTTGGATTTAATCTACAAAAGCTTGTCGAAAAACGATGAAACTTTGCAGGCATGCGTAATAAATGATGAGGAAGCTATTGATATGAAGAAAGCATGATTTTTATGGTTAAATCTCAAATCTAGCTCTAAACGGCCGAAAACCGACAAAACAGCGATAATATGATAATTGTCCAATAAAATACGAAAACCAAGAGTTAGGGATACTCTAACCAAGCTATAACACACATGTATTAAGCTACACAATAATCTACCATGTATTCCTACATTAAAAACACAATAAACCTATCCTAGGAGAACCCAATCATACAATCAGGGTAGAAACACCTACTTGATAAACTAGGGCAGCTCCTCCACTTGTCCTGATAAGTCACTAATTATTCCTAATTAAACCTCTTAAATTACCTTTGTTAGGCCTAGAGTATGTGTATTTGATATCCTATTGTTTTATTTCAGGTTTAAGTAGGATTTGAGAAGAAATACAAGAAATTCGGTCAAAAATCACTAAATTTTGCAAAAAGACTGCTTCGTCGACTGTTTGAAATAAAATCAGCAGAAATTCTACAGAATTCCAAATATTCTGAAATCCTGGGAGATGAAAGACGACTTCAAGAACTACAACTTTCATGTTGAAGACTATGTGAGATTCTCTCTAGATTGGCGCCCGTTTTGAAGCAAAGTCAGAAGTATGAAAGCTGAAATTTGAGAAAAGCTGAAATTAATTGATGACGTGGCAGACCCAGTCCGACTGGAGCGATGGATCAGATTTGAGTCCGATGGATCGCTCCGATGACGTCAGCAACCCGGAATTTAGGGAAATTAGAGTTTAAGTTCAACTATAACTCCTAATTCCGGGATTAAGGGTTTCTATTATATTACGGGGTTATTCCAGCCGAAATTCTCATCTTTTTGACAATCTTTGGAGGAGGAAGAAGAAGACGGAGAGGATGTGGATGGTGACAGCTTCCTATTCCAACCCGATGGCTTTCATCCAAAAGATGAGTTGCTAATTATTGTACTTAGGATTATTCATGAAACCCTAGTGTAGTTTTGGTTTTTCTTTAGTTGGATTCTTTTGAACTTCTCGATACATGATCTCATGAATATGATTTTATTGTTAATAGAGTGGAAGGAACAGAGTTCCCTCGACGTACTTTCAGTCCTACATGATTTCTGTGATTGATTGTAGAGATTTATGAGATGGTTTTCATGAAGTTATTGGTTTGCCTTTGAGATAAGCTATGCTACGCGAAGATAGGTTGTGCCACGGTCATTAGGAGTAGTATAATTTAATGTAGTTGTAGGACCAAAGACAATCTATGCCATGCAAAGATAAGTTATGCCATTGGGAACATTAACTTTCTTTTAGGGATTCATGTGAGCTTATAGCCATATGATCCATAATGTTGAGAGAAGAGAACAAGATGATAACTAGAGAAGACTAATAATGAAACTAGGGTGGATTGAGTAGTTCCTAAGTAACTACTCCATTGATTCAAATTGATCAACCTTTTATCTCTTTTATTTATTAGTTTAGATAACATTATTCTATCTTTGATTCTTTTCCTTAGTTTTAGGGTTTCGAGAATTGATTTCAGTTTCCAACGTTTTCCCTGTGGATCGACTCCCGACTTCACCGCTATTCTACCTAGTAGTGTAGTGATCGAATAAGAATTATAAATTTATATTTGATTGAGTTTGCAACGTTTTAACGACAACGTTTGTGAGCGATCAATTTTTGGCGCCGTTGCCAGGGATTTCAACGGTTAATTAATTGATTTTCTCTTAACTCATTTTCTTTGCTTAGTTAGGTTTTTATCTTTCTTATTTCCCCCTTTCTTTATTTTACACTTTTTAGGAATTTCTGACAATTTTTCTGATTTTTATAGCTATTAAATTTGATTTTCTCGGAGTTGGACTTGCAGCCCATCGCCAAGAGCGATTGGTCGGACACGGGAGCGACCGATCGGGACGGTGTAGTCAGGTAAGTTTGTTCTAAACTCCGAGTTATTTTATCTAGCTGTTTGAGACGCTTCTGCAAGTCGCACAAAAGCACGCATCAGTGACAGTCGTCTCTGGGACCAGCCCACTGTTTGTATTTCTTATCTTTGGTGTGGTCCTTATTTATGTGATCTTGCATGCATGGCCGAATATTATATGCCACCGGGTAATACATCGTGGGATTATCGCACACCCTCGACATATACACCTGCTTACAATAATGACATATATGGTTTCTCAAATCCGTCAATAATTCACATTCATATCCTTATAATTCAAATTTTAGAAATCATACAAACCCTAATTGGCAATTTGAAGGTTATCAACCTCCTAATGTTCAACCATGCAACATAGAAACACCGTCCCAAAATTTTGAACGTAGTTTTGGACAGCAATATCCTTCACAAGCATCCTCTAACCCGACTATGGACACAATCATGAGTACACTTGCCAACATAAATGCTAGGATGAATAACATGAATGCTAGTATGAATAACATGAATGCTAAGATGGCAAAAATTTAAAGAGATGTTAACTCTAATGATCAATCAATTAAGAAAATAGAGATACAAATAGAACAACTAGCCCACATGGTTGATTCGTATTATGAGAATGTGGATTATGCGAATGATTCTATTCCTCTTGTTAATGATGACAATGCTTGTAATGCTTATCTTTCTAATGATGTTGATGCATGCTATAATGCTCGTGACGACCTCTTGAGTTCGCACTTGGCGACAGTGTGTTCCTGCGGGCAGCGCCGTACAAAGGGTCTGTCTGGTTTGGCAGCGGGGGCAAGTTGGCTCCGAGGTTCGTCAGGCCGTTTGAGATCCTAGAGAGGGTCGGCGAGGTAGCCTACCGCTTGGACCTTCCTCAGCACATGTCTGTTGTGCACCTGACTTTTCACATGTCAATGCTGAGGAAGTACCACCCCGACCCATCGCATATCATCAGAGTGGATGACATCTAGCTTGAGTCAGACGCGACGTTCGTTGAGCAGCATGTTCGAGTACTTGACAGGAGAGATCAGGTCTTGCGGGGCAAGACGATTCCCTTGGTCAAGGTACTGTGGAGGCACAGAGACGTCGAGGAGATGACCTGGGAGCGCGAGGCACGCATGCGGCAGGAGTATTCGCACTTGTTCCTTTCTAGAGGTAACTTTTGTCATGTCTTCTAGTGTAGCTAGTTCTTTTGTTTCCGAGCCCTACCCTTATCGAATCTCGGGACGAGATTTCCTTTAAGGGTATTAGGATGTGAGGACCCGTCCCTCTACTCCTGTGGCTCGTCGTAGACCCCAAGGGCAATTTGGTAAATTGCGCCTTGTCGGTTTGTTTCACACTCGCGTGTGCACACAGTGACCATGTTTGTGGTATTGTTGGGCTAGAATGGTTAGTGGGACCCGAGATCGAAAGATCCGGGCTTGGGCTTAAGTTTTAGCCCAAGTCCAGCTTCCTGCGAGAGACGGATCGATCCTTCCTTGCTAGAGGGATCGATCGGTCTTTGATAGGAACGTGGATCGTTGAGAAGGATCGATCGGTCTCGTGGGACGGATCGATCGGACTCGGAGAAGGATCGATCGGTCTCTTGGTTGGATCGATCGTTCCCTTGGCTGGATCGATCGGTCTCCTTGGCTGGATCGATCGCTCTCCTGGCTGGATCGATCGGTCTCCTTGGACGGATCGATCCTGCTAAGTCGGTTCGTTTGCCTATAAAACAAACATAACCTTCTTCCTTGAATCTCTTTGGAAATCCGAGTTCTTGGCTGAGATTTTCTCTGGATTTCGAAGAGGTTGCGGACGATCCAAGGCATAGCAGCTGGGATTGAAGCTGCTCTTGCTCCGGTAGGGATTCCTACCTACGTTCTTCGGGTTTTTGAAAGTTTTTCCGGCTGTCGATGTTCTTATGCTTAGAACTTATTGTATACATGCTAGATTGTAGTATTTCCGCCAGTTTTGGATTCGTGATGCTTTGTACTACTAGATCCCAGGTTTTGGTGGGATTTGGTGGAGTTTTCCGAGGGTATTTCTCGCCGTCGGCTTTTCGGAGAACCCAACCGATCGATCCGTCTGTGAGATAGATCGATCCCTCTTCATTGGGCATGCTGATCCGAGCAGGATCGATCGGCCCTGGGTGAGGGCGATCGATCCCGATGCCTTGGATAGCATGGGACGTTCTCTATCGCGAGTCGGATCGATCGTCCTGGGAGGACGGATCGATCAGACTCGGCGTGATAGGGAGAGTTTGCTCTCTGCCATTAGAGGGTTCGATCCTTCCCTTGGGAAGGGATCGATCCGACTATGGCAGAGAGAGGAAATGTATCTTGTTTTGCCATGGGGCTTTGTATGACAGTTTGCTTTACCGTCTTAATACCTGGTACATATGTTTAAGCATGTTAGCCCTATAATAGGGCAGTGGTAAACCGGGGGAGTGATGACTCCCGGGATGTTTAGAATAAACGGGCGGGTAGCCCTACAGCTTTTCCTAGCCTCGCATGCCGGCATGCGCCGAGGGCTTTATCTGTGTTATCTGTGAGCTGTTGTTTGCGGGGCTGCTTCCCGGTGTAGGTGTTGTGGTGGACTGCTGATAGTTGGTGGGGTACCACTGTAGGAGTCCCTAGACCTTATTTTCATGTTCACCACCCCGGGCCGGCAGGGTGCCGTGCCCAGACCTTGTTTGATATATCATCACATACTGTTGCATGTTTATCTGTATTATCCTGTGCATGTCCATAACATGCATTGTGTCGTGCATTAGTTGCATCTGTGTAGGGCGTTGCCGATCCGGGGCTTTCGGGTAGCCCGGATCTAGCTCTAGGACCGTTGCGGGTAGCTTGGTCCAGGACTCGATCTTGTAATATCCAGTCCAGTCTTGGAGTAGCACCTTTCGAGGCGTTGTACGTTAGGCCGTGTCGTTCCCCAGTTTGCTGGACAGAGGTTGGAGAGGCTTCACTCACCGGTCCAGACATCGTCAGGAGGTTGTCAGAGAGGTTAGTGCAGATCAGGCAGAGGCTTCTGACGGCTCAGAGTCGGCAGAAGAGCTATGCAGATCAGAGGCGACGACCGCTTGAGTTCGTAGTTGGCGACAGTGTGTTCCTGCGGGCAGCACCGTATAGAGGTTCTGTCAGGTTTGGCAGCAGGGGCAAGTTGGCCCCGAGGTTCGTCGGGCCGTTTGAGATCTTAGAGAGGGTCTGCGAGGTAGCCTACCGCTTGGACCTTCCCCAGCACATGTCTGCTGTGCACCCGACTTTTCACGTGTCGATGCTGAGGAAGTACCATCTCGACCCATCGCATGTCGTCAGAGTGGACGACATCGAGCTTGAGTCAGACACGACGTTTGTGGAGCAGCCAGTTCGAGTACTTGATCGGAGGGATCAGGTCTTGCGGGGCAAGACAATTCCCTTGGTCAAGGTACTGTGGAGGCACAGAGGCATCAAGGAGATGACCTGGGAGCGCGAGGCGCGCATGCGGCAGGAGTATCCGCACTTGTTCCCTTCTCGAGGTAACTTTTGTCCTGTCTTCAAGTGTAGCTGTTTCTTTTGTTCCGAGCCCTACCTTTATCGAATCTCGGGACGAGATTTCCTATAAGGGTATTAGGATGTGAGGACCCGTCCCTCTACTCCTGTGGCTCGTCGTGGACCACAAGGGCAATTTGGTAAATTGCACATTGTCGGCTTGTTTCACACCCGCGTGTGCACACACTGACCGTGTTTCTGGTAATGTTTGGTTAGAACGGTTAGTGGGACCCGAGATCAAAAGATCCGGACTTAGGCTTGAGTTCTTGCCTAAGTTTAGCTTTCAGCACAAAAAGGATCGATCCTCTCTAGCTAAGTCGGTTCCTTTGCCTATAAAGCAGACGAGATCTTCTTCCTTGAATCCCTTTTGAAATCCGGCGATTTGAGCTCAGATCTCGCGATTTTTGAAGGCATCTGAGGACAATCCAAGGCCTAGCTGCTTGGATCTAAGCTGCTTTTGCTCCGGTAGGGATTCCTACCTACTTTTATTCCGGGTTTTTGGAGTTTCCGGTTTGATCGTGTTCTTTTACTTAGATCTCTCTATATACATGTTTGTTTCTCATGTTTTCACCGGTTTTGGACTCGTGGGATCTTTGATCTATCAGATCCCAGAGTTTCATGATGTTTGGATGTCTCTTTCGGCGGTATTTTCTCGCCGGAAGGACGCCGGAGAACCCATCGGGATCGATCCTTCTCGAGGGAGGATCGATCTCTCTGGGTTGGTCATGCTATGCCAAATGAAGGATCGATCTCCTGGTTGGAGAAGATCGATCCCGGTTCTTGGGTAGCATGGTTACCCCTTCGTCGCGAAGGAGATCGATCTTCCTGGGAGGAAGGATCGATCTCTCTTGGTGCGACACGAACGGTACCCTCTGTCTCAAGAAAGATCGATCTTCCTGGGAGGAAGGATCGATCTTCTTTGTCTCGACAGTGAGGGAAGCTCACTGTTACTTAAGAGATCGATCCTTCCTTCGGAAAGGATCGATCCTTCTGTAGCAGAGAGGGTTTTTCATGGTTTTTGCCCGCGGGGCTTGGTATGTCAGTTTTTCTTACCGCTTTATACCTTGTATATACGTTTAAGCATGTTAGCCCTATAATAGGGGCAGTGGTGAACCGGGGGAGTGATGACTCCCGGGATGTTTAGAATAAACGGGCGGGTAGCCCTACAACTTTCCCTAGCCTTGCATGCCGCCGTACGCCGAGGGCTTTACCTGTTATCTACGTGAGCTGTTGTTTGCGGGGCTGCTTCCCGGTGCAGGTTTGTGGTGGACTGCTGGCAGCTGGTAGTGGTACCACTGCAGCAGTCCCTAGACCTTATTTATCTGTTCACCACCCCGGGCCGGCAGGGTGCCGTTCCCAGACCTTGCTTTTGTATATCATCACATATTGTTGCATGTCTATCTTGT
This sequence comes from Narthecium ossifragum, assembly GCA_963920575.1. Lineage (NCBI taxonomy): Eukaryota > Viridiplantae > Streptophyta > Magnoliopsida > Dioscoreales > Nartheciaceae > Narthecium > Narthecium ossifragum. Next base: position 10,656,463 of record OY986969.1, on the reverse strand, counting down.
ATTTATCCTGCGCATGTTCATACATGCATTGTGTTGTGCATTAGTTGCATCTGTGTAGGGCGTTGCCGATCTGGGGTTTTCGGGTAGCCCGGATCTAACTCTAGGACTGTTGCGGGTAGCTTGGTCCAGGATCCGATTTGTAGTATTCAGTCGTTTTCGATGATAGGGTTAGTTTGACCTGAATACATGATGTTTGATGATTAGAGGTCGTGTCTGCCTCGAGCCAGATGTTGTGGGTTTAACCGGTGTCGGTTCTTATCCTTGGGGGCCTTCGAAGGGGTCCCGCCCAGGCAGTGTATGTTCCTGCCCGCACTAGGTGTATCCAGGATGGGCCCAGTCCCTTGGGGTGACCATGGTTGGGTTTGCCTAGGGACACCGGCAAAGAGTTATGGGACCCTTGCTGCACACCCAAGTCTTCCTCGAGGGTGACACTGTTGTGTTCCCTCCCTTGTGAGTGTCGTAGTGTAGTGTCCCTGCTGAGCTTAGTGCTCACTCCTACCCGGGCTGCGTTTTGCAGGTGCTGGCGCTAGCTCTTCTTCGGTCGCCCCTACCGGGGCGGTGTTTGGTGACGTGGCGGTGCTTGAGAGGTGGCGATCTTCCAATTTTACACCTTTTGTTTTAGATAGTCTCCTACGGGAGCGATAAATGTATAATTTCACTGTTTTGAGGTTTTGTATATTATATCAGTTTCTGTCCTTGAGTTTGTAATTTGTGTGAATACAGGATGATTATGTTTTGTTAGGGTAACCACTACGATTAGAGGGAAACCTCACGAAAATTTCCACAGTAGGTTAGGTTCCGCTTCCCGACGCCCGGCCCGGTTGGGCCTACGCGGGTCGGGGCGCGACAGGGTTAGTTTGACATGAATACATGTTGTTTGAGGTTTAGAGGTCGTGTCGTCTCCAAAGTCGTATCCGAAGTGTAGCCGGAGTCTGGTGTTCCTAAACTCTTGGGAGGAGGAGTGCCTGTCCAGCGGTGTCCTGGCTCGCCAAACAGTGTTCTGTATCCTGTTGAGAGTATGCAGTGTTTGGGCCTGCGTTCACGGACTTCCGGTAGGGATATGGGACCCCTTGTATACACTTAGGATAGGCTTGGGGGACGACACTGTTGTGTTCCCTCCTTTGTAAGTGTCGTAGTGTAGTGTTCCTGCTGAGCTTAGTGCTCACTCCTCCTACCCGAGCTGCGTTTTGCAGGTGCTGGCGCTAGCTCTTCTTCGGTCGCCCCTACCGGGCCGATGTTTGGTGACGTGGCGGCGTCTGGCGGTGTTTGAGAGGTGGCGATCTTCTAGTTTTACCTTTTTGTTATACATAGTCTCCTACGGGAGTGATAAATGTATATTTTTCATGTTTGAGGATTGTATATAAATATCCAGTTTCAGTCTTTGGGTTTGTAATACTTGTATAATACATGATGATTATGATTTGCTAGGGTAACCACTACGATTAGAGGGAAACCTCGCCAAAATTTTCGCAGTAGGTTAGGTTCCGCTTCGCGTCGCCCGGCCCGGTTGGGCCTACACGGGTCGGGGCGCGACAATGTACCTCTGGCTCAGTCGGGCAACTGGATCTGTCATCCTCATGGGGAGGAAATGAGCCGATTTGGTCAGTCAATCGACGATGACCCAAATCGCATCATTCCCCCTCGGTGTCCTGGGTAGCCCGGTGATGAAGTCTATCGCTATATGTTCCCACTTTCACTTTGGCACTAGAAGTGGCTACAGCAAACCTGGTGTCCGTCTGTGCTCTGCCTTCACCTTCTGACAGGTGAGGCATCTGGAAACGAACTCTGCTACTGACCTCTTCATCCCGCACCACCAAAACTGTCGGCGTAGATCGTGGAACTCGTGAAGGATCTTCTCTCGCAATGCAGGGTCCGCTGGAACTGCAACTCTGCCTCTGAAGAGTAGACCGATGTCTGTCGACACTGTCCAACCCTCAACCGCATGCTCGGTGTCGACAACATCACAGGTCTCCACGAGCTCTGGGTCTCCAGCCTGTGCCTCAATCACTCTGGCCAAAAGAACTGGGATGCTGCGAACAACATACAAGATACCGCCTGCCACCTGGTCCTCGAAGTCAAGCCCGAACTGACTAACTGTCTCTATCATCTGCCATTGCCGAGTTGACACTGCTGCCAAGGTCACTCTACTGTCTCTGGTCTGCATGCTGAGAGCGTCTGCCACGACCTTTGCCTTACCAGGGTGGTAATGCAACTCAAAGTCATAGTCCTCTAATAGCTCCATCCACCGCCGCTGCCTGAGGTTGAGGTCACGCTGGGTGAACACGTGCCTCAAACTCTTGTGATCCGAATACACCAGGAACCGCTCGCCATAGAGATAGTGCCGCCACGTCTTCAGAGCAAAGACAACTGTTGCAAGCTCTAAATGGGTCTTTAGCTGCCTTGAACTGTAGGCCACCACATGGCCCCCATGCATCAGCACACAATCTAGACACTCCCCACTGGCGTCACAAAAGACACTATAGCCGACGCCTCGCTCTCGAACTATCAGCAAACGGTGCACTCGTCAACTGATCTAAGTACGGTTGGAAGACCCTCTGCATCAGATCCATGAACGCCGCTGGTGCGTTCGTCAAGCTGAACGGCATCACCGTGAACTCATACAACCCGTACCTCGTACAGAAAGCTGTCTTCGGGATGTCGTAATCCCGAATCCTCAGCTGATGGTAGTCGGTACAGAGATCGATCTTCGAAAAGACTGAAGAGCCTCGGAGCTGGTCGAACAAGTCATCGATCCTCGGCATCGGATACTTGTTCTTCACCGTCACCCTGTTCAGCTTCCTGTAATCAATGCAAAGACGAAGCGTACCGTCCTTCTTCTTTACGAACAACACAGGAGCTGCCCAAGGCGACGTGCTGGCAGGGATGAAACCTCTACCGATCAACCCGTCCAGCTGGACCCTCAGCTCCCTCTACTTTGCTGGTGCCATCCTGAAAGCTGGCAAAGAGATCGGCCCGGTGCCCGGTACAAGATCTATCTGAAAGTCTACCACTCTGGAAGGAGGAAGGCCTGGTAGCTCGTCTGGAAAGACATCAGCGAACTCACAAACTATTGCAGGGAAACTGCTCTCTCAACTGCCGTCTGCAGCGAACAAGGAAAGACGCGCCAGTAAAGCTAACAGCTGGCCCTCGCGCATGGGAAAACAACCACACATGAGGGAATCGCCCGACTGGCGATACCCCAACAAAACGAAATGAGCGCTGTCAGGTGTCCAAGCAGTCACCCTGCAACGCCCACAGTTGATGACGGCTCGGTATGAAGTCAGGCAATCCATGCCGAGAATCACGTCGAACCCGACCATATCTAGAACCCGAAGGTCTAGAAAGACATGGAGGCCCCCAACCTCCAACTCGCAAGAATGGCAGATCTGCTCAACACGAGCCCCTCCGCCGACCGATGTGACTCCAAGTGGCTCAGTCTCTAGCCCTAGCAATGTCACACATTCGCTAGCTACAAAGGAATGCGATGCCACAGAATCTATCAGAACATCTATGAATGAACTGAAAAATGAAAGGTACCTCTGAGAACGGGAGGGTCAACTAGGGCTGGTGGAAGAGATAGCGTCTGCTGGGGTGGCGGGTACTGGTAGGACTAGAAAGGTGGCTAAACTCTGTCTGGGTACTCGCGGTCTGGAAGTGCATAGACTCCCCCTCTGGAACCGCCTCGACCTCCGCCATGACCTCTGCCTCTCCCAGCTCCTGGTGTCCGCTAACCTCCGCCTGCTCCGCCACGAACGGACAGTGCCTTAACATCGGACTGTCTCGGTGAAAGTGCCATGTCTGCTGGCACTCGTAGCACACGGGAGGTCCAAGCGCTAGCTGCTAGCTCTGGCCTCCTCCCCCGGACGTCTGTCCCTGAGGCCCAGCCGTGAGGAGTGACTGGCCTCCCTGCTTGAGTTGCTGCTGGTACTGGGGTGGGTGACGTTGGTAAGGTTGCCGATGTCGTGAGTATTTATGCTGCCACCACGAACCTCCTTTGCCCTGAGCTGCTGTCTGCAGCTATCCTCTGCCACTGGCACTCGCAAACAACGCCGGTTGGACTGCCCTGGGCCATGGCTCCTGCAACTGAGCCTCTACGTATGTGCTAGCGCGCTATGCCGTGATCAGCCACCTGAGCTCGGGCTTAAGCCCCCACTGGAACTGCTCAGCTCTGGCAAGAGGGTCCGCCGACACCGCCCCGGCAAATCTAGCAAGTCTAATGAACCTAACTGCATACTGCACTATCGACTGAGTACCCTGAGAAAGGGTCTGGTACTCACGGACTAGGGTCGAGTGCGCACTGCGGGGAAAGAACACGCCGAGAAAAGATGAACGAAACACGGCGCACGATGGGCCACTCCCATCCCTGGCGGCATGAACAAAACGCCACCAGTCCAAAGCGTCCCTGTTGAGCTGGAACGTGGCAAGTCTGACCCGAACTCGGTCATCCTGGACGAATAGAGTGTCAATGATGCGACTAACTCCCTCCAGCCAGTCGTCCGCCACCGTTGGGTCGTCCCCAGTACCGCTGAACCTAGGCGGGTTCAGCCTCTGGAAGTCGACCACCGCTGTCACAACAGCACGCTGGTCGAGTGGAGGAGAGATCTCCTCGGCGACAAAAGAAGCATCCTCCTCCATCACAACCTCAATCCTCGGCTCTGGCTCTGGTGTAGGTACCCGGCGCAAGGCTCGTCGCTCGCACTACCACGACCCAAGACTGGACAACTAGCCCGGCTCCCTGTCATCTGCACGTTTACCAGAGATGACAAGCGTCCACTCGTAAGAAACCGAAACACAACAACAATCAAGAAAGCAAAACGCACATCACACATGAGCACGAACAAGCACACATGGATGTTCTACTCCTAGAACTATCCCAATCCACGCTCAAAACCTTAACCGCAAGCCTCATCCTATCCTTGGGACCTACAACCTGCTCCGATACCAAGTTGTCACACCCCGACCCAGAAAACCCATCCGGGCTGGGGCGTGAGGATTTCTATCACTATTCACATCCAAACTGGCGTGATATAAAGCGGAAAACACAGGTAATTTAAACAATTTAACTTCCAGGGATAAAGCTGTAATTCAATTAATAGAAATATCAAGTTGTACTGTTTAAACATTCGATACAAATTCTTATCAAACTCCTCCAAGGGAAAGATATTATATATGTAATCCAAAAATCCTCAAAAGATGTTTATAATATACAAAATCTATCAAAAGTACAACAATTCTTCCACAGCAACCTCAAGCGCCTCTAGAAGTCATCGCGGCGGCAAAAGTTGATCCCGCCGGCTCTACTGGAGAAGAACTGGCGCTTCCACCTACAAACGCAGCCCGGGTACGAGTGAGTGATAAGCTTAGTAGGGCTCTACTCTACGGGACACGGAAGGGAGGAAAACAACAACTGTGACGTCTCCCCGCTCAAGCCTAAGGAATGCCACGGGGTCCCACAACCCCTATCGATGTCCCAAGGGCTCCTGCGATGAAACCTCTCTCCTCAACAAGTTACCAGGAGGCTACGGAACAGTAACATGCAGGATCACCCTTACCCAAGCAGGATTCCCATGCCTTGGGGACCCACGTCGGGAACGCATCGACATCCATCCTTAGGACTTGGCATTGGGAAGACAACACGACCTCTAAACCTCAAAGTGAGTATGATCATAGCCAATTACATCATATCCTGGATAACATGAGATTCAAATTATACAATCACGCCCTAATCCTTACTACCCAGTCGCGGTCCTAATTCTAGATCCAAGCTACCCGAGAGCCTCGGATCGGCGATCAACCCATTGCTCGCCTAACCTGATATGCCTCTAATGCATACAGTGCATGAACCTATGCAAACATCTAACCTAGATGTCTCTATATCACACAATATCAATGATAAGTTCAACAGTTATACAATAGCCCTCGGCAATCACCGACAACGGGATAAGGTTCCACAATACCATGTTAGCTGGCACTCATAGCTAGCTAACGGCTAGGAAAACAATAAGCATTTAAAGTTACCATCCAACTGAGTATTTAAATGCGAGTCAAACCACAATTTCGTCCAAGGGTAAACGCACGACTCAATTCTCAATCCCAATCAAAATCCATCGAAAATCCCATGATAATAGCGTGCATGCTTCCTAACATGATTGGACATCTACCATGAATGAAGAACCCAACAGAGAAAGCCAGGAAACACTGTTCAAGGACTCATAGTCGATCCGACGGTCTACCGTGAGCCGTGGTCGATGCGACGGTCGATCCGACAGTCGACCGTGAGACCAAAAAGTCGGAAGATCACAAGGGCCGCCGTCGATCGGATCGACCCTGGGAAGCCAAAAAGGAGACAGAGCCTCACTGTCGATGCGATGGTCGATCCAACGGTCGATCCGACGGTCGATCCGACGGTCGATCCAACGGTCGATCCGACAGTCGACCATGAGGTGAAGTGGGAAAAGGTGAAGGACCCGCGGTCGATCGGAGCATCGACCCTGGGAGACCCAAAACGAGACAGAGCCTCATGGTCGATGCGACGGTCGATCGTGAGGCCAGGAAGAAGCGTATCAACTCTTGACGGTCGATCCGACGGTCGATCGTCAGGCCCAGTGCACAGTTCCTATGAACAATGCCAGAAGTCCAATTTCTTGGATTTAATCTACCAAAGCTTGTCGGAAAACGATGAAACTTTGTACACATGCGTAATAAATGGTGGGGAAGCTATTGATACGAAGAAAGCACGATTTTGATGGTTAAATCTCAAATCTAGGTCTAAACGGCCGAAAACCGACAAAACGGCGATAATACGAGAATCGTCCGATAAAATACGAAAACTAAGAGGTAGGGATACTCTAAGCAAGCTATAACACCCATGTATTAAGCTACACAGTAATCTACCATGTATTGCTATATTAAAAACACAATAAACCTATCCGAGGAGAACCCAATCATATGATCGGGGTAGAAACACCTACTTGATCAAGTAGGGCTGCTCCTCCATGTGTCCCCCAAGCTCGATCACCAAGATCTGTTCCTCGAAGCTCGCGACTCCAAGCCCTATCTCAACTGGTAGGAGAGAGAGAGAGACAACGACAGGGAAGGAGAGAAAGAGAAAGAATGAAAGAGAAGTCAGGTATTTATAGAGATCATAATCTGATCTCGGTCGTCCGATTCGATCTTTCCCGATCGAGCTCTGAGCTTCCGATCGGAGTCACCCTTAAGGTCCTAATTAATCACATAAATCGATCCAATGTCGTGTGTGCGTTACGCGGGTGTGAACTCGACTACCATGAAATTTATCAAATTGCCCCAGGGGTCACAAAAGCAATACGATCAACCTGATCGCACCCGACATGAAACCAAATCAACAGAAAAACGGCCCTCGACCCACGCGGTCGAGTCAGGTCAGAGGAACGGGTCCTCACATGAGGAGTCTACGATTGCTTCCTCTTCAAAAACTTCAACAACCGATCGTGGTAAGGGTGTTGAAGAAGCCGCTCCAGAGGCCCGTGGTGATGAGTCACCCATTCATCAGCCAATTGTAGCTAGTCAACTTCCTCCCACTCCTGGAGGACAACTTTCCTCCCAAGGCTCAGAAGCTCTATCGACGTCCTCGTCGAAGTCGTCTTATTCGCCATCGAGGTCCCGGAGGACGAGGCGGATGATTATGAGCAGATGTTAAACTTCGTCTCACTCTTCTCCGATAATTGGGAAAAATTAAAGAGTGAGATGCCTGCTCCTCCTGCTACAACTAGTCCTTCTCTACAAGAAATAAAGAATACCCTTGCTGGCTGTGTCCATGTTTTCGAAGACAATCTAGATGAGGCATCAGAATTGTGCCTTCAACAATTGGACGCAATAGTTTCTATCTTTCGTGAGGTGCCTTGGTCTTCTACTATTATATCGGCTGACGACTTGTTGGTTTTACTTGATACTAGGGACCAGGCTGAGTTTCTCCTTCGAAAGGCTGAAGCTACTCACCTAGAAATAGAGGCCAGTGGAGAGGAGAGAACTCAAAAGAGGGACCTAGAGCAACGAAGGGATCAAAGCATTGATCCTCTTTGTACTCTAGGTCAAGAGATTTTTGATCGTGATTCAAAGATTCAAGAATATGCCAAACAAGTTCAAAATTATGAATCTTTGATCGCCAAATGTAATGCTGAGATTGCTAAGTACGATTATGAGAAGGAGCTTTGTAGACTTGAAATGAAAAACTTAATCACTGATACTCCAGAAGACATGAAAAAATTCAAGGCTCTTCAATCTTCTGGTGCTAATATTCGTTGGGAGGCCGCTGTGGAACAAAAGAAAAACACCCGATTGGCATGGCGGTGGCATAAGGATAAACTCACAGAGATCTCCCAACGCCCGTCTTCTTCGCACTACTGTACATCTCATTTTCACTGTAAATGCCATTCGTGGCACTTTTGGAATGAATTATTTTCATGAAATAGCCTCTCCCTTTTTTTATATTTCAATGGTGTGTTTTTCGTGCTAGTTTTTGGCATGACGCGATAAGCCCATTGTGAGGACCCATTCCTCTAACCTGATCCGACCGCATTGGGTCGAGGATCTGGTTTTGTGGTTTGGCTCGGTTGGCCTTGGTTTGCGATCGGTTGATCGCATCGCTGCTTTTGGACCACTGGGGCAATTTGGTAAAATTGCGTCCTGGCAGTCAGTTTCACACCCGCATAGTGCACACATAGCCTTGGTTGATGTACGTGATTGTCTAGATTCAGTAGGAGCGTTCCTGATCGTCAGATCGGACGAGATTACGACGACATCACAATTTGGAGTCAAATCGGATTCAGTCCGATCAGTTGGCTCGTCTGAACCGGCTAAGCCACTTAAGTGACTTAACCCTCTTCTCTCTCTCTCTTTCTTTATTTTCCCTTTTTCCTCTCTTTTCCCTCTCCCTTCCCCTGCCTTCCCCGTGCCCTACCCCCTCCTCCTTCCTTCCCTTCTCTCTCCTGCGGCAACCCTCCTTCCTTCCCCGGCGACCTGGAGGCGGCGACGAGCGACGAACGGCTTCTCCTTCCTTCCCTTTCTCTCTCCCGCGACAGCCTCTCTTCCTTCTCCGACAATGACTGCGGTTGTAGGAAGACTCCGGCGGCTCTCCGACGAGCTGGAGACGGCGACGGTGACATGATGAATAAATTTTATATCTCGCATGTATACGAATCGGAGCAATCAGTATAGTAGCAGGACGAGTATCATACCCACAGAGATTTCTAAAAATTATTAGAGTGAAACGCTAAAGAACAGAAAAGAAAGAAAATAAGGAAGGGGAAATAAGAAATATGAAGTATCGAAAATGGATGATATAATAACGAAATAAGAAAACGATAGGAATATGATGGATGAATACTAAGGTTCCGATTTCACCATAACATCCTCATTCTATGCATTGAATCAATCAAAATCTCAGTTTAATTCCAAGGGTTCGTTCTTCCGATATGATGATCCGTTCGATCGCGGTCTTCACCAAGTACCCTCAATTAACCCTAGCTAATGAACCCATAACTAAGTGTTAACCAAGAATCCATTAAGCTCTTAAGAACAATCATGAACCAAGAATAGTCTTAGCTTGAACCCGGCTTTGACATAAACTCATTCATTCATAGATCCTGCAAGATTAGGGAATGAACCCTCGCCCAATCTCACATAAAACAATCTATAATACTTCTATTGGCCAGATAAAAGTATTTAAGATCTCAGTTATAATAATGAATGAAACAAGAAAAATAAACTGATTAAATAATCATGATCCAATAACATAGAATGATTCAGTTAGGGCTACATCGGTTCCTTAGCAAAGGGATTAGCCACTCATGTTCATGAAAACAGCCAAGATATTCATAAGAAAGATAAGAAAGAAAAACCCTCGATCTTCGTGCGGTCTTTTCCCCTCTTTTCGGCCTTCAAAACGCCTCCAATAGTGCTGGCCGACCCCCTTGATATGTCCTGGACGACTTCCTTAAATATGGGTAAGAAACCCTAATTTTATTTCAACCATTGGATCAAATCTGGTCCGTTCGTTTGCAAGTCGTCCGTAAAGAGATCGATCTTTTATGGAAAGAAGATCGATCTTTTCTTCCCAGATTGTGGTTGCGCCCGAGTCGGATCGATCCTTCCAGGGGTGTCGGATCGATCTGACTCAGTAGGATGGATAGTAGAATTGATCTAACTATGATCATCTGAAAAGCATATGTTCTGTCAGGATTTAATTCCCGAGTCCGATCGATCCCTCTCCAGGTGTGTGATCGATCTGACTCCCTGAGTATTTACTGTTTTGCCATCCAGACTGCGCCATTGGTACTAAAATTGCCGTAACTTCATCTAGGAAACTCGGAATCACGAGCCGTAAAATTCTCCAGAAACTAGACTTCAAGAGCTTTCCAACCATATATGGTCCATCATCTGGTTCTTCATGAGCAGGTACAGTTTAATCTTTCAATTTGATCCATGTAATCCTTTCAGCTTCTTTGCTTCTTTTTCCTGCATTTTCCAAACAACTATGTGAAGCAACATATAGATATAAAAATAGTAATAACGATGTTGAGTAAGGATAATAATCTAGCAATTGAGATAGTTATAAGACTGTTCAGAGTGCACTTTCATGCATTCATCATGACATAGGACGGCGGATCACGGAGGATTAGCAAGGATTGAAGCTTGTATTAGCGTTTAAGGTAGGGTTTCTACCTAAATCTTTGGATTAAGCTAGATCAAGGGTTTGGTTTGATTTTTTGTTGTTTTCTTTGTGATAATTAGTTCCTTAGAGCATGCTTAGTGACTGATTGAAACTTCATGCGATTTGATTTGGGTTTTATACGGATTTTTGGAAGTTTTTCTCGGATTTTCGTGGATGCTCTGTTCTTCAATGAAAAGTCGGGTTAAAGCTCGATTTGTGAGCTGTGTGAGCATTGTCTCGTGTAACATGAAAGTTGTAGATCATCGAATCTACTTTCAATTAACACTTGTTTCATGATTTTTAGATTTATATATGAATTTTGGTGAATGTTATACGGAACTGCTACGAAAATGAAATTAAGAAATTAGTTAGCTAATTTAATGGAATTTCGACCTTTGTTCAACCTGATCCTCGTGTAACTTATCCCAAAGGTTAATGAGGACTGTTTTAGGAGTTTTGGCTTTGATTGGAGAGGTTTTTGAGGTATTTATGCCTCTTTTCGCATTTTTGGCCGAAAGCCGAAATATGTGGTTTTCATCTATTTCCGCTTATCCGTTTGAATTGAATTTCGGGTAGATGTTTTTGGAAGCAAGTAATGAACGTGCATGTCAAGTTTCATATTAATCGGACGGACATAGTGAAACCTAGGTTATACCCTAATCTTGTCGACTATATATAATTAAAGCTTGACTAATCAATTGTGACTTGTCTGATTCATCTATAACCCTGAATTGATGTTCTTAGCAGTATACAATAGATACAAGTGTGATTCGATAAGTTTTGGGAGATCAATCCCTCGTTTTCTACACAGTTATTTAAGTTGCTAATCTTCTCGCTTAATTAGTAAATTGATTATGAAATATGATTAGTATCTATGTAATTTTTGGTAGAATGCTATCTATACATGTATTGCATACATTTATGTAGTTAAGCCCGTGTGGGGTTCATGGTTGAACCAAGGGAGTTATGCCCCTTGAGATGCTTAGATAATTGATTAGGACGAGGGTGTGCCCAAGTTAATGTGTTCTATAACTGTTGTGTATTATTTGGCCTGTATCCCATTGTAGAAATTACGGTTGACGGTTGTGGACGTCGTTATAATGCCAAATTTTGATATGTTGGGTGTTTGTTATAATTGCTTTGCTAGATAGATCTTTACTGCTTTAGACCCCTTGCTATGTTTATGGTTTGGCAAGCTGTAGGCTACACCTAACCCTGTATGTTATGATGTCATACTGTTGCATGCTTCTATTTCTGTATCTCTGTGCCTGAGCATTGCATGCATCTTGATTGCATTAGAAGCATTAAGGCTAGATGGTAGGCGATGGTTTCGATCGCCGATCCGGGGTTCTCGGGAGCCCGGATCTAGCCCTAGGACCAGGGTTTGGTTAATTGAGGATTTAGGCGAGATTGTGTTGATGTGATCATGTATCGTATTTGAGGACATTAAGTAGTTGACTTGAATCGTGGTTCTTGAGGTGTAGAGGTCGTGTCGTGGTTTCAGAACGGTGTGTTCTGTAGGGCTTACGCACCATGCTGTGTCCTACCTCCGTTGTTATGTTTCCCCGTGCATGGTGGATGAGGATGTGGTAGGCGGCGGGGTAGCGGCGATACACTCGCACTGTATCTTAGCCCATTGCGCTCACCACTTTGCTTCGCCGATAGGGTTGTAACCCTTGGGAATAGGGGCGGTGGTTGGTACAGGAGTTACCAACCCTGTGTCCGTACCCTGGAGTAGGCCGTGAGCGTAGAGAGAGTCCCCTTCACCCGTGATGAGACTCGACACATTTGCAGTTCCCTTTCCTTGAGTGTGCTATAGAGTAGAACCATACTGGGCATTGTTACTCACCCTACCTGGGCTACATCGGCGATGCAGGTCGATGCAGTTCCTTATTTCAGGTGTTCTTCTAGAAGATGGTGTGACATTTTGAGATGATCGAGGACTTGGAGCTTCAAGGAGTTTTTCTACAGCTCATTTACAATTTTAATCATTGATGTATAATCTGATGTATCCAAGAACAGAATTGTATGATTGTTAATTCAGCTGTAATTGAGAGATGTTATAATATTCTTTAATGTAATGATGTTGAAGTTCTAAAATTATAAAATGTACATGCTTCTTGTGTTATAATTATAAGGGAGATTCTGCCAAATTATTTTATGAACTGGAGGACTAGATGGTTTAAATTCACAGCAGTTATCTATCTGTACGCCTATTGATGATGTAAACAGGTTTAGGTGACTCACGCCTTGATCTGGATGGGTTTTTTGGGTCGGGGCGTGACACCCATAATGCGTATACTAAGGGTTCGTGCCATTTTGGTGGATAATCCCCCATCATTTTACGAATTATCCCTTTTAAGGTTTTGTTGGATGAATCTGCCTGCCCATTTGATTGGGCATAATATGGGGTTGAATTCGTAGCTTGGATGTCATAATCGCTGAGAAAGTTAACGACTTTCCGGCCAACGAAGGCTTGGCCGTTGTCTGATACTATAATCTTGGGGATTCCAAAACGACTAAGTATATTTTCTTTAAAGAAACGAATGACCGTTTCTTCGTTGACTTCTTTAGCATGAATCGCCTCTACCCATTTGGTAAAATAATATGTTGCCGCGAGTATGAAATTATGGCCTTTTGATGATGGCGAACCAATTTTTCCAATGATGTCGACTGTCACGCCCCGACCCAGAAAACCCATACAGATCGGGGAATGAGCAACCTAAACCTGTTAAATCATCAATGGGCGCGGAAAATTTTGACAGAGTTTCCTCTATAATTCTTACACAAGGAACCTGTACAATTTCTCATATTCCACCATAAATTCAAATACTTGATCATGAGGGCATAAATGAAAGATTTGCAGCTACTATAGCTATTACAGACCCAATTTGAGCATTTAGATAAAATCATCGTCGGTAATATCAAAATTAAAAGTTATACAATTTGTCCTCAAATAAGAAACATAAGTCTCCAAGGTTTAACTACATCAAATAAATATAAAATACTGAATTGAGCCCTCTAATCTGCCAACAACCTTAAAGTTCACCCGAAGTAGAAGCGCCTCCAAGAACTGATCCGCCTGGGACTACTGAAGTGGAAGGAGCGGCGCCTGCACCTGCAAAACGCAGCCCGGGTAGGGTGAGCATAAAGCTCAGTAGGGTTCTACTCTACGGAACTCTCAAAGAAAGGGGTAAACTGCAATAGTGTCGTCTCTGTCCAATCCTAAGGCAATGAAGAATAAGTCTGGACAAGGGTCACGCATCACCAAGCGCCCCTCTACAGATCAGGGAAGGACAAGGGGCAAGTGCACCTCCCGTGCACTCCCACCTCTACAACCCTTAACAGGATAACATCCACTGCCCTTAGCGATTGACGCAGAGAACGACACGACCTCTACACCTCAATACCATAAATCAAAGGAGCATATATAGGTTGCAACCTCGATCAACACAAGATCATATGCACACAATCTCGCCCTAGTCTTCCTACCCATACCTCGCTCCTAGAGCTAGATCCCGAGCTACCCGAGCCCTTGGATCGGCGATCGAGCCCATCGCCCGCACCTAGCCTTAATGCTTCTAATGCATACAACATGCATGAGCCTATTCAAGCAACTAGGCCTATGTGTCTCTACATATCGATTCATCAATCACATGTCCAACAAGGTATAGCATACCTATAAGAGAGGTTAGCATACAAGAATAAGCAAAGCCAAGTACAGCATTCACATATCCCAATTGTATAATCTCATTCAACACAGACAAAAGAGCACACCTCCGGCCCAATGAGATCGAGACATTTCCACAAATAAAATAGAAACGGGCACACCGCCGGCCCTAGGCTTAAACATGCTACAAGAGGTTGCAATTGGATAATAGGCAGGTGATCATAAACATGTGGACATTAACACTGAGTTACAGGATTAGTACAGAGAAAGGAACATATTACTATGTTCTACAATTTACATGCACAAACATGATTGAGATATATTTACCAACTCATAGAGAATTAGAGGAATGATCACTTGGCGGAATAACATTAGGCAACAACCATAGAACTCTTCCATGATGTAAAAGCACTCGATGGGAAGAGGAAGAGAAAAAGAAGGAAGGGTTATCAGCCACGAGTATGAAACATAGTTCCCCTCTCTACGGGGTGTAGCAGCAGCTGGGAGGGGAACTGAGAGTTCTCCCCAGCTGATCCTAAGCCTCACCAATGATCAAGAAATTAACTGAAGCACTTAGTGTATGCTATGGGATTTAGTTACATTAATTGCTTACAAAGAGATGATGCAGATACACAAGTAAGAATTTCTGGGTTTAAGGATGGATTGTCATGCTCTAAAACAGAGAACAGCATGAGAGATGCTTCACTTGCGTGCACTAAACCAATACATGATCTGAAACTTAGCATAAACACAGCAATATGTCAAGTTACATCAAACGGGGACAGGCTTACATCAGTAGGAGGTGAAGAACTTTGCACTTGAAAATAAACCATGTAGGAGGAAACCCAGCAGATGGGGGAGTAAACTAGGAGCCACGAAACAGGGGGATGAAAATGGGAAGACACAGGGGAGGAGGAAATCCAGCAATCCAGTAGAGAAGAGGATATCATGGCATAGGGACTCACTACATGTCACAGCAAGGCATGGCATAGCTTTAGCATCGTCTGGACAGACGAGGAAGACCACTGGAGAACAGGGCATAGCACTAGGGGGAAAGGAGAATACTAGAGCATAGCAAAGCATGAAAATGAATCACAACAGGGGGAAACTAAGCACCACAGAGGCTTGAAAACAGCAACATAATCAAGATCAATCGCAGCGAGGGAAAAAAATAGAGGAATCGGAATCCTAGCACCTCAAGAAATCCATGGTAGCAAGGAAAAAACAGAGGAAATCCCAAGCATTCGAAACCCATTCCTAAGGCCTAACCCAAGGTTAGGGTAGAGATCCCTACCTTTGGGCGTCGAGATCTCGTCCTTCTTCTTCTTCTTCTCCGGTCGTGGTTGTCGTCCCTGAGCTCGCCGCCAGTCGTCGCCACCTCTCTCCGTTGATCGTGGGTCATCTCCGGTTGTGGTCACAGAGCTCGCCTAGCCCTCCACCGTTGCCGTGGACGCCGCCTCTAGCTCCTTGGTCGGCCGCCGCCACCCTCTTCTCCAGGGGCAAAGCCAGAAAATTTTATCTGGGGGGGCAGATTGTACCTTAAGTACATATTTCTTAAAACTCCATCAAATACAAATATCTTTAACAGTAATAATATTTATAGAAAATCATAAATTATATAAAAGTATAGAACTAACTACAAGACTATGCGAGTAAAATGTAATTAACTGACCTAAAAAAGTTTTCCTTCAAGCATCCAAATGTCGGCAACATGCTACTATCTACACATAGAAAAAGATGTCATCAAACAATGATAAATATAAATACTTAAAGTAAAACCAATAGAATAAATATTTCTTTACATAAAATTACCTTTTATAATTGTCCTCAATGAGTTTTCATATTTTGAAACCACTGGATGATTTTCTCATTGTCAATGCTATCAAAAACATCACTTTCAATATATGTAACCAAGCAATCGTTGAACCAGTCATCACTCATTCGATTCCGCAATCTATTTTTCACAATATGCATAGGGGAAAATGCTCGCTCAACAGTTGCAGTTGCAATTGGTAAAATCAGCGACAATTTCAAGAGCAAGAAAACCAACGGATATACTGTATCTCTTCCTGTCTCAACCATTTTTTTTGCAAGCTCAGTTATGCCATTCAATTCTAGAAACTCCTCACTAGAGTGCATATCCATAATATAAGTCTGGAGTTGATTGTCGAGAGCCATAAGATCCACCTCTGAAAACTCAACGGGATAAAATCTTGCAAGTCGAACCAATTTGGATTTGTCAAAAGATGAAAATGAATCTTTTGGATTTAGAGAAGACATGCATAGCAACAATTCTGTATTCACTTCATTCAATCGATTATTCAACTCTTGAAGCTGCATATCAATTACTGTGTAGAATAAATCAATACGATAATGACGATCATATGTGATATCTTCACCCTTTCGGCGCGATCGACCACGAGGTACATACTTATCATTCATACAAGGAACATCAATATCATAATGTTTACAAAATGAACATACTTCATCGATTTGAGAATCCCAACCTTCATTTCTCATATTCTGTAATCTCTCCTTTGATATTCTGACAAGATTCATAGCATTTACAATATCTTATTCTTTTCTCTGTAGTGCTTTTGAGAGTTCATTTGTAACTGCCAATATATTTTTCATCAAATGCAAATCAAATATGAACTCAAAAGAATATAACAAATCCAATAAAACACCTGCATCAACTCGTTGTTCAAGAGTTGTTCCATCACCTTTCACAATCTGAAGAACTTCAATCACAGAAGAATACGAAGCAATCAAGCTTAGCAATGTACCATAATGTGAACCCCAACGAGTATCACCTGGCCTTTTCAACCTAGTCTCTTGATTCAGACCTCGTCCAGTCACAAGTTCACCACGAGCAATTGCCTCAAGAACTTTGGATTTTTCTTTATCTCGTAAAAGATCTTTTCTTTTACATGATGCTCCAACAATATTAACTACTCTCGAAATTGAAACAAAAAGAGTAGCGATTTGAAAATGATTTGCAACAGTATCCACAAGAGCTAATTGTAGTTGATGTGCGAAGCAATGAATTGAATATGCATACTCATTTTCTTTCAAAATAAGAGCTTTTAGACCATTGAATTCACCTTGCATGTTACTAGCACCATCATAGCCTTGACCTCGTAGTCTTTTAATGCTTAATCCATATTTGGAAAATAGTGCTTCAATTGCTTTCTTAAGTGAAAGAGCTGTTGTATCACTAACATGCACAACTCCAATAAAACGCTCTATTACAGAACCATTCTTATTTACATATCTCAAAGCGACAACCATTTGCTCTTTGATAGAAACATCTCGAGATTCATCAATCATAATAGAAAATAATGAATCTCCAATGTCAGTGATAATAGCATTTAATGTTTCAATTGCACTAGCACAAACAATATCTTTTTGTATATTAGATGCCGTCAGCTTCAAATTTTCAGGAGCATTTTTCAGAACAACACTTTCAATCTCTTTATTATTTTCAGCCAAAAATTGCAAAAGCTCTAAAAAATTCTCTCTGTTACTTGATTCATCTGATTCATCATGGCCACGAAAGGATAATCCTTGTCGAAGAAGTAACCGAATGCACTTGATGGATGCAGTCAAACGGATTCTATAATCCACCTTTGCTTGCTCTGATTGTTTATGGAGAAAAGTCTCAATATGTTAATCTTGATTCAACAAATTTTGACACATTGTGTATGCTTGATTATGAGCACTATTAGGCCCTCCTACGTGTATACGAAACTTTTCTTTTTTTTTCCAATTTGTAAAACCTTCAGTAATAAAGGCGTCACCGCCACCTTGCTCTCCAAAATCCTATTTAAAGAGATAACAATGCAAACAGAATGCAGCATCTTTTGATACACTATATTCCAACCAACTTCCAAACTCATTGAACCAACAAGGATTGAACCTTCGATATGCATTTCCTACTTTTTTCTGAGGAAAAATATGTTGACGAGGTTGACAAGGTCCTTTTTGTAGATATGCCCTACGAATAGAATCACGATCCTTAAGCGGATAGTCTGTAATCTTAGGTCGCAAACCAGGATCCGTTGGAAGATCTGCTAAGCTAATATCTGATGTAAGATTATGAGTTCTCTTGGCACTAGGTTCTGCTTCATTATGCCCAACATCTTCTACTGTAGGAGGTGATGGATTTGGCTTTCTTTTAATTACAAATCTATCCATAATAGACAGTTTAAAGTAGAAGAAAATGTTAAGTGAGATAGAGATCACAATTGATCTAAAAGAAATCTTATTTAATAGAAAATCAGATGATAAAAACCAAATAAATCATACAAACGAATCAACCAAAGCTACTAATCCAAAAGATTCAATGCTTGAAGTATCTCTTACCAGAAACTATGGAGGTAGAGATGTTGAAATCTACAACTCAATTGATAATTGATGAGGGCTTGAATAATTGAATAGTTGAATAGTTGCAGACTTGCGGATGCAATTGGCAGCTGCCCCCTTGCCCCAATAGCTTAGCCCCCGTATGGCCGTATACACCTTAGATTAGAAACTAATAAAAAAAACCCTAACGGGTCGGATCATGAGTATTAGATGGATTAGTGCAACCCATGTCAAGTTCTGCCGGCCAAAATATAGATGAGTGCAGTGAAGGAACATCTTTTGTACCAGGAAGCACTGTAGACACAGATAGACATATATAGATGACATCATGATAGGTCCAATTAATTGATGTTTGCCCATAAAAAGGCCACTGCATTCATTGTACTCTTTATAGGCTATTCTTCATAAATTTTTTTCGAAAATTCAGGGGGGGCAGCTGCCCCCCCTTGCCCCTTAATAGCTTCGCCCCTGCTCTTCTCCCTCCAGTCGAGTCGCCGCTCTCACTCTCTCTCGTCGCGTTGTAACCCAGGCACGGTCTCGTGGAAGGGAGAGAATAGTTGGGTTAGGACTTAAGTACACGGGTTACTTAAGTCCACGGCCGTTCGATCATCATCAAGTTGATCACAGCCGTTCAGGTCTAGATCTACTTGATCAAACCCCGATCTTCAGATCCATGGCACTCCTATGGGTATACTCAAGCACATACATCATTACAGGGCTATGTGTGTGCTACGCGTGTGAAACCAACTCCGTCAAGGGTAATTTACCAAATTACCCCCGGAGCCGCAATGATCAAAGGAGATCGCAAAGCAAGGCCAACAAAGCCAGACCCTCGACCTATGTGGTCGGACCGGATTGGAGGTACGGGTCCTCACATCGACTGCCCAACAACGAAATGGCCAAGATTTAATTATTAAGGCCATTTCTTTCACAGGAGCTCTCTGGATAAGGCCATGTTCCTAGCACCTTATGCACCCTTTAGCAAACTGAGCACTCTTTGCTCATCTTTGGCCAAAATAGCGATTTTGTATCAATACCCATTTCATCTTAATTCCTGATTGATGTGCACCGCATACACCTTGATGCACTTCTCCCATCATGATCTTTGCTTCATGTGGGCCTAAGCATCACAGCAGTACACCATTAAGCCTCTTCTTGTACAACACATCTTCTATTAATAGGAAATTAATAGCCTTCAATCTTATTGCTCTATTTGTCTTTGTAGCACATCCTTATAGGTAATCAATAATTGGTGTTCGCCAATCGTTGGCGTCATTATCTATGTTGCTTATGTTTACCTCTTACCTCCAATTTTTCTTTGTTTCGTTCGACGACAGAGCTTATTGTGCCAGTCTTATATACCTGCTCCATAATCAATCCTTTTGGTGATTTATACCCGGATGCAACTTGGGCCAAATCATTAGCTTTCTCATTTTGTAATCGAGGGCTATATTTTATTTCCACTTCTTTGAAATGTTCTAATTTCTCTAAGGCTATTTTGTACAGCGAAAGAAGTGCATCGTTCGTACATTGATATTCGCCTGTTAGCTGATTGATTATGAGTTACGAATCTCCTTTTACCACTAAGTTTTGCACATTCATTTCCCATAATATCTCTAAGCCACTTATAAGTGCTTCATATTCTACCTGGTTATTGGTGCACCAATGGCTAAGCGAAAATGAGTACGAAAAAGTTTGGCCATTAGGGGCCATAATAAAAATTCCAAGCCCTGCTCCATTTGTTGTTTTTGATCCGTCAAAATAAAATATCCACGGAGCTATGGATATAAATCCTATATCTGCTATTATTTCTTTTGTGATTTCTTGGTAAGGATAGTCTGCTAAGAAATCAGCCAACACTTGGCTTTAACAGATTTAAGTGCTATGAATTGTATGTCAAACTCAGATAAAGCTAACACCCATCTACCAATTCATTGGTGCAATATTGGACGGGAAAACATGTACTTCATTATATTGAATTTAGATACTAGATACATAGTTACAGGCCTTAAATATGCCCCTTGATTTCATGCATATGAAGTACAAAGCCAAACATGATTTTTCTATTGCAGAATAACGGGTCTCATATTCATGCAGTTGCCTGCTGAGGTAGTATATATATGACCCTCTCGTTCCCATGCTTATCTTCTTGGACCAAAACTCCGTCGATTGATGTTTCTTCAATAGCAATATATACTTTTAAGGGTTCACCATTCGTGGCGATGCCAACGCTGGTGGCTTTGTCAGGTATTCTTTGATCTCCTCAAAGGCTTCTTGATGCTTCTTCTCTCAAATGAAATCGTCCAAGTTCTTGAGCCTTAGCAGAGATGAAAACACCTTTGTTTTTCCTGCACAATTTGAGATGAATCGCCTTAAAAAATTTACTAATTTCCCTAAAAACTGTTGCAGCTAAGATGGACTTAGCTTTATTTGTGTCCAATTCAATTCCTCTTTGATGGATGATAAATCCTAAAAAATTTCCGGATGCTACTCCGAAAGCACACTTCAAAGGATTTAATTTTAGCCTATACTTTCGCATTCGCTCCAGTGATTACCTTAAATGGTTAAAGTGTTGCATCCATTTATTGGACTTAACCACTAGGTCATCTACATATACATCGACGAAATCGCAGATCATATTATGGAATATTAAGTTCATGGCTTGATGATATGTAGCTCCAGCATTTTTTAAGCCAAAAGGCATGACTACCCATTCGTAGCTGGCTAAAGCCCCTGGATAGTGAAAAGTTGTTTTAGCGATGTCTTGCTTGACTATATATATCTGATTGTAACCAGAATAGTCGTCCATAAATGAATATACCTCATGACATGTGGTTGAATCTATGAGAGAATCAATTGTGGGCACTAGGTACTCATCCTTGGGAGTAGCTAGATTAAGGTTTCTAAAGTCTATGCATATTCTAAGTTTTCCATTCTTTTTCATAACTGGCACGATATTAGAACGCCAGTCCACATATCTGGTTGTTCTAATGAACTTAGCATGCAGAAGACGCTCTATTTCTTTTTTTATTTCAAGAGCAATGTTAGGGGCAAATCGTCTAGATGCTTGCTTATGAGGTCAAAACCCTGCCTTTATAGGTAGCCTATGTTCTACTAGGCTTCTATCTAGACCAGGCATTTTGTGGTATTCCCATGCAAAACAATCTTTGAATGATTTTAATAGCGAAATCAACTCACATCTGGTATCAGCATCAACAGCTTGCTGATGAAAGTGGGGCGATGTTCTCCTTCCTCGCCCAAGTTGATTTCTTCAAGGGTGTCATGTGCTTGGATATATCCCAGTTTGCCTTCTGGTCGGCTCTGGTATTCAAGTACTTCTGCAATTTCTACCTCATAGAGGCAATCAATTTCGTTGGCTCTAATATGGGTTGCCCCTCCTTGGGCAAGTAAATCCCAACGATAGGTCAAGAGTTTGGCCTTTAGGGCCGTCAATGCGGCCTTTTCTTTCGTAGGCTCAATCATGTCGCCTATTGGCTGGTTTTCGGCCGACAATTGAGCTCTTGAAGGCCATTACATTTGGTCTTAATTGATTAAAGAGCTGAGCAATGTCTTGGTGAAGGTTTGGGTCTTCATTTTCGAAGATAGCAAGCAATTCTTGGTTCATCTCCTCGAATATGATGGGGCCAAAATTCTCATCGTACAAAGAAGCTTCTACGGCATTCAAAGCCATCGCAAAGGGATGATGATCGGCTTCGATAACATCTACCCTATCATCATCGTTCCAGAAAATTAGAGACTGGTGGAGTGATGAAGGGATACACCATGCGGCATGAATCCAATCGTGTCCAAGGAGGACAATGTTATTGTTTGGCCCATCAACAATGAAAAAGGCCACTGTTTTCTTACTGCTCCCAACAGTTAATTCGAGAGGCAAGATACCTTTCAATGGGACCACCCCCTCAATGAAGCTTGTGAGAACTACTTCTGTGGGTAGCAAATCATCATCTTTCTTCACGAGCTACTTCATTAGTCTGTATGGTAAGGTATTAACAGCTGCTCCATTATCCACGAGTACCTTTGATATAGGTACCTCATTGATTATGGCTTTAATGTAAAGAGGCCTGAGGTGCTTTGTCATCCTCTCGAGTCGTCTTTCGAAGACAACCTGATTTTCATTTTCTGGAGGAGTGCAATAGACATCATTCATTTCCAACGGTTGCTTTCCATTTTCCTTTGGTTGATTGCTCCCAACAGATGAATCACCTGGTTCACTATTGCTTGGAGTGTTATATTGCTCTGCACCTCCCCGTCCAGTAGGGCGAATAGTATGGGGCTGGCTATCCACCTTTTCGTCCCCCCATCTAATAGGGTGAATAATAATGGGAGGTTGTGACGAGGGACACCGGTTTCGTGCCATTGAAGTTGGTACCCTTCGTTTGATAAGAAGGTCTCCGTAAGAGACCAAATAGTCATACCTACAACTTGGTTCCCCTGTAGATCCAACATTGGGATTACCCTCTTGATAGAGTTGCCACAGTAGTTGTCCTGTAGATATTCACCTGCGAGCAACTTCTACCTCAACTGGAACTCTTTCTTCTATTTCGATTATCTCTGATCCTTGTACAGTATCTTCCTCACTGGCTGTCATCTTGGCCATTGCCTCGCTAGACTCATTTGGTGGTGTTAGCTTCATTGACGCTGATTGGGGGAAGAACAATGAGCCCAGAGCATTTGACATATCATCGGAGGATTCCTCTTGCTCTTCTCCGGACCATGATTGGTCACTCTTGTTTCCATCATGGTTGCCAAAAATAAGTGGCAACACATAATTTTGCGCCACTACTGGCGGCATGGAACCAAATTGCAGTAGCATTGGCTCCTCTTACTCATCATCATCATCGTTATCCTTGCTTCGATTGAATATTGACTGTGAATCAGTCTTGGAGTCTGAGGTTTCCACCTCGTCTGTGGATTCTTCTTCTTGTGCCTCCATCTTGGTCACTTTCTCGGCGAACAACTATCTTCGTCGCATAGTTTGGCCATACTGCTTCTGGTATCGCCTCAATTGGGTTCTTGTCATGTCTTCAACGGGTACTGTCTTTTAATTTCTGTTGGAAATTATACCTATGCCATGTATTTGGCGTAGGTGGCTTTGGTTTGTAGGTTCTTTGGGGATAATAGGGCTTATATGGAGCTCTTTGCTCCGGCATGCCCACGATCTCACTTCAGAGACGAGGCCTTGGTGGCTTGCCTTGCTCATTTCAGGATGCCATTTTCCGGACCTTTGGTGTTTCGATCTCTTTCTTGCATTTCTGACATAAGTTTTGGTGTTGATGGCCTTGGCTGCTTTCACCTTTGATCCTTGAGAAGACATTAGGACGTTTTTGTCGCGCCCCGACCCGCGTAGGCCCAACCGGGCCGGGCGACGCGAAGCGGAACTTAACCTACTACGGAAATTTTGGTGAGGTTTCCCTCTAATCGTAGTGGTTATCCTAGTAATTCTTAAACATCCTTTATTAACAAATATTACACACCCAAAGACTGAACTGATATAATATTACAAATCCTCAAACAGGGAAATTATATATTTATCACTCCCGTAGGAGACTATCTATAACAAAAAGGTATAAAACTGTAAAGATCGCCACCTCTCAAGCACCGCCAGATGCCGCCACGTCATCAAACATCGGCCCGGTAGGGGCGACAGAAGAAGAGCTAGCGCCAGCACCTGCAAAACGCAGCCCGGGTAGGAGTGAGCACTAAGCTCAGCATGGACACTACACTACGACACTCACAAGGGAGGGAACACAACAGTGTCGCCCTCAAGCAGAGGTTGGGTGTACACAGGGGTCCCACAACCCCACCGCGTGTCCTTAAAAGGAGACTCCAGTCATGTTCTCCAGTCGGACTGGTCACATACTGGGCCGCCCTCAGCGAGGCAGACCAACACTGCCATCTCACTAGCAGGAACCCGACTCTGCTAGGCGGGCAACCAACACCGCTGAGTAGGCACTACCTCTACCCATGAGACAATGAACCAGACACCGGCTACAACTCAACACTCGACTCAAGGCCGATACGACCTCTATAATCATCAAGCAACATTTATTCAGGTCATCTAACCCTATCATCGAAAACGACTGAATACTACAAATCGAGTCTTGGACCAAGCTACCCGCAACGGTCCTAGAGCTAGATCCGGGCTACCCAAAAGGCCCGGATCGGCAACGCCCTACACAGATGCAACTAATGCACAACACAATGCATGTATGAACATGCGCAGGGTAATACAGATAAACATGCAACAGTATGTGATGATATACAATAACAAGGTCTGGGCACGGCACCCTACCGGCCCGGGGTGGTGAACAGATAAATAAGGTCTAAGGACTGCTGCAGTGGTACCATCACCAACTTCCAGCAGTCTACCACAAACCTGCACTGGGAAGCAGCCCCGCAAACAACAGCTCACAGATATCACAGATAAATCCCTCGGCGCATGCCGACATGCGAGGCTAAGGAAAGCTGTAGGGCTACCCGCCCGTTTATTCTAAACATCCCGGGAGTCATTACTCCCCCGGTTCACCATTGCCCTATTATAGGGCTAACATGCTTAACATATGTACAAGGTATAAAGCGGTAAGAAAAACCGACATACCAAGCCCCGCGGCCAAAAACCATGAAAAATCCTCTCTGCCAATAAAGGATCGATCTTTTCCTAAGAAAAGATCGATCTGTTAAGTAACAGTGAGCTTCCCTCACTATCGAGCCAAGGAAGATCGATCCTTCCTCCTAGGAAGATCGATCTTTCTTGAGACAGAGGGCACCCTTCTTGTCGCGCCAAGAAAGATCGATCCTTCCTCCCAGGAAGATTGATCTTCTTCGCGACACAGGGTATCCATGCTACCCAAGACCCAGGATCGATCTTTTCCAAGCAGAGTATCGATCCTTCATCGGGCGCAGCATGACCAACCTAGAGGGATCGATCTTTCCTCAAGAAGGATCGATCCAGATGGGTTCACCGGCGTGCTTCCGACGAGGAATACCGCCGGAAGGTACATCCAAACTTAACGAAACTCTGGGATCTGATAGATCAAGATCCCACGAGTCCAAAACCGGTTAAATCACGTAAAACCAACATGTGTATCTACAGATCTAAGCCAAGGAACACAATCAAATCGGAAACTCCAAAAACCCAGAATAAAAATAGGTAGGAATCCCTACCTAAGCAAAAGCAGCTTAAATCCAAGCAGCTAGGCCTTGGATCGTCCTCAAACGCCTTCAAAAATCGCAAGATCCAAGCTCAGATCTCCGGATTTCAAAAGGGATTCAAGGAAGAAAGTCTCGTCTGCTTTATAGGCAAACGAACCGACTTATGAATGATCGATCTTCCCCTAGGCAAAGATTGATCCTTCATGACGATGGCACTTGACTTTCTGGCACAAGAAGATCGATCTCTTAGCTAGAGAAGATCGATCCTTTTTGTGCTGAAAGCTAACTTAGGCAAGAACTCAAGCCTAAGTCCGGATCTTTCGATCCCGGGTCCCACTAACCGTTCTAACCAAACATTACTACAAACACGGTCAGTGTGTGCACACGCAGGTGTGAAACAAGCCGACAAGGCGCAATTTACCAAATTGCCCTTGCGGTTCACGACGAGCCACAGAAGTAGAGGGACGGGTCCTCACAGTTTTTCATCCTCATCTGATCGGCTTTCGCCCATTGGTGTGTCTTCATCCAGAACTAACTTAAACTTTGCCAGTTCAAGTTTCGTCACATCTGCTTCTGATGCATTGACTCTATTGCTGGGAAAGGGTTTTTATCTACCCCCATCGTTGGCTCCTTCTTCGAGAAGTCGATCCTTCCGCCATCGATGGCATCCTGCAAAGCATTACGGAAAACAAGACATGCATCAGTGTTATGAGTCCATGCATTATGCCATTTACAATATTTTTTCCTTTACTTTGTTCTTTTGTTGGGAAGGTATGAAGGTCCAAGAGGGGGGTGAATTCGACTCGTTTCGAAAATCTAGTTTAATGAAAAAACCAGGTAGGAGAGAACTAACACTTTAAATGCCTGTAGATGAAATGAAACTAAAGCAAAAGGCATGCAAGAATACAATCAAGAGGGTTAGAGAGATGGCACTGATTTTATAGTGGTTCGACCCAACTCTTGGTCTACGTCCACTTCTCTCAAGGCTCCCCTTGAGGTTCCACTACTTGCAAATCCCTTACAAGCTTTTTCTCCAAGCTTCCTGGTGCTTGGTGACCATACACTCACAGCCACTTCCTGTTGAATAACTCTCAAGTACCTCTTCACATTTGAAGGAGGTTTACAAAGGTTGTAGCACAAAAGAGAATAAGTAGAAAGCTTTTCTAAAACTTGGTCAGATGATCTCAATAATAATGATGAAAGTTCTGGCAAGTTTACATCAAGGAACTACTTATATTTGGGCTTCAACCAGCTCAACAAGGAGCTCCAACGGCTCTCTGTAACTCTCCAACGGCTAGTTTTTTACTCTGCGCGTTGCTGGCGATCGATCCATGCATCGTCTGTCACGTATAAAAACTCAGTCTTTTTGCTCGACGGTCGATCCACGCATCGTTCGTCACTCTCACGGTCGACCGTGACATCGACTGTCACATCGTCCGTCAGCCTCTGTTGAGAGAATCATTACCCAGGGTCGATGCTCGGATCGACCGTCGCTCCTCTACTTTTCTTCATAAATGCGCCACGGTCGACCGCCGCATCGACCGTCGCATCGTCAGTCAGGCTCTGTCAAGAAAAATGCTTCCCACGGTTGATGCACCGATCGACCGACGCTTATTCACTTTTCTTCATTAATGCACCACGGTCGACCGCCGCATCGATCGTCAGGCTCTGTGAAGAAAAACGCTTCCCACAATCGATGCACCGATCGACCGTGAGCCAATAACGCATATTGCCAAGTAGGGTTCATCCAACGTGCAACCCCACGGTCGATCCATGGATCGACCGTCACATTCCCACGGTCGATCCATGCATTGACCGTCAGTACAAAAATGACTTAAATATTGAATTTAAGATTTCCAATTAAAGGGGTAATAAATATTAAACATGTATTTATCATTTAAGGTCTATTAGCATCATCAAAACAAGGTTAGGATCAACAATCTCCCCCTTTTTGATGATGACAATCCTTTTAAATGTGATGATAAAATATTTTGACTCCCCCTTAACTAATGCATCCTTTTCTTTCAAGAATTGTGTTCTAAAGTGAATTTTCAAGATGCACATAAGTCATATATCTCTAAAATGATATTAAAAGTTCCATTCAATATATATTGATATAATAGTTTGGATTTTAGCATGTTCACTTCTTTTCAATAATAACATTTAAGCTTTCATGAAGTGATTTCATATTGAATATTGAGATTATAGCATTGTACTAATACATCATAACAATATCCAAACACATTTGCATTTCATTCAAAAGATTCCAACACTTACATACAATACTTTCATTCAAAATCATTTGGAAAACTTTGGATTTACAAAAACTTTCATTTCGAAACAAGGTTTTCCGAAATACAAGAGATATGAAATGTAGAAATGTAGAAATGTAGGGCTATTGTTCAACATTCATTCATCACACTTTTTCTCCCCCTTTGGCATCATCAAAAAGAAGTAAGAAGGATGAAGAATTAGGATCAATCAACTGAAGGAGTGGTAGGTGGGAATTCAGTCTTGATGTAGGCGAAAATGTCTTCAAGTTGCTTAGACATCTTGGCTTGATCTCCGGTGATTGTTGCTTGGGAAGTCTTGATGTCTCCTAAACTTACTTCCATTCTTCCCATCCTTGCTTCAAGCTCATCAAGTCTTTGTGCCGTGTTGCGACGAGCTCGACTACTGGAAGATTCTCCTTGATATCCTTCAAGTAAAGGTTCTCCCCCTAAATTTTCCTCTTCATGCTCTTCTTGATGCTCATCTTCTTCATCTCCACTGACATCAGGCCAACCGAGGCCTAAAGCTCGTTTGGCGGCCTTCATCCTTTTGTAGGTAGACTTGTTGAAGGGTTGAGAAAGGGGTTCTCGTTCATCAACGGCTAGGTTGAGGGTAAGGGCTTGGAAAATTTTTGTTAGAAGCCCCCAAAAGGAAGTGATTGCCTAGCATTAAGATTAAACATCTTCTTGATAAGGAGATAACCTAGGTTAAGAGGCTTCTTCCTAACCATGCAAGAAAGAACATAGGCATGGATGGGCTTCAAGTGATCATGATGGCCAAGCTTAGGAAAAAGGTTTGTTCCTAGGAAGAGGGCAAGCTCCCTAAACTGCTGGTGTAGGCTATTTAACTCTATAGGGTTTTTCTCAACTAGGAGAGCCTTAAGGATTGTCTTTCTCCCTTGTTTATCCTTATCAATTCTATTGAGATCCTCATAAGAAGTAAAGTATATGCACTCTCCTTGATTTGGTGCATCTAGTAACTCATTCAACCATTCTATGGTAATTTTGAATTCATTTCCATAGATGTAGCTACTTAGGGCCACACAACCTTCATCATCTATATCCTCAGTCATATTGCAATAAAAATATCTAACCATTTCGGGATAAATGTACTGAGGCATCTCTAAGTATTTGTTCCAACCCATATCAGTGAAAAATTGTTCAACTACATGTTTCTTTCTTATAGGCAATTGTAGAGCTCTACTGGAGACAACAAATCTATCCTTAAATTCAGGCCAGGAGTTATACCTATCCTACTCTAGGAAGAGGTAGTCGTCGTAGGAAGGAGTAGGTGGAGGATTAGATGAAGAACCGCCTTGCAAACCTTTGGCTTTCTTCGTCCAGGGTGGTTTCTTTGCTGCTGCCGTCTTCCTTTTCCCAACTTGACTTGGTTCCTCAGGTGGAGGAGGGCCGGCATTCTTGGTACGAGGCATGGTGCACTGGCTGGTTAGGGTTTTGAGAGGGGAAGAGGAGATCGTGGTTTGAGAGAGAGGAGGAGCAGTGGGTTGCGGTCGTTTGAAGAAGTTAGGGCACGGTCGAACCAGGAGAAGAATGAAGGGTTGATCGGGAGTTATAAGGGGAGTTAGAGAGAAAATGATGAAAAAGTCCCTACTTAAGTTGTCACACAGTCCGTGGCGGTCGACCGTAAGAAGTTGGCGGTCGACCGTCGCAAACATTTTGTGTAAAAAAGCCATCACACGGTCGATCCAACGAAGTTGGCAGTCGACCGTCCAGTGCGAATGTACGCACGGTCGACGTCAGTTCCAGAAAGTGAGTTTTGAAATTCAATTTAAAATCATTTTTAAATCAAAACATCACAAAACTTTGCATGCACGTGTAACTAAATATAATGAGACAAAAATCACTCATCAATCATGATATTAACTTAATTTACCAAAATTTAGCATTCAAGTTGGATAAAGTATCCAATATTTGGAATTCTTCCTTTCCAAAGCTCATAAGGGGTTTTCTTCAAAATGGGTCTCAAAGTTACTCTATTTATCACATGGCAAGAAGTATTAATTGCTTCGGCCCAAAAATACTTAGGAAGATTATTTTCACATAATAAAGTTCTAGCCATGTCTTATAGGGTTCTATTTTTCCTTTCAACAACACCATTTTGTTGAGGGGTTCTAGGTGAAGAGAAGTTATGAGAAATCCCGTTGTCATTGTAAAACTTTTCTAGATGGGAATTCTTGAATTCTCCTCCATGGTCACTTCTAATGCATATAATGAGAATACCTTTATCATTTTGGACTCTTCTACAAAAGTTGGTGAATTCCTCAAAGACTTCATCTTTGTGTGCAAGGAAAATCACCCAAGTGTATCTAGTATAATCATCTACTAAAACAAATCCATATGAGCTACCACCTAAGCTAGTTGATTTAGTAGGCTCAAAAAGGTCCATATGAATGAGTTCTAGTGCTCTTGTGGTGAAAACTACATCTTTAGACTTGAAAGAGGATTTTACTTGTTTTCCTCTTTGACATGCATCACAAATCTTATCTTTCTCGAATTTGATCTTGGGAAGTCCAAGAACAAGGTCTTTTCGAGAGAGTTTGGAAATTAAATCCATGTGAGCATGTCCAAGTCTTCTATGCCATAACCAAGAATTATCATTTAAAGCACTAAGACATAGATCATCATGGCAAACAAGATCATTAAGATAAAATATATACACATTACCATCACGATGAACAACTAGTATGATTTTATCATTAATAGCATTCTTAACATAGCATTTTGAATTTTCAAAAATGACTTTGTTACCTCTATCACATAATTGACTAATGCTAAGCAAATTATGTTTCAAACCTTCTACCAAAAGAACATTTTCAATAATAGTGGAAGAGGTTTTACCAATATTGTCAATGCCAATTATTTTTCCTTTTGCATTGTCTCCAAAGGTCACCATTCCTCCATCTTTTGATTGGAAGGTTGAGAACATGCTCCTTTCTCCCGTCATGTGTCTTGATGAGCATCCACTATCAAGGTACCATCTTTTAGCCTTTGTGTTGGTCTTGATCTTGGATCTCATGCATTCCTACAAATAGGAGATCAAACCTTGATTTTTGGTACCCAAATCTTTTTGGGTCCATTTGCATTAGTACTATGCATAAGAGAAGAAGATGAATGTCTAGGTGCCTAAATTTTCTTAGCATTAGCATTCCTCATTAGATAGCAATTAGGTGCAATGTGACCTACTTTGCAACAATAATGACATATAGGTGTTTGTGTTACCTTGGGAGGATGAGAAGAAGCTTTAACAAAGTTTGTCTTCTTTTGGTTGTTCACCTTCCTAGGGTTGTAGCCAATTCCTTCTTTGTTTAAGGAGTTCCTTTGGCTATCAAGGATTTCATCTAACTTGTCTCTACTCTTCACGAATTTTGCTATAGTGATTTTTAAGTCATTTACCACAAGAGTGAGATCTCTCTTGGATTTCCTCAAGAAGATAAGTTCCCTTTGCATATCATAGTTTGTGTTCTTCAATATGGTGAGCTCATATTGAGTGTCCTTGAGTTCATCCTCAAGTGTGTCATTTGTGTCACAAGACTTGTTATCTAGCATACATTTGTTTTCTTTTTCTAAAGTTCCAATCCTATGCATGGCATCTACTTTTTCTTCTTCTACTTTCTTCAAGT
Source organism: Narthecium ossifragum (assembly GCA_963920575.1). Lineage (NCBI taxonomy): Eukaryota > Viridiplantae > Streptophyta > Magnoliopsida > Dioscoreales > Nartheciaceae > Narthecium > Narthecium ossifragum. The sequence goes on along the minus strand of OY986969.1, from coordinate 10,624,654 downwards.
CCTTACAAGTAGCATTAGCTAAAGCATGAGAAGCATAAAAAATTTCTTTAAATGCAAGCTCATCCTCTACCTCATTTTCTTCTTCTTCCTCATCTCCATGTACCATTAAGCATATGTTGGCTACCTCTTGTTCTTCTTCATCGGATGAGGTCTCCACATCACTTTCTCCCCAAGTAGCCACCATTGCCTTCCTATTATTGAACTCCTTCCTTGAAGGCTTCTTGAGTTGAGGGCAATCGGACTTGTAGTGTCCGGGTTTTCTACACTCATAACATATGATTTCATTTGAGTTAGAAGAGGTAGGATTGTACTTTTCACCTTTGAAGAATTTTTTTCTTGAAGAATTTCTTTCCTCCTTGGCGCTTGAAGATCTTTTGTATTCTTCTTGATATCATCGCCAACTCCTCATCGTCATCTCCATCACTTGAATCGAATGAGTCTTTGCTAAATGACTTGAAGGCAACCGTCTTCTTCTTTTTATCTCCCTCTTCGTTGCTTCTCTTCAAGTTCATCTCATAGGTCATGAGGGAACCCATGAGCTCATCCAGTGACAATTTTGATAGATCCTTGGCTTCTTCGATCGCTGTCACTTTAGGATCCCAAGACTTAGGTAGACACCTAAGAATCTTCCTCACAACCTCATTGTTAGCATAAATTCTTCCAAGAGATTCAAGCATATTTAATATGTTGGTAAAACGTGTAAACATCTCATTAATAGTTTCATCATTCTTCATGCAAAAGAGTTCATACTCATGTACAAGCATACTGATTTTTGACTCTTTAACACGACTTGTTCCCTCGTAAGTAACCTCAAGTTTGTCTCATATCTCTTTCGCTGATTTGCATGTAGAGACCCTATTGAATCCACTAGGGCTAAGGGCACAAAATAGAAAGCTTTTGGCCTTGGCATTAGTTTGAAGGTTCTTGAGGTCAATCGGGGTGTAGTCACTCTTTGTCTTTGGGACTTCTTTTCCATCAACAATTTTAGTAGGGATATAAGGTCCATCCTCTATTACTAACCAGGCCTCATAGTCTATTGACTGAATAAAAATTTCCATTTTTGTTTTCTAGTAATTATAGTTTGAACCATTGAAGTATGGTGGCCTATTAGTAGCTTGCCCTTCTATGTTTTCCATCTCTAGATAGGATCCTCTAAGGGTTGTTACACCACTAAAATAGAGACCTAGCTCTGATACCAATTCAAGGTCCAAGAGGGGGTGAATTGGACTCTTTTCGAAAATCTAGTTTAATGGAAAAACCAGGTAGGAGAGAACTAACACTTTAAATGCTTGTAGATGAAATGAAACTAAAGCAAAAAGCATGGAATAATACAATCAAGAGGGTTAGAGAGATGGCACTGATTTTATAGTGGTTCGACCCAACTCTTGGTCTACGTCCACTTCTCTCAAAGCTCCCCTTGAGGTTCCATTACTTGCAAATCCCTTACAAGCTTTTTCTCCAAGCTTCCTGGTGCTTGGTGACCTTATACTCACAACCACTTGCTGTTGAATAACCCTCAAAGTACCTCTTCACACTTGAAGGAGGTTTACAAAGGTTGTAGCACAAAAGAGAATAAGTAGAAAGCTTTTCTAAAACTTGGTCAGATGATCTCAATAATAATGATGAAAGTTCTGGCAAGTTTACATCAAGGAACTACTTATATTTGGGCTTCAACCAGCTCAACAAGGAGCTCCAACGACTCTCTGCAACTCTCCAACGGGTAGTTTTTTACTCTGCGTGTTGCTGGCGATCAATCCATGCATCGTCCGTCACGTATAAAAACTCAGTCTTTTTGCTCGACGGTCGATCCACGCATCGTCCGTCACTCTCACGGTCGACCGTGACATCGACCGTGACATCCTCCGTCAGCCTCTGTTGAGAGAATCGCTTCTCAGGGTCGATGCTAGGATCGACCGTCGCTCCTTTACTTTCCTTCATAAATGCGCCACGGTCGACCGCCGCATCGTCCGTCAACCTCTGTCAAGAAAAACGCTTCGCACGGTCGATGCACCGATCGACCGTCGCTTCTTCACTTTTCTTCATTAATGCGCCACGGTCGACCACCGCATCGACCGTCGCATCATCCGTCAGGCTCTGTGAAGAAAAACGCTACCCACGGTCGATGCACCGATCGACCGTGAGCCAATAACGCATATTCCCAAGTAGGGTTCATCCAACGTGCAACCCCACGGTCGATCCATGGATCGACCGTCACATTCCCATGGTCGATCCATGCATCGGCCGTCAGTACAAAAATGACTTAAATATTGAATTTAAGATTTCCAATTAAAGGGATAATAAATATTAAACATGTATTGTATCATTTAATGTCTATTGGCATCATCAAAACAAGGCTAGGATCAACAAGGTATGATTCCCAACAAGCCTGATTTGCTTGTCTTTATAAAACTGATCAAATATTTGATCGGTTTTCCTTACATCAAAAGTGAACTTTCATAGCGGACGTTTTTCGTCCTTCCTTTCTTTTCCTTTGATATCTTCTGGTAATTTTACCAAGGCCCTACATACATATAGGTCACCTTTGACGAGTTCCGCCAGACAAATGTCTACTTCATATCCATTTGCTGATGCATTATGGATTTCGTAATTTGGATCATGGAAATAAGTTCCTTTCGAGGAACTTTTTGCCTTCGTTTCTTCCTTGAGCAACTGTTCATACTGGACAACACTATGGGTTAATTGAAATAGGTCATTGAACGTTTTATCCTGAAATTTCTTCTTCATCTCAAGTGAAAGACCTCCTTGTGCGATTTTTACGAATTCTTGCTCGGGCAATGGTATGAAGCATTTGCTTCTAGCCCTTTTAAATCGTCGGAGAAAATCCTCGACGCATTCGTCTGGCAGTTGTCTCATTTGTGCTAAATCTGCCATGGACACATATGGTATTGCCCTATAACAATGAGTATAGAACACTTGTTCCATTTGTTGCCAAGTTTTCTCTGAATTAGCGGGGAGACTGAGGTACCACGAAAAAGCCACCCCCGATAAAGAACTCTGGAAGAGTCTCCTAAGTCTGCACATAACAACGAAAAATGTCCAATATGTTCTATGGATGAAATTTCGTCCGTCCCATTAAATGTAGGAAAATCAGGGACTCTATATCCTCTTTGGTCAACCCAATCGGGATATGGCTTTCAATATACTGGTGTATGATTTTGTTGAACCTGGCCGATTTGTTCCCATACGATAGTAGCAATATGATCCCTAAGGTTCATTTCAGGTGGTGGCTCTAAATACATTTCTGGTGGTGGTTCCAGGTCCATCTCTGGTATTTCACGATGCACCTGAGGCCTGGGTGGCTCCTCGAAAAAATGGCTATTGGATTACCCCTATGGTCGGGTCTTCATGCATTGGCATGAAAGTGGCTATTTGGTCTATAGGCTTCTCTATTCCTGGGGTCCCCAAAGTCTGCATGACCAAAGGCATCATCAAAATCAAATGGACCACCTCGATTGACCTTGGAATTCTCATCCCTATTGCCTCCTATGTAATCTCTATGGTCAGCCATTTTATGAGGCTTTTGATTATACCTTGGCATGTTAATGCTATGGTTGTTTTGCGGTCTAGATACATCCTTGCCACATGAATCCCTAATTTCTTGTCTTCATTCCTATAAGAGGATTGCAAGATAAGGCCTAATCGCTGCCCTTAAAGTGATACATTTAGATTATTTGATATTACCTGCTCGCCATTAATTGACGGGGCTTCACTTGACACGCCTCTGCGACTGGATTCCCTGCGAACAGCATTGCCATGCGCTGCAACCGGGCTTGGTGCCACTGGAAACTGCTTCTCATGGTCACTAGCATCTTCGATGATAGGCACGTCTTCATACTGTTCTCCTACCATATTGCCTGACCTCAATCGCATATGACTTCCCCTTAGTACACTGTGTCCCACTGGGCATGTCAAAAATGTTCGCGCATGAAATTTGCTGGTTTTCGACGAATAGAAAGATTCGTGAGGATCAGGGACGTGCGCTCTCCAACCTCCTCGAAAACGAGCGAGGGTGCTAAGGATGCGAAAAAGATGAGGTGAAAACAAGTTAATAAAACAAAGACAATGATTTGCTTTGACGACACCGGAAAACGGTTCTGTCGAAAAGATAATTTATTGATTGATAATGCGGCACCGATGATGATTCCGATGAAATCACTTACTTGCAAAGCGAGCAAGAGTAAGTTACAAAGATCACAGGGCGGACATGTGATCCAAGGGTGCAGGGCGAACCTGTAATACAGGGTTGCAGGGCGGACCTGTGAAAGACCTAAACCTAAACTTAGATTACAACAGTGGCTATGTCTACTGATAAGAGTCTTGCTCTGGTTTCTTGAATTTGCGAGAGAGCTTCCTTATTGTATCCTATGGGCTTTTATACTATCCCTTGGCAGTTCCTCAGGGGTTAGCAACGGTTTCTCCATCGTGCTTTGCAGTTGAACTGCTAATTTCCATCGTGCCCGGCAGTTGAACTGCTCGACAGTTCTATTAACTGTCATGCTTTTTCATTGGTGATATGGGGTTTCTCTTTTCGTGACGTCACTTTTGTCGGTATTTACTTTCACGTGATTGACCACGACTGTGATTTATGTGTATACAAAAGAATATGTATACGAAAGAAACACTATTTTCTGGTTTACAACATGCATAGAGTGAATTATTTTTTTTGAATCCAATGACGATCTCAATCGTGCATTTGATGACGAAACCGGAGATGAACGGGGAAATGTTAGGTTGATTACTCTGACGGGCGACGACCTCGACTTGGACGCATGTCCACTCCAACGATTAAAGATAAAGATCCCCGAGACCGACCTCAACCGAACCGAACCAAATCCCGTCACGTGTGACTCACATGATCACTTCTCCCACTTATTAGAGGAGCGGTCTCTTATGTCCGTACACCGGTTCTCATCGTGTATTAGCGCCGCCACAACCGCCGCACTTTTATTAATCCCCCCCTACGTTTCTAAATATTTACTGATTCTTTCAAATTCCAGATGGATATGTGATCATCCACTTGTCCTTTTGTTTTTCGATTCCAAATCCAGTTTGAAACTTTTTGCTTCAGGTTGAGATAGATCTAGAAAAGGGAAAAGTTATCTTCCAAATCCAGTTTGAAACTTTGAGATAGATGTAGAAGAAGGAAGAGTTATCTTGGTTGACCGTCTAATCGCTTTCAAATTTGTTCGCTTGCGTGTTGATCCGATAGTCCTATCTTAACTCCAATCCGCGTTCAAAATCGAAACGTGTCGACTTATCTTCTAGATTTGCACCGCTTTCCGCCTTTGGATTTTCTCGTCTCACCAACTCTTCTGGTTTCCTCCCGTTTTCCTCTCGTTTTCCTCCAAATCTCCGATCGCTATAAGACCCAGATTGGGGTTTTTTTTTCGGGATTTTGTGTTTGTGCGTTTGGTTCTGATTGGCTGTGAGATCGATCGGAGATTGTTTGGTTTGGTGTAATTTGTATTGCCGGTGAAGGATTAGTGAGGATTGATGGGAGCGAACAGTTCGAGGGACGCGCCGCCACCGCCGCCGAGGTCCCCTCAGGCTTACTACCCCGACCGCAGCTACTCCTACGATCAGCCAACTCGGGGTTCAGGCTATGCGCAGGAATCGTTTAGGGATTATCGGGATTATCCACCGCGGCGGCTTGCTTCTTCGTATGATGATTCGATTCCCGTAGCGTACCCCCCGCCGCGCCCTTATTCGGAGCCTCAGACTCATGTTCCGCATCAGAGTTTTAGTCAGCACGCTTCCAGTTACCAGCCGCCACCGCCTCAGACGACCGGCGGTCGGCAGCGCAAGCTGGACCGGAGGTACTCCAAGATAGCGGATAATTACAGGACATTAGATCAGGTATGTTGGTATTTCTTCATGCGATTCTGTTTTTTGGTTGCTTGTACGTGTAATTTGGGTTATCTGTGGATATCTGATAGAAAAAAAAAATTCAAGCGTTTATTATTTATCTGGCTTGATGAATTCTTAGTTCGCAAGAATTGGTAGGTTAACGCCTTATTTATTGATTACCAGCAAACCTAACTGTTTGGGCTTGTTATCTGATTACTTACTTGGCACATACGCAATACGATGATTTCATTGTAGAGGATCTTTTAGCGGATGAAATATGGTGACTTCACTAGCATATTGGCATACATATTAGTCTAGGTGCCTTTGCACTCACCATAGATGCCTTCCATATATGCCCGTGTTTCTGCTTTTGGTCGTTGGGATTGGCGAATCCAATGACTTAGGATCTTCTGGTGCAAACAGGAACAAAGGAAAACCAAAAATATAGGAGACGATGGGATTTTTACGTGGAAAAACCCTTTAGAAATTTGAAAGGGAAAAATCACGGGAAGAGGACTTTAGTATAAGAAACTTTACACCCAAAGCTCTCCTTTCCTCTCTCCCTTCCCTGTACGCTCTCTCTCTGTGTTATGAGAACGGACGCAAACCAATTTAAACAAACTTGGTTTTCATCTGTACTGTCCGTCGCTCGAGCGGTAAGGGGATCACTCGAGCGAGTCCTCATGAAGCAATCTCACTTTTGCATGCAGCCCCATTTACGTAGGATGGCTTGAGCGGAAGGTAGACATCGCTCCAATGAGTGGGTCTTCAAACGCTCCACGCTTTGCTCGAATGAGAAACTCTCGGCCAGAGAACTCGTTCTCTATGCCACATCTCCACTTGAGTGAAGTTGAGTTTCGCTTGAGCAAAGCTTCTTCCAAAAGCTTTAGATCTTCTTGTCCATGCTTCTTGGCCTGATCTTGATCTCTTCTACTTGCTATGCTGCCTCCTTTATCGTCGCCTTCACTGTCGCTTCGATCTCATGTGGGGTATCCCAACATACTTCCCCTCATGGCTCATGAGATAGACGCCATTGAGCTCTCGCTCAGATCTCGCATGACCCTCGTTATTGCCTTCGAGGTCGGCTGTACTAAAGATGCTCGAAACTCCACATTGAGACTCAAACCTCTGTTGTTGAGACTCGCATTATGTCTTGAAAAACTGCTGCTGCCTTCTAGTCGCACTAAATGTGCATGCCTTGTAACTTGGTATCCGCGGTCGCTCCGATTGACTGGCACTCTCTGTTGGGGTTTTCCTTGCCGGTTGGCACGGACCGACAAATGTCGTGTCAGTGGGTTATCGGCACTGACTTTATGGTTGGCACTGGCATATAGATTTGTACTTTGGTGCTGATCAGCACGGACATGCATAAGCCGGCACAGGGCGACACGGAGTTTTAATGGTTAAACAGAGATTTAAAATAATAAATATTTATTTATATTCTTAGAATCCATTATTTTCTATTTTGATTGCCCAAACAACTCCAAATACACCCAAAGGTTCAAAACACTTAATACATGTGTTCCAGAGGGTCACATACCCATGCCGGACCAGTAAAATTCCGTGCCTACCCGTGCTAATTCGTCCCGGCCCATGCCGATTGCACGTGTCGAGCTGGTCAAGGATCGGCACGATATGTGCCACCAACATGGCAATTCTTGGATGAGATATTAAAGATCAATTTTATTGTTGACAAGTTTGGTAATGAATATGCTCCTGTTTAATGGTTGAAGGTTTTCAAGATTACTTTCTCCAAATCCATGGATTGTTAATGTATTCTAGGAGTGCTTGCCTGATCTGTTGTTGGATTTCTTATGGTTGCCAAATATTTAGGGGTTGATAAAGCTTTGGTGCATGAGAACTTGCACATAGATTATGCCATTCTCTCATCTAGTTACTTGTCTGAGGATTTCCGTTTTAAGTTGGAATTTGGGATACATTTGTGGTGAAGACCTTTTCCACCCTAAAAAAAGTGGATATCATGAAAGTGAAATTAAGCTGCTGATTATCCTCAATCAGAGTTCTTTTGTTCTCTAACGTTGTGGCAGAATAGGTTACTTTCAGAAGTAATTGTTTGCCAAAGTCTGGATGTCACTTGGGTTGTAGAACCCATGCTCGACTCACGCAAGTTAGGAGCAGTACCCTTAAGTCTCGAAGTTATACACAAAGTCCTATGAGGGGAGTAAATAGGGTTTTTTATGGAGAGCCACAGATGCACAAGTGTCATCTATCTAATATCCTTGCTATTATGGAAGAGGATTCCGGACAGCCATTGTTCCATATTCAAGTCGGGAAAGGATTCTGTATTAAGGGCAATGCCATATAGTTCATATTACCTGCTTTCATCTTGCAAAAAGCTTAGATAGCAAGTGTAACCGTAGTCATTGCTCCAGTTTCTAGTGTAACTTAATATTTTAAATATTATTTTCAAAAGCTCGTTATTGGTGTTTTACAACCAGCAATCATATTCTTTATGTTATTTTTTGACTTAGATGTATTATTTTCTTGGTTTTGTGGCTGTTTATTGTGACAGGTGTACATGTAAATAAGCAGTATTCAATTGGATATTAAACTTTTGTTTTTGGCTTTGTCATAATTATCTATTGACTGCTCACTTCTACAGGTTACTGAGGCACTTGCACAAGCCGGCCTCGAGTCTTCCAATCTTATTGTTGGAATTGATTTTACAAAGAGCAATGAATGGACAGGTTATACTCTATTCTTAAAATACTTCTTGTATCTTTGTACTACCAACTAATTTCTATTTGTGAGCAGGCAAATTTTCATTCAACCGCCGCAGTTTGCATCACATTGGAGATGTTCAAAATCCCTATGAGCAAGCAATTTCAATTATTGGGCGAACGTTATCTGTATTTGATGAGGATAACTTGATCCCTTGTTTTGGTTTTGGAGATGGTAATTCGTACGACCATTGATTTTGTTTTTGAACCTGTCCTTGAAGTCTTTTCTGGTTTACGAAGGTGATTCTTTTCTTCCTTTGCAGCGTCTACTCATGATCAAGATGTTTTCAGTTTCTATCCTGATGAGAGACCATGTAATGGCTTTACTGAAGCCCTTACTCGATATCGAGAAATTGTTCCAGATTTGCGATTGGCTGGTTAGATTATATGTTTCTTCACACCAGCTTCAAGCCATCTCGATTTCATGCTATTTAGTGTTAAATTTGCAACTTGTGCCTTCTTTCGTTTGCAGGGCCAACATCTTTTGCCCCGATAATTGAAATGGCGATGACCATTGTGGAACAGAGTGGTGGGCAATACCATGTCCTGGTGATAATTGCTGATGGACAGGTATGTCATCTTGCCCATATTGTTGATGGGCTGGTATGTCCAGTACCACATCCTCTTCGTGCTAGACAATGTCACTGGGTAGACTCTTCTTATGTAGATATGAGGAGTAACACTGTTCATTGAGGAAAAGGGATAAATGAAGTGTATTGAGCATTAGGCAATGACATCAGAGACAAGTTTTATGATGGGTGGTAGATAATTTTTCTGATTTATTATGATATGCACTCTGTTTCTAGTATTCTGTATAAGGATCACAAGCAAGGCTGTTACAGTAGCTTTGTCTCTCTGTATAGTGAAAATGATAGTTCTTAAGATTGAAACAGATATGCCATCTATGCATTTTCATCCTAATTCTGCTACTTCGACTATGTGCTTAATAAGCTTAAGCAACAATGCTAGAGTGGAGTGCAACACCCACTGTCTCTCGTGTAATCTTCAATTCTATATTTTCTTTGCAAACTCTTGTGGGAAATAGACTACCTTCACCATCCTTATTTGATATGACATTTCTCATATCATGTCGCTTTCAGCTCCCAGTATATATGCTTTTCATATTGGTTAGGACAAACCACTTTTATGCGGTGAAAGAGACCTGTGTATCTCATGAATGCTATTGTTGGCAGGTGACAAGGAGTGCAGATACGGAGTTTGGCCAGCTAAGCCCTCAAGAACAGAAAACTGTTGATGCGATTGTGAAAGCCAGGTCAGAAGTTTTAATTATAAAGCTTTACTGATGCCTCAATGATTTGGAACAGATTTAGTTATGAATGCACACATACCTAAGTGATGCAGTGGTTCTTTAGCAATTTAAGAAATTATCATCATTCCCGTTTTTTAGATGTAAACATAGTGATCTAAAGTTTTAAACAATTGCACAGTTCAATATCACTTCTGATTAACTTCCGAGGTACCTATCGGTGTTCCGTTAGTCTCGATTTTACAAGCGCTTTATCCATCCTGATGCATCTGCAGCATGTTTCTTATTTGCCACCAAAGCAGATGAATATTTTGTGCTTGAAGTACCATCTTGGCTACTTTAAAGGCAATGCATAGGACACATTTACCACAACTTAAGTCTCCTGGAGTAGCCGACATGATAACCATGAAACCTAGTCATGGGAATGTGTGTGCGTCTGTTATTTTCAAATATATGCACGCTTTGATGTAAGGCTGCAACCGTATCGAATATTTGAACCAATTTACGTCATACATTGAAATTGGCTATTATTGTTGAGAATTGCCACATGGGAAGAATTCTTTATGGCTCATCTCGAGATGAGATGGGTGTCATGAAGTCCCAAATGTGGGTTGCCTCTAAGTGAGTAGAATGTCTGGGTAACAATATTGCAAGTGGATTTGAAGCCTTTATAAGTCATCTTGGGATGGAACAAAATTGGTATTGGAGTTAGTGCAGTATCAGTCACAGTATTGTGAGTGGATTCCGTAGACTCGAATGGGGTTTCAAAAGAAAGACGAGCGGAGTTTGCTAGTAACAAAAGAGATTACATAGTTGTGAATTATAGGCGCTGCAAAAATATGCATGTGTTATTTTCATATAGATAGTCTTCGAATACAAGATTAACCTGATCAAAAGATTCTGTGGATCATGTCATGTTTTCTTCGTACATATTTTCGTACATGGAAAGGTGGCTCAAGCTGTTCTGCTGAAGTGAGCATAATAAACGGGAGACCTTCATTGACTCATCTGATGATGTCCACCACAGAATGTCCTTAAATCTACTGTTTTGTGGCAGTGAATATCCTCTGTCGATTGTTCTAGTTGGAGTGGGAGATGGCCCTTGGGAGATGATGAAGGAGTTCGATGACAACATTCCTGCCCGATCTTTTGATAATTTCCAGGTACATACCCAATTTATGTATCTATTCTTTGGCCCAATAGTTCTCTCATTGTTTTTCTTTTCTGCAATAGCTTCTTATTAAAAGCAATGACGTGTGTGCAGTTTGTAAATTTTACTGAGATTATGGCTAAGAATATGCCACAAACCAGGAAAGAGACCGAGTTTGCTCTTTCTGCGCTGATGGAAATACCTACACAGTATAAAGCCACTTTAGAGCTTGGAATCTTAGGGTATGGTGTTAAAACCCTTTGCAAGGTTCAATTTATGTGCCGCTGCTTCTTATACCATGCTTGAGTTGGTCCTTTTCTATTTTAACCACTGTTGTTGTTATTGGTCAAGCAGTCACCGTCATGGAAGATCTCCGGAGAGGGTCCCTTTACCCACGCCTACCAGAAATTACGGTGGAGCTTCTTTTGGCTCAAAGACATCGCGATCACCAAGTTTCCAGCAGAGGACGCCATATTATCCAAGTTATGAACCTACTTCTAGTGGTAAATCAGTTTTTCCAGACTACAGCTCTACATTTAGCGGCGTGCCAGAGTATCCTGAGCACGACTCAACACCTAGCACTGCTCCACCTGCTGCAAGTGCTGCATGGGATAACCAGGTATTGTTGAGTTTCCACCGCACTATACTTGCTTGGATCTTCCATGTAGAGCTGCTAGACAACAAAACTGTGACAGTATCTAACTTTATGTGTCCAGCCATTGTATCATGTTGGTAGCACAAAAAGTTTATTCTGTTCTATATTTAAGACGTACACCTGCTGATTATAGCATCGGTTTCAGGTTTGCCCAGTTTGCCTAGAAAAGCCAAAGGACATGGCTTTCGGCTGTGGTCACCAGGTAAACATCCATTTTCTCAAGATACATCTCTGGCTGCTCTCGACCTTTCGATTACAGCTTCATCCTTGCCAACATAAAGCAGTTCTGGTCATCACTTATTATTGTTTGTGTTGCAGACTTGCTGTGAATGTGGACCGAACCTTCAGACCTGCCCCATATGCCGGAGCGAAATCCAGACCAGAATAAAGCTTTATTAATCCCATTTGAAAATCTGGGCTTAATTCGTTTGGTTCAGTAGGTTTCGTCTCTAAGGAATGCAAGGAGATGATATATTGGCAGATATGTTTCCCCTCTATTAATTTTCTGACAGGTTGGTGTAAACTTGGTGAGGTGTGGTGTTTGACAAGATCTGAAACTTCTTTTGTACATATACCCTATGCTATCGTTCTATTTTAAGTGTATTTCATCATTATTTCATTTTTTTTTCAAATGTAACTGAACAGAATCCTTAACCAGAAATTTGTATTACTGTTCTGAGATCATTGTTCATGAGTGCAAGAAATTGTTGACTAAAGTAGGGGATGTAGTAAGTGGGGGGGGTTAGATCACATTTTTTATGTTCTAATAGTCTGAGCTTTTAACATGGTTTAGGGTCTCTTATGTTGAGCAATTGGTGGCAGGAGGATGGATAATTGCTCAAGTGAGTTAGAGAAAACCAGTTAATGAAATACATGTATGTAGGGATGTAGACGTGAGCAAAAATTTGTCTCGCTCATGTTTTGATCTATGCAATAGTTTCACTGATTTTATATAGGATTTAAAATAGACAACATTACTGGTTTGATTCGCAAATGTGTCACGAGTATTGATTGATTATTGATATGAGCAGTCTACTTTTAAGCTCTCGTATCAGGTCTTTACTGCTCCAATTGATCAGAATCGAGTCTGATCAGGCTTGGTCGAGTCCAATTAGTTGAATCCGGTCAGGTAGATTGAGTCTGACTGAGTTGGTTCAGATCTGGCTGAGCCTGATTGCGATAGTACTTAACTTGGTCAAGTGGACTGGGCTGAACCGGGTTAAGTGGTCGAGTCTGGTTGACTTAGTCAACCAGGGTAGCTTGGCTGAGGGGTCATCGAAGTGGATCCAAGGGCTGAGGCCCGTCGGAGGTGGATCGTCGGCGAGGGGGGCTTGACGGCGGTGGGGACCTACGCAGGAAAGGTCGTCGGACGGTGGGGATGAGATCCAACGGAGAGGATCGGTCGAAGTGATGCCGGATCGATGGGATCTGGGGGTCGACGGTAGTGGGTTTAGAGGGAATCGGCGTCGGGGACAAGCCGATGGGCGTCGGATTGGAGCCGAGACGACGAGCCAATCGCAAGGTAGGAGATGAGTTGCGGCTTGAGCCAATCCGGGAGGAGAGAGAAAATTCCTGAAATTTCAAGAAAAATATTGAAAATAGGGAAAATTTTGAGAAAAATAGAGGAAGGTAAAACGAAGTGTTCACCCGGGTCTGGTGGAGGTGGTTGCAACAGCAGGTTCTCCGATTCGTTCTGAGAATCGAACGGTTGTTGCTCTTTGGTTTGGATTTGCTTGCACCGATGATTAGGATTGTACCTCTAATCACAGTAGTAGCACAAACCTCTGATCCTCTTCTGTTTGAACTCATTTGGGGATAGCTTGCCGGATTTGGCCTTGGCTAGCCCAGGTGGTTGTGCAGAAATCCTGCTCTTGAAGAAGTGCGTTGGTATCTTGAACAGCTTACGCAATTCGTTTCCAAAATCATTTCCTTTTAGTTCTTCTCCTTTACTGATTGCTGGCGTCTCAGTCGGAGTCGGACTCGAAATTACAATCGGAGTCATAATCTGAGTTGTAGCCGGAGTTGCACTCGGAGTCGCAATAGGAGTTGCTCTTGGAGTCGCAATAGAAGTTGCAGTCGGAGTCCTAATCCGAGTCGGCTCGGGGTTAGGTTGCGCAATCTCTCTAGGACTTGTCGGAGCTATAGCTGACCATATTGATATCGGTCAAATGTGTTACACACAGCAGTCGCGGTGCAGTACAGCATAAGAGAGGTCGAACCCACAGAGAGACAAGTAGAAAACGTCCAAAACACAAATAACAATGAATTGAAGACAAATGAGAACTTAAGAATTAACTAAATCAGATCGAAGGATTTAATTGAAATATAAGATTAACTAAGGATATCAGGATTTTAATAAGGCAAGGCTTCAGGAATCACTTCACTCGGATTTAGGTTCTTCTCTTCTCAATGGTTCATATAATACACAGTTAAGGGATTCACATCCCAATCACCTTAACCGGGAGATATGGAACTATAAACCTAACAAAATATATAAATGTCTCTTCCTACGATTGATTCTTCCTTATTATAGTTCTAACTTCATCCAATCCAAACCTAAGAATACACGATACCGGCTGTCACTACAGGCAACGCGCAGCAAAAGTTCATCGGGACAAAGCCCTAACTCTATCTAGCCGGATCTCTAAGAATACACAATACCAACTCTCACAATCGGCAATGCATAGCAAAGATTCCTCGGGATAGAGCCCCAACCTTGTCTTACCAAATCCCTAAGAATACACAATACCAGCTGTCACTACGGGCAATGCATAGCAAAGGTCTCGCGAGACTCGGTAGGAGAATCAAAAGAGATAACTTTGGGATCACAATATCATAAAAAAAGCATGACTGGGTTTATAATATTAATCATCCACATAGAAATCTATAATCTGAAAATAATCTTTGAAGATCCAATACATAGAAAAGAGTTAAACAATAAAGATTAAAGCTATGAACCATTGTTGGAGAAGAAGCCCTAGTCCTGGCTAGATCATCCGTCCGCCATGCCCGTGGATTACTCGGCCATGGATGGAGATTCCTTCATCTTCTTCATTTGGAAAACGTCCAGAAAAGAGCCTCCAAAAACGTCCAAGAACTCCCCTTATATAAGGACATGAAACCCTAGCTTTTATTTCAGCCTTTGGATTAAATCGGATGGCTCTTATTCAGATCCGCCCGAGTAGGATCGATCCCACTTTAAGTGTAGGATCGATCCCCTTGAAATCAACATCTTCAATTTTTGGCTACGCCCGACTCGGATCGATCCCACTATAGGTGTCGGATCGATCTTCCTCTTTTCTATTTTTCGTAGCCTGGGTCACCCGAGTAGGATCGATCCCTCCATAGAAGCGGGATAGATCCTTCCCGGTTGGATCGATCCCACTATAGATGTCGGATCGATCCTTCTCCTCAAAATGCTCGAGTGAAAGGAGGATCGATCCTTCTGTGATCATCTGAAAAGTGGTTGTTCAGTCAGGATTTAATTCCCAAGTCCGATCGATCCCTCTCCAGGTGTGCTATCGATCTGACTCTCTGAGTATTTACTATTTTGCCATCCAGACTGCGCCATCGGTACTAAAATTGTCGTAACTTCCTTTAGGAAACTCGGAATCACGAACCGTAAAATTCTCCAGAAACTAGACTTTAAGAGCTTTCCAACCATATATGGCACAACATCTGGTTCGTTCCAAGAAGGTACAGTTCTGGCGTTAAAGACCCATCTTTGCTTCAATTTTCTGCATAATACAAATAACTTTGTGAAGCAACATATACGGACGAAATCACCTATATTAATCATGAAAACTAAGCAAATAAGCTGCTCTTAGTCATGTTTAAAGTGCACTTTCATGCACTCATCACACCCCCCAACCAGCTTATTGCTAGTCTCTAGCAATTCAAAGCGCATAAAATATAATTAAGCACACTAACGGTTCAAGGATGTGTCGATGTATGATAAAAATTGTGCCTTATCAAGTCAATAGTGTTTTACACAGTACAGAGCACGAAAACTTATGATACTCATACATATACTACCAACACATGAAATCAACTTCTACACATCAAACATGCTAATCACCATCCAGAAGAACACATGTGACGTGACAAATAAATGTTACGTACAGAAGCAACTTCTATCCACCATTAGTCCAAACACACTACTATCTTCATGACCAATCATCTAACCCTCGCACTTTAAGTACAGCATGCTTTTTCTTTCTCTTTTTCTTTTCAACTATCAGACACTTTGCCTTTTTACACGAGCACTCTCCGCTTCTTGAGGCGCAGAGACCCGGTTACTTAGCAAAACACGTAATCGTTTTTTTTTAGCTATAAGTGGTTCTACCTTTTTACACGAGCTCCCTGCTTCCTGAGGCAAGAACACCCGGTTACTCAGTAGATCACTTAATAGTTGTTTAGGCACAACTTGATCAAGCTCCAGAACTTTTTCTCTTTTTGTTTTCTGCATGCAATACTCAACACTAGCTAATATTGAAATCATGGTCTCGATTGACAATAGCATGCTCATTCCTCTAGTGAGTATAATTACCGCTGCACATAAAGTGTTCATGTGTGGATGACATGATGTTATACTTTCAAGTTATCACGCACGCAATCAATGTATTGGTCAATCCATATGAAAGCAACATGCATAATAAGCATAAAAATTTCAGCTCATGTACAATTTCTAGTAACATAATCAATTCAACACTATTAAACTCAATAAGGTAGCATGCATAAGGTCATGCATGCCTACACCCCCCAACCTGAAATTCACATTGTCCTCAATGTGTGCTAATCATGTAAATAAGCATAAGGGTGTTGGCTGAATTTTCATATATAGCATAAATAAGAATAGGAAATCGAAAAAAGAGCGAGGCCACCTGACAGAATATCTGAAATCTTGCACAAGGCTCTCCATTGTGGCCAAATTTCACAAGCAAGGAAGACGGAAGTCCAAGCATCCTAAAAATATAAAATAGTAAACAAAAGCAAATGAGAATGAAAGCAAACAAACTAAAACAATCTAACCTAAATAAAATAGAAATGGTAGATAGTAGAGAGATCATCCCTCGTAGACAGGGTCTACGAGAGAAACAGTGTGCTCCTCAGGGTCCGCTTTCTCTGTAATTTGTTTCAAGCGCTGTCCATTAACCGTAAACAGCCTCTCATCCTTTGGGTCTTCAACTTCCACAACCCCATTCTCAAATATTCTACTAACGGTAAAGGGGCTTGCCCAGCGTGATCTCAGCTTCCCAGGATGTAAGTGTAGTCGCGCGTCATACAGATAAGCTTGTTGTCCTACTTGAAACGTCTTCCGCAGGATCTTGTCATGGTAGGCCTTTGTCTTTGCCTTGAAGATCCTGGAACTCTCATAAGCATCATTCCGGAGTTCTTCCAACTCAGACAGCTAGAGTTTCCGTTCCTGACCTGCAGTATCCAAAGTAAAATTTAGTGACTTAATAGCCCAATATGCCTTATGTTCTAATTCGACTGGAAGATGGCATGGTTTTCCATAAACTAGGCGAAATGGCGACATCCCCATGGTAGTCTTGTAAGCAGTGCGATATGCCCACAACGCGTCTAACAGCCTCAACGACCAGTCCTTTCGGTTGGGGCTCATTATCTTCTCTAAGATTTGCTTGATCTCCCTGTTGGCTAGTTCAGTTTGGCCATTGTTTGTGGATGATAAGCAGTGGAAATCTTATGTGTGACTCCATACCTGCGCATCAAAGCCTCAAATGAGCGATTACAAAAGTGTGATCCCTGGTCACTAATAATAACTCTAGGAGTACCAAACCGGGATAAAATATGCTTTCTAAGAAACTTGATGACAGTGGAATGATCATTATTCCTACATGCAATAGTCTCCACCCACTTAGACACGTATTCCACAGCCAACACTATATATAAATAGCCAAAAGAAGAAGGAAATGGTCCCATAAAATCTATACTCCCAACAATCAAAAATCTCTACAGCTTGAATGGGATTCAAAGGCATCATATGTTTTCTAGATAAAGCTCATAACGTTAGGCATCTATCACAGGATCTGCAGAAAATGTTAACATCATGAAACATGGTAGGCCAGTAAAAACCACATTGAAGAATTTTAGCAGCAGTCTTTTTCATCGAAAAATGACCTCCACATGCATGAGAGTGACAGAATGTAATGATGCTTTCTATTTCATAATCAAGGACACAACGACGCATAATCTGGTCAGGACAATACTTAAACAGACAAGGATCATCCCAATAAAATTTCTTTACCTCAACAAAAAATTTACGTGTCACACCCCGACCCAGAAAACCCATCCAGAACGAGGCGTGAGGGTTCCTATCACTATTCATCTCCAAATGGCGCGATACAAAGCGGAATTATAGATAAACTTAAACAATTTTATATTCCAGAGGTGAAACAACAATTCAATTCAAAAATATACATCATGTTGTACTGATACAAGATTTGATACAAGATCTTCCAAGAAAAGATATAATACATTAATCCCAAAAGTCCTCGAAATGTTTATAATATA
This sequence comes from Narthecium ossifragum, assembly GCA_963920575.1. Lineage (NCBI taxonomy): Eukaryota > Viridiplantae > Streptophyta > Magnoliopsida > Dioscoreales > Nartheciaceae > Narthecium > Narthecium ossifragum. The sequence goes on along the minus strand of OY986969.1, from coordinate 10,606,439 downwards.
CAAGCTATCAAAATGTACAACAAATTATCCTCCAGCAACCTCAAGCACCTCTGGACGTAGTCGCGCCACCAAAAGCTGATCCCGCCGGCTCTACTGAAGAAGAACTGGCGCCTGCACCTGCAAACGCAGCCCGGGTAGGAGTGAGCGATAAGCTCAGTAGGGTTCTAGTTTACAGCACACTGAAGGGAGGAAAACAACAACAGTGTCGTTTCTCCGCCTAAGTCTAAAGGATGCCACGGGTCCCATAATCCTATCGATGTCCCAAGGGCTCCTGTCATGAAACCTCTCTCCTGAACATGTTACCAGGAGGCCAAGGAACAGTAACATGCAGGATCACCCTTACCCAAGTAGGAACACCATGCCTTGGGGAACCACGTCGGGAACGCATCGACAACCATCCTTAGCACTTGGCCTTGGAGAACCGACACGACCTCTAAACCTCAAACATTGATCAGAGTCAACTATCGCAAATCCTCAATAACATGAGATCTGATCATACAATCACACCTTAATCCTGACTACCCAGCCGCGGTTCTAAGGCTAGATCCAAGCTACCCGAGAGCCTCGGATCGGCGATCAACCCATCGCCCGCCTAACCTCAAATGCCTCTAATGCAATCAAGATGCATGCAATGCTCAGGCACAGATCACAAGATATAAGCATGCAATAAGATGTCATTAATCATACAGGGCTAGGCATAGCTTACAGCTAGCCAAGGGGTAAGCATAGCAAAGCCCTCAAATACAGATAATCTATGCTAACCAAACAAAGATATTGAGCCAAGCATTGAACACAGATATACAATAGTCTTCAGTGCTCTCTTGCACCTGACAGACTAAGGTTCCACAGTCACCCCGCAGGTAACTGGCCACATTTATACAATAGCTCTCGGCACTCGCCAGCAACAGGCTAAGGTTCCACAATTCCACATTAGCACTCATAGCTAGCTAATGGTTAGGCAATCAAATAAACATTTAACTACAATCCAACATGTATTAAATGCAATCAAAACCACAGATTTGCCCAAAAAGGAAATTACTCAAATCAATCCTCAAACTCGATAGAAATCCTTCGTAAACTCTACAAAATCCACTTGTAAACTTTCCAACATATTTAAAGATTAATCACGATTGAAAACCATCCAAGAAAGGCCAGAAAACCATGTTCAAGGGCCCACGGTCGATGTGACGGTCGATCTGACGGTCGACCGTGAGGCCACGGTCGATGTCACGGTCGACCGTGAGGCCAAAACGGGGAAAACCACATGAGTGACATTCGATCGATTCATCGATCGTGGGAAGCCCAAAATGAGACAGGGCCTCACGGACGATGCGACGGTCGACCGTACGACCATGAGGCGGGAAGAAAAAGGGAGGAAGCCCACGATCGATCGGTGCATCGACCGTGGGAGGCCAAAATCCCGACAGAGCCTGACGGACGATGAGACGGTCGATCCACCGATCGACCGTCAGGCCCCGAAAGAGCGTATAACCGCTTGAGGGTCGATCCACCGATCGACCGTCGGGCTCCGAAAGAGCGTATCAACGCTTGACAGTCGATCCACCGATCGACCGTCGGGCCTTAGGCACAGTTCATCAGAACAGTGCCGAAAATTCAATTTCTTGGATTTCAAGGATCAATTCAAGTTGGAATTCGATGAAACTTTGCAAACATGTGTAAAAGATGATGGGGAAACCAACGGTGCAAAAAAATCATGTTTTTGATTGTTAAATCTCCTATTTAGGTTCAAATGGGAGAAAACCGACAAAACGGCGATAATACGGAAAACAGCCGTTGAAATACCGAATTCGCAACGTAGGAATACAGAAAACGAACTACACCACACGTGCAAGGAACTACAACACATTCTAACATGTATTCCTACAGCGAAAGTACATAAAACCTATCCTAGGAGAACCCGATCCTAAGATCGAGGTAGAAACACCTACTTGACGAAGCAGGGCAGCTCCTCCACGCATCCCCCAAGTCCGATCGCCGGAAGCCGCTCCTCGAAATCCACACTCCGATGCCCTAGCACCCAGCCACAGGAGAGAGAGAAGAAAGAGAACGCCAGGAGAAGGAAAAGAAAGAAAGAAAGAGAAAGAAGGAGCTTAAATAGAAAGCTGGAATCGATCACAGCCGTCCGATTCGATCTCTCCCGATCGAGCTCCTATCTTCCGACCGGAAGCGCCCTAAAGGTTCTAATCAAACACATACATCAATCAAAGGCCATGTGTGCAACGCGGGTGTGAAACTGACCACCAGGAAGCATATTTACCAAAATGCCACTAGGTCAAAAACAGCGATACGATCAACCGATCGCATCCCAAGGCCAACCGAGCCAAACCACAAACCCAGACCCTCGACCTAACGTGATCGGACCATGTTGGAGGTACGTGTCCTCACACTACGCTTATCATGCGCACTCCAAAAGGAAGGGATTTCACCTGTCGCCAAGTAATTAATAATGTGCGCATATCAGGGCAGGCGTGCAACTGAAAAGTGTTGCTCATCAGGGAAGTCATCCATAATTGGTGGCTCATTTTCCGCTACTTCCACCATCAACCTTGATAGGTGATCAGCGACAATGTTCTTCACGGGAAAGTGGGGACTGATCGAGCATGTGAGGACCTGTCCCTCTACCCCTGTGGCTCGTTCTAAACCGCAAGGGCAATTTGGTAAATTTCGCCTTGTTGGTTTGTTTCACACCCGCGTGTGCACACCCTGACCTTGTTTGTGTTAATGCTTGATTAGAATGGTTAGGTGGACCCGGGATCGGGAGATCCCAGCTCGGGCGCGCTGAAGCTTGCTTTTGGGCAGCTTACGGCCCATGAGCGATCGATCGCTCCTTGGAGCGATCGATTGGACTCGTTTGCGAGTCGGTGGGTTTTTGACCCGTTCGGATCGATCCAAGTGTTTTGGATCGATCCAGCCTGTCTCGGATCGATCCGACTTAGTGTGTGGGATCGATCGGGTTGGTGTCTTGGATCGATCGAACTCGGAGTTGTATCGATTGGACACTGTGGGATAGTCGGTGGCTTTTTCTTTAGCGAGGACAGCCTCCGGCCATCGCTCTCTTTTGTCAGAAGGGGCGGCCTTTCCCTCCCCTCCTTTCTTCTTTGTCCTCTTTCCCCGGCTTTCCCCTTCCCTTTTCCTTCCTCTTCTTCCCTTCTTCTTCTTCTTTCTTCTTCCTTCCTTCTTCTTCTTCTTCCGCGGGCTCTGTTTCCCCTATTCTGGCAACCGCTTCTTCTTCGCCGTTCTTCCTCCTCGGGCCACCGTTTTGGGAGCTTGAAGGCTCGTTGGAACCGTGGCAATGAGAGGAAGATCCCTGAAGTGGTTTGGAGCTGCGTTGGTGACCAGTTTGCGGGGAATCAACTGAGGAATGCGCAGTTCGGTAGGTGTTCTACCTACGAGAGTGTTTAGTGGGTTTATCTTTATCTAGACGTTAGATCTTGCTGTTCTTTGTGTTGTTGGCTTCCTCTTGCCTAGTAGAATTTCTGATATAAGTTTCATGATCTATGGTTGAGATTTATTTGTATTTATGCATGTTTAATCTCGGATTTTCCGATTTCTGCTGTTCTTGAAGAACCGTTGGCTTGCGGCGAGTTTTCCGGCCGATACATAGATGATCTTGGGTTGTGATGAACATGAGAGTTGTAGATCATTGAACCTACTCTCTAACCCAACTGATTTGATATTTTTTCAATTTTCCTATGATTTTTTATGAATTTATTACTGGCGGGCTGCGTTGCAGCAAGTACTTGGTAAGTTAGAGTTGGATCAAGTCTGATCGATCGGACTATACTTGGTAAGTTAGTTTGATTAGCGGTTTTGATTAGTGTTTTTCCGTTAATCTAGCCGTTGGATGATTCTGGATTTTGGATATGTTGATCCATGCATATAGATCTCAAGTCCGACGTCATTTGGATGTCGGATCGACGGGGTCAATTTGCATGTAGTAGAGAACTTTTGGTGTTTTTAAATATAATATTATATTTTGGATTATAATATTATATGTTTACTGTTCATCATCATTTTCGGGGTTGCTTCCTGTTGCAGGAGTCCGCGGTTGACGGTCGTGGTACCATCGTAATGCCGGGACCCGCTGCGGATCGGCTGGTAGCGGTTGGGAGTACCGCTGCAGCGATCCGGTTGACTTATATGATGCCTTATCATACTGTTGCATGCCTATCTCCTGTTTGTGCATGTTCATAGCATGCATTCTCTGTTGTGCATTAGTTGCATTGGTTAGGGCCTGGGTGACCTGTGAGTTGCCGTCCCGAGGCTGGAAGCTCGGACTTAGCCCTAGAACCGGGGTTGGGTAGTTTGGACCCGGTTCGAATTGTAGTGTCCAGTCAAACTTGATGATAGGCGTAGAGGACTGGTACACCTATTGCTTGATGATTGTAGAGGTCGTGCTGGGCTCGAGTCGGATCTGAGGTGTAGCCGGTGTCCGGTGTTCTTAAACTCTTGAGTAGAGGAGTTGCCTACTCAGTGGTGTCTCTTCCCACCAAACAGTGTTCTGTGTTCTGTTGAGAGTCAGCAGTGTTGTTTCCTGCTTCTGAGTGTGACCTGACATGTGACCAGCCCGGCTGGAAGACCATGATCGTGGGCCTTAGGGACACGCGGTGGGGTTATGGTACCCCTGTATACACCCAGGTTCTGCTTGAGGGCGACACTGTTGCGTTTCCCTCTTCCTTCTGTGTGACGTAGTGTAGAACCCTACTGAGCTTAGTTCTCACACCTACCCAGGCTGCGTTTCGCTGGTGCTGGCGTCAGTTTTTCTTCTGTGGCCCCTACCGGGCAGTTGGTCAGCGGTGCGGCGGCGCCTGGTGGACTTTGAGAGGTGGTGATCGTTTACTGCTTTTACCCTATGTTAGATAGTCTCCTACGGAGTAATGTTGTATTTGAATCTTCCCCTCTCCGAGGATATGTATATTAAATTCACTTGGGTTTGTAATCTGTGGTTCGAGGCTTATTAAATTACTAGTAAATGCCCGTGCCTACGCCACGGATATTATAATTTACTTTGTATTAAACGGGTCGGGTCATGTATTGACCCGTTAAATAAAGGCCGAACCCGAATCTGACCCGTTTATTAAACGGGTCAGGTTTATCAACCCTAACCCGACCCATTTATAAATGGGTCAACCCGACCCGACCCGTCTAACCCGTTAATTAAACGGGTCGGGTTGGGTCCGGTTCAGATTGACCCGTTTAAATCCATCTCCTCCTCTCCTCCTCATCCTCTCTCTCTCTCTCTCTCTCTCTCTCTCTCTCTCTCTCTCTCTCTCTCTCTCTCTCTCTCTCTCTCTCTACATTCCTCCACCGGTCCACCCGCCTTCTCCTCCTTCCTCCTGAGCTACCTCGCAAGGGCCGCAACCCACTCTTTCCCTCCTTCTCCGGTGAAGCTGCGGCCACCCATGGCAACCCCCCCTCCCCCTCTCCACTCCACCGACCCCCTCCCCCTCTCAACTCCACCAATGCGTGCCCACCCTCGACGTACACCACCCCCGACGTCTCTCCACTCCACCGACGCGCGGCCACCCCCGACGTCCCCTGCACCACCCAACTCCCGATCTGACACCCTCTATCCACCGCGACCCTCCTCCGACCGTCTCCTGGCCAGATCCGGCCGCCGAGCGCCACCTCCATCCTTGGGTCAAGGCAGTCGTCGTCTCCTACAGGCTGACATTAAACGGGTAAACGGGTTGACCAGTCTAACCCGCGGGTCAACCCGACCCGACCCATTTAATCACGGGTCATAAACGGGTCGACCCGTTCATGACCCGAACCCGATAACACTAAACCCAAACCCGTTTATTTCGGGTTGGGTCGAGTTCGCAAGTCGTGACCCGGATTGCCACCCCTACTCTCATCTAATATGAATAATTGATTAAGTGAACATACATACTCATATGGAATTATGATTTATACTCTCTTGTAATATCAGGTTAAATCGCCAATATGTCAAAATAAATTAATGGAAAAAACTGCTATGTTATTTATTGTCCAAAAAATAAAATGTTAAAAGAATTCTTTTAAAAAAGAACATACATTAAAAAATGCTAGATTAAATAGAAAATCAACAATGGAAAAAACTGCTAGGTTATTTATTGTCCAAAAAATAAAATGTTAAAAGAATTCTTTTCAAAAACACATACATTAAAAAATGCTAGATTAAATAGAAAATCAACAATTAGACATCTGAAAAATTGAGCGTCGGGCGTCGGTGGGTTGGGCGAGGTCGATGGCGCGGGGCGTCGAGCTTCGGGCGCGGGAGCGGGGGG